>OZ012685.1:34820065-34826670 GCA_963942565.1 Maea johnstoni | reverse complement strand
TGCTGCTATTGATTTGGACGTTTTTCCTTATCAAAATAAACAATTCCTGCCTGAACTAAATGAGGTGTATAGAGTAGAGAAACACTATGTATTGTATACATAATTACTGTCAAACCTGCCCGCGCGACCACCCCTATAAAGACACCACCTCTATTAAGAGACCACATTTCTATTTCCCCTGGTCTGACATTCTAGTTTAAATGACCCTCTATTAAGAGACCACCTGTCTTAAGAGACCATATTTTGGTCTTTCCTTGGGTGGTCTCTCAATATAGGTTTGACTACATACATACATATACATACATACGTACGTACTTTCATACTTGAATTCACATATTTAAGTATACGTAATACATACATACACACATACATTCATGTATACATACTCTTTTTTCCTACATATGTATGCCAACCGTCAGCGTGTTACATGTATTTGCTATATCCTCTTTCCACACCCTTCACCAGAGAACTGGCAGCATGTCGGAAAAGAATGTTCTGTGTCTGCCATTGAAGGCCGTGGTCTGCATAGCTGAAGCCATAGCAATCATAACCACCTCCCGACTAATATTACATGCAATAAATCGTATGATATCCACCCAATCTGTAAAGTTCCGCCTCTATAGCTATGAACCGTTGTGTATGTATGGAAATAAATGGATGTCACAATCAAATCCGTTTTATACGAAACTATTTTACTTTAAACAGCAGCATTCCTGAATCTGTGGAGAACACTACTAATTAGACAGCTGAAACATTTCTCCTTTCCATAAGTTACCCCTATATGATTTTGTTTAACTACAGCACTTATGTAGTTTCGGTTGTAAAACTTAACGTAAAACGAAATTAAAGTTAATTAAAACGAAATGAAATTGTTCCTGCCCAATCCACAATGCGAATTCCTGAGATATCTAACAATGTTAATGGTAGTTCATCAGACAATCTTGGAAATATATCTGTTGATGTTCTTAAACTTCGTACTTACCAGTAAGTAATGTATTTAATATCCGTGCCTTTTCGATAAATCTTTCCTTGGATTAAGTAAGAGACTACTCCTATATAGTTATTGCAGATGCATTCTGATCCCTGCTTGTCTTGGAGAAGTATTGTATCGTTGTGGCACCACCGGCACTGCTTGTCCTATATAGCACCACAGCCACCAGAGCCCGAGAGGGATTCCTAAAACTTGCCCCATCAATGCATTGGCCGGCGCGTGCTATGGTGATGGCCATACGTTCACTACGTCATCAACCACCAGACGATCAGGGGAGGAGCGCAACAGATTGGTTTACACTACAGGACAAAGTGCATCTTTTATACCATGCTCAGTATATTTTCTGTGCGACTAAATGGATAGTTATTAGGCTGGGATTAAACGACACTGCTGTTTCTAACAAAAAAAAAATAAAGCGTTGGGGAATCGCATGTTGTTTGTAATGTGATTGCCTATCACCGTTTTGCAAATATAGGCCGAAAACGGCATTCGCCAGTTGTTGATAACGAAAGAATGTTAAGTGTCCAGATAAAATCAGTGATTTATACCAATTCACAGTTAATTTTTGCACGTGTCTAAAATGGTATATTCGAACCCTGGACTTGGTGAAACAAAATGGAAAGACACAGCGAGCAAACGGCGCACACTGCATTAGACCGCTCGGCTTTGGGAGCAGATCCGTCTGCATAATTGGACCAATACCATATATAAAGTGCCAAGTACATGCATAAAGATGTCTCCCCATTTTCAATCATTTGTAGCTGGTGTCCGTATTTCAGGCGTGGCGTAGGAACATTCTATAAATGAAAGAGATACAGGAACTGTGATGAATTCTTACAATAGTACAGTTATTCAAAAGTTTCGTCACATACCCTTACAACTAAGATTTAGAATGATGTCTTTATTTTCACTAGTCCCCTTAATGTAAATAGACGACCATTAGCGATCAAGCAACAATAAAAGCTAACTACTGCCATTTATTGGATACAGAGAGCAAAATTAATCGGTCAAATAATAGCGATTGGTGGAAATGGTTTTTCATAATACTTTCCCACTTACTACAGATTCAAGTATAAAATGGAATGCAGTATCGTTAAGTACGGTCTTCCATATTGTTATGTACACAGATAATTCTAACAAAACTGTCATGATAACGAAGTAAAATATTCTCAAAGTAAATGTTCGCTGTAGGTTATACCTAAATTTGGCACCGCTTCCCTTGTACATTCAGTACTTTATGCATCCATTGAACCTGACTGATGTACATGTGTGTGGTCCATACGAGGTCTGATAAAGCCTGGCTAATGCGGGGCGTCCCACAGTACTACAGCACTCAGGATAATTGTACTGTGTCATTAAGGGTTGATCCTGTGAGACTCGTGTGGCAATGAATTAGTGCAGTAATTGACGGACCACGTACCCGACTACTAGTACAGCATACGGGCGGCTACCTAAATGCTTCATCCGCTCATACGGCAATACACACATATGACAAGTCATACATACATGCATGCATCTCATACATGTGTGTATGAATGCATACATACATACATACATGCGTACATACTTACGCATACATACATACATATATACATTCATACATACATACATACATACATACATGCATTCATACATACATACACACAAACATACATGTACTTATCTAAACACACATATATAGATGCATACATACATACATACATACATACATGCATGCATGCATGCATACATCCACACAGAATTGCAAAAGTGTGTTTACATTTAACAATATGACCATATTTCTAACGCCTTAGCATTAATACTCTTATTTGTATTTCCGATAGGTAGCGCTTTAGCCTAATGTTTCAGGCTTGCTAGTACATACTGTACAGAGTGCCAATGAAAAAAATCAAAAACAAAATCCATGTTATTTAGCGTTTGTTTTCATAAGAAAATACTCCTTAATTGATCTACATGAGATTAATAATTGTGAAAGACATGACACTTCTTTGAAAGGAAGGCTACTGCATGTGTATAGTATCTTATCTGGTTCGTTCATGCCATACCCAAAGTGTCTAACTAAAATGATTTCGCTGCTAATTAAAGGACAATTCCACCGTGCATAAAACAGAGGCCCACATAGTTTCTTATGGTATTCTCTACTTAAACCCAAGTTCCCACCAGTGCTTGATGTGTACCAGTTCGGTCAGCAAAATGTCAGGGTATGATGATTGTGCCAGGGTCAACGGCCGCTCTGACCTCTCCAGACCAGCGGAGACTCCAAGTTAAATATTTGGATATACCGCCTGTCGGTTCAATTTGTCAGTGTGAGGAAAGTAATCTGGGAAATTCTCAACCCATTGATATCTGTAGTGCGAACACTTTTTTGATAATATAACTTATGAAATAGAGTAATATTTGGAAAAGCAATCAATGAGTGGTTAATAAAATCAATAGGAACTACAAGGTCCAGTAAAAGTGTTGCTTTTTAAGATGTTTCCTTCTGCATCAAGCTTTGTGCACGCTCCGGTCGTGTATGGGTTAAAGAGCAACGGTTATAGAGCCGTCTCCATTTTCATATGCAATACCTATTAAGCTATTTAAGACCCTGATCCATATCCAAGAATGAGATTCGAGACTGACAAGAACCACGTACGCCAATCATTCGTGAAGGCCTTCCCCAAAGCCAAATTACAGGACAAGAGGCGAATCACATTGTGTGGAAGTGGGGCATGGTAAACGTTTTTCTGTAGAGTAACCCATGTTTATTCCCATTGTTCGTTTATTGTGTGTATCTCATATTAACATGCCTTGATGTTGTTTTCTTTTCATTACTGTACTTGTATTTTCATGTTATGACGTGGTTTATAAAGATACAGCTTGCTTCGTGTGGACATCGCAAATGGGGATGGGGTGAAACATTCGCATCTTAATACCCCGGCCTTACTTCTAATGGAGAACCGCGAAAATAGCCGGAGACTTCTTTTCACACGGGAGAGGTTTTGGACAAAATTTCTTCTCGTTGGGAACTAAAACGTTGCAAAATCCTACCACCATACTATCCGTTCCCGCAATAAAAGATATCTTCTATTTCCTATCTGGGTTACTTAATTCTCCAGATAATGCTCTTAAGATACCGCAAATTAGTTTTCTTCATCGGTATTACATTGCGTTGAAACATAATCCTCAGTCATCATCACATATCCTCATGATATCTACAACCTGATGGGAATGGAACTGACATCCGCCTCAATACTGTGTAATGTTGAATACTAATATGTAATTACAATGGGTGATGGTACGTTATGCAATGACAAGTCGACATGCAAGGATATATTCATTTAAATGTAACTATTAGCTGTGTAAATAGCTAATCTCCCTAGCAATATAGCCATATCGAATATTCAACAATTCATCTCTTAGATGGGCCAGAGCTTACAACTATTTTGTTGAATACTTTTCAAGCGATCGTTTTTTACAAAAGAATGGAAATGTTTATCTCAATCCAACAAAAAACCTGCAGCATATATTTTGTAACATGATGCTTAGTCAAGTTATTTTAGACATATCCTAGCATCCATTCGGATAAGAAAGGAACTTCTAACCATGTGTGGGTACGTGGATCTCAACCAAATGAACAAAGTAGCCGCTCATTTAGTAACTAGTTAATATTGCACATGTAATCTCAAAGGCAGGGTTCTCAATATGTAATGGTATGCTATAGATTGCCATGGTCACCTTAATTAATTAATGTCCTAATTGTTCACCGAATAAATGTCGAAATGGCTAACCGATATTCAAACCTGGATATTGCAGCATAGAAATGGCCGATTACATTTGTAAATATGTATTATTAAATGTGCAATTGACTAGATCAGCATACCTGCTATCCATTGACATATGAGGAGTATGAGCGGTCTTAGAACAGGAAAATATTAACCTATTAATAAAAGGGAAATATTTTAGAAAATATTCCTGTTCGAACTATTTTTCACATACTTCTCTATTTAATGAATTATGCTAAATGTTGTCAAAACATGAGTCCACTCAAGATGTAAATGGGTAAAGTAATTACCATAACGCTTACCGTGTAAATCGAACTAAGCTCTTTACTCATTGGGCGTAACAAGTGGTGAGGTGATAGCAATACCAAGTTTTCATCTGTCGAAAGAGAGTCCCACCCACCTGACCCAAATGTCATTGTGCAAATGAGGAAAATGAACTCATAGAAGTTTACCGATTATTTCAAGTGCACTATTATAGGATTACTATGGAAAATAATCAATAAAGAATTAGTCTAAACATCAGTTTGATTAATCCAGTTACCTATTTCTAGTTTAACATTTCCTCTGTACAGGGTTACCATGGACTTCTAATCTGTCAAATGTTTGGTCTTTGAATTAGGTTTGACTGTACAGAGAACATGCCAATACCGTGTGCCTATCTTGACGTGATAGATTGGAAATTGTGTTTAAACCGTTTTTCTGCACTTATGACAAACCATTGCGTGTATATGACTTTCTCCACTTAGCATGAAAGCGGGAGAAAAACATCTCTTGAGAAGAAAGGCAGGAATAAAGCCTTTGCGCAACACCACAAATGGCCCAAATGTCAGGACAACCCCTTGCAGTAAGGAGAGATCGGTGAAGTGTGCGATCTGATTATACTATTCAGTAGATATGTTTGACATTTTGGGATGTGTGCATTGCATCATAGAATAGATATGAAATGTCACAAAGGCCTAAATGCTCTATGATATATAGGGTTTGTTAATTATATAAACGCATGACTGATGTGTACCCCCAGCTATATTTACATTCAAATGTTATGAATGAAGATACATGATCTAATCAGTTAATACGGTATGTAAATGGATAGACAATAAAGTATTTCAACGGCTTTTAAACATAACGATGGGCTGAAAAACTGATAAAAAAGTGAATTGGTCAAAGGTGCATACATCAACGTTAGTTGCCCGCATTTATTATGAATATAAATTAATAAGAAAAGTAAAGTGAACATACACAGAGAGGTTAGTCCTCCGTGTTTATTAAGAATATAACTTGAAAAGAAAAGTAGAATAATCAAATTACTTTATACCGATTTAAGGTGCCCATGTTCAATTACCTCTGTAAAAGTCCTTTAACATCGTGTGTTTTACCATAGTCTCTGTTTATAAAATAATGTCCAGTATATCTTATTTATCTTCTCTGTGACCAATGTAATGAGGAAAAAGAGGTCATTATACATGCTTTTGTAGGAAGTGTATAACTTAGAAACATTTGGAGGAAGAAGTTTGGATCTCCAAATTAAAAAGGTCGACTACGATTAGATGAAATGCAAAATATTTGCAGGAACACAGATTTACGTTTTTATATGTATTTGTTATTTTAGCAGTCAGAAAATTGATTAATATACATTTGTGTAGATAAACAAAATATCCTCGATATGTTTTATGGCACAAATGATATCAAACAATATTCAAATTGTCTCAGTTAAAATTGAAAACGACAGAAAGCAAATAGAAAGTGACTGATTTCGACAAAAGAAGGAAACAATTAGTCCGGGGACATACCATGCCAGTGAAACGTTTTACATATCAATTTGTACTAATAAACAACTTGCTAATATTTTA
>OZ012685.1:34795065-34815065 GCA_963942565.1 Maea johnstoni | reverse complement strand
GACTGTGCAACAATAAGTGCAAATCTCAACTAGATAATTGATTTCCTTCTTATGACACCATTCGCTAAAGGTGGTTCTTGCACATGAATGCCTGGAGCCGATCTAGATGTGTGTATTGATTAAACGTCGCTAGCTGAATAGCTGCCCTGTGTTTTATGCCTTTTAATATCTACAGAGCAATTGTTCTTCTTTGCAATACGCTAGTCGTAGAGCTGTGATTTACATACAGTATGAAATTTCAAGTCTGTATTACGTGTAGGGGCTATGTAAGACATGTTAAATCGTGTTCGGATAATAACGCGTTCTTGAATAGACAGAATGAGGGTAGACTGTGGTAAGTAGATCTAAATATTCAATATTGTGCAGGGGTATGTCACGACAGGAAATACAGAAATCCACCATGAAATTTTTGTTTGGAGCCTGGATAGTATATGATTGTAAACATTAAAATGTTGTTATACACACACACACACACACACACACACACACACACACACACACACACACATATATATATATATATATATATATATATATATATATATATATATATATATATATATATATATATATATATATATATATATATATATATATACTAGTATATATATATATATATAAATATAAATATATATATATATATATATATATATATATATATATATATATATATATATATATATATATATATATATATATATATATATATATATATATATATATATATATACATATATACACTTACATACATACCCACATACATGTATATAACACATACATATTACATACATACACACACATACATACGTACATGCATACAGACAGACAGACAGACAGACAGACAGACATACATACACACATACATACATACATACATACTTACATACATACACTATTATTATACCGCTCCCTTTCAAAATAGGCCATATCTCAACCCGTCCATGTTTAAGAGTTCCTCTTAACTGTTTACCATTCGAGGATGTTGCTTTTAGGTACTATGAAACGTCCTTGGAGGGTTTCTAAATAGTCACTTAAAAGTAAGAAGATTTGCCCTAGGTTTTTTGCCACTTTGCCGTATGGTTGGATCCTGGGTATTGGATGCAATAGTAGATCCTGCAAACCTCGACCAAACACACACACACAAGGAGAATCAACAAAACGCATTCACCTGCTGCAAAACACATACGATCTGGTGGTGAGGTACAACATAATACTTTCATTCCGAAAAAATGCATGCACTCGGGTGGAACGAGGGAAAATTAGAATAAATATTTGGACAAATGCTTTGCTGTGGAATAATGTGTGCAACTGAATGTGTCTTTCGCAAAAATGCAAAAATGTTTTATCTTAATGATTCTTACATATATGTGTAGCAACATATATAGGGCGCATTTTGCGAATAGGCAATTTGGTTGAATAAAGACTGAAGATTACCCAACATCCGTGCGCTGTGCTGAATGTCCTACCTTTTGGATTTTTTTCTTTCCTTAGCTAAGACACAGGCCCTTGCCAACATCCTGGCCTTGAAAAATAAAGAAAAACAAAGGATTAGTGCCTGTATCCCTATATGACCATGTATACCTATGTATATAGGGATACAGGCAATAATCCTTTGTTTTTCTTTTTTATCAGGGCCAGGACGTTGGCAAGGGCCTGTGGCTTAGATAAGGTATTAGCTCAGCCCCAAATTAAAGGACGCGGATTATTGGTAGTTTGAGTTGGTTAACGCGAGGGCTTTGTAAGGTAATTATTACCCTCTATATTAAAAACACATTTTCAGGAGAAGTCACTGGTTCCTGCTGACTCTTCTCCAGTCATTTTAGTTATGCTTGAAATGAGATGAAGAACCAGCTCTTAACATTTCCCAACAAAAGTATTACATTACAACAGTTATCAACCCTTTAATAGATAGATAAAAATAGTATACCACTAACTAACTTCAAATGTGTTTTTATATCGTGGCATACGCAAAGTAAATAATTTTCGAAAATGTGACCCAATCACGGTCGACGAATGACAAATGCGGGACTGTGCTCTATTAATAGCCATGAGCGGCGATAAAAGATGCAAATACACCCACAGAGGTGTAAAAGGTACCTAATTCGGTAATGTGACAAAATTATGAATATTTCTTTCAATAGAAATATTCTAAACTATTTACAATTTCGATAAAGTTAAAGTTGAACAGTTTTATTCAATCAAATAACTTGCAAAAGTTAATTAGGTCAACTACTCTAAGCACATTACTGTACTCCAATCTATCTATATAAGTAGCATCATTGCCATTATTAAGGCAAGCACAACCGATGGTTGTTGCGCTTCCCTGGGCTCCCTTCCGATTTGTCATCAGATCGGGAGCGCGAGGGGATTGCTAATTATGAGTGAGGGTGTGTCGGTGGTTCGCCCCGATACCCTCCACTGACCTTGACCGTGGCCTGCCGTTTGGACCACGACCCTGTCCGAAGTTTGACTCCCTGCTGGAGCATGAAAGATTGATGCCTTTGACATAAAACCAAGCGGCGGATTTGTTTCCCTATCATCCACACCTAATTACATGCGCCCTAGCAGCAACTTGGCAGAAAAACTGACCAAAAATGAAAATTCAAAATTTAAGTTTTAGTGTGTTCCTGCGCGGCAGCGTAAGCAGGGTCTACCAACTGCAAGATCGCATTAGCACGCGATACCTTCACTACCCTAACCCCGAGAATACTCGTAGCATTAAGAAATTACGAACAAATATGTAAATTTAACTGAATGACCAAAGTTCGTGGAGGATAACTAAGACGACTGCCAATGACATGAGCTTCAGCCGGTTTAGCATCTCATTTATCAATTTCATATCTGTTAGCTGAGCTTTTTGAACTTTTGGTACATAAGTTAGGTAGCCCTACGTGTGTGGTCGCAGGGATATCTGTGTGCTCTAATATTTATTTCATTAAACGAATTGCCAAACGAAAAAAAAAGGATTTCTCTAATTCCTCTACCTGTTACAACTGCCGAAAGACGCCCTAGCTGCAATTTGGCAGAAAAAACTGACAAAAAATGAAAATTCCAAATTCTGGTCTCAACGTGTTCCTGAGCGGCAGCACAGGCAGGGTCTACCAACTGCAAGTTCGCAGTTCGTGTAGAATGCGATACCTTCACTATTCTACCCTCGAGAATACTCGTAGTTTCATTAAAAGAATTGCCAAACGAATAAAAAAAAGGATTTCTCTAATTCCTCCACCTGTTACAACTGCCGAAATACGCCCTAGCCGCAATTTGGCAGAAAAACTGACAAAAAATGAAATTCCAAATTCTGTTCTCAACGTGTTCCTGAGCGGCAGCACAGGCAGGGTCTACCAACTGCAAGATCGTAGTTCGTGTAGAATGCGGTACCTTCATTACCCTACCCTCGAGAATACTCGTAGCTTCATTAAAAGAATTGGCAAACGAAAGGAAAAGGATTTCTCTAATTCCTCCACCTGTTACAACTGCCGAAATACGCCCTAGCCGCAATTTGGCAGAAAAACTGACAAAAAATGAAATTCCAAATTCTGGTCTCAACGTGTTCCTGAGCGGCAGCACAGGCAGGGTCTACCAACTGCAAGATCGTAGTTCGTGTAGAATACAGTACCTTCATTACCCTACCCTCGAGAATACTCGTAGTTTCATTAAAAGAATTGGCAAACGAAAGAAAAAGGATTTCTCTAATTTCTCCACCTGTTACAACTGCCGAAATACGCCCTAGCCGCAATTTGGCAGAAAAAACTGACAAAAAATGAAAATTCCAAATTCTGGTCTCAACGTGCACAGGCAGGGTCTACCAACTGCAAGATCGTAGTTCGTGTAGAATGCGATACCTTTACTACCCTACCCTCGAGAATACTCGTAGCGTTATGAAATTACGAACAAATATGTTAATTTTACTGAATGACCAGAGTTTGTGGAGAATAACAGGGCGGGTACTTTCCAGTTAATTACAAATTTATAAATCAATAGCTGTTGTTTTGTTTTTATTTTTGCATTTCCACCATTTGAAATTAGCCCAAAGTATGCCTTTATTAGGCAAATATAACATGTACCTGGATGGTAGTTCTAACGATAAATATGAAACCAGACTAAATATGAAATCACTTTAGTTAAGTTTCAGATAGCCAGAGGTCGCCACCTGACATTCTCTGCCGTATGTTGTTATTATTACCCTCTATATTAAAAACACATTTTCAGGAGAAGTCACTGGTTCCTGCTGACTCTTCTCCAGTCATTTTAGTTATGCTTGAAATGAGATGAAGAACCAGCTCTTAACATTTCCCAACAAAAGTATTACATTACAACAGTTATCAACCCTTTAATAGATAGATAAAAATAGTATACCACTAACTAACTTCAAATGTGTTTTTATATCGTGGCATACGCAAAGTAAATAATTTTCGAAAATGTGACCGAATCACGGTCGACGAATGACAAATGCGGGACTGTGCTCTATTAATAGCCATGAGCGGCGATAAAAGATGCAAATACACCCACAGAGGTGTAAAAGGTACCTAATTCGGTAATGTGACAAAATTATGAATATTTCTTTCAATAGAAATATTCTAAACTATTTACAATTTCGATAAAGTTAAAGTTGAACAGTTTTATTCAATCAAATAACTTGCAAAAGTTAATTAGGTCAACTACTCTAAGCACATTACTGTACTCCAATCTACCTATATAAGTAGCATCATTGCCATTGTTAAGGTAAGCACAACCGATAGTTGTTGCGCTTCCCTGGGCTCCCTTCCGATTTGTCATCAGATCGGGAGCGCGAGGGGATTGCTAAATATGAGTGAGGGTGTGTCGGTGGTTCGCCCCGATACCCTCCACTGACCTTGACCGTGGCCTGCCGTTTGGACCACGGCCCTGTCCGAAGTTTGACTCCCTGCTGGAGCATGAAAGATTGATGCCTTTGACATAAAACCAAGCGGCGGATTTATTTCCCTATCATCCACACCTAATTACATGCGCCCTAGCAGCAACTTGGCAGAAAAACTGACCAAAAATGAAAATTCAAAATTTAAGTTTTAGTGTGTTCCTGCGCGGCAGCGTAAGCAGGGTCTACCAACTGCAAGATCGCATTAGCATGCGATACCTTCACTACCCTAACCCCGAGAATACTCGTAGCATTAAGAAATTACGAACAAATATGTAAATTTAACTGAATGACCAAAGTTCGTGGAGGATAACTAAGACGACTGCCAATGACATGAACTTCAGCCGGTTTAGCATCTCATTTATCAATTTCATATCTGTTAGCTGAGCTTTTTGAACTTTTGGTACATAAGTTAGGTAGCCCTACGTGTGTGGTCGCAGGGATATCTGTGTGCTCTAATATTTATTTCATTAAACGAATTGCCAAACGAAAAAAAAGGATTTCTCTAATTCCTCTACCTGTTACAACTGCCGAAATACGCCCTAGCCGCAATTTGGCAGAAAAAACTGACAAAAAATGAAAATTCCAAATTCTGGTCTCAACGTGTTCCTGAGCGGCAGCACAGGCAGGGTCTACCAACTGCAAGATCGCAGTTCGTGTAGAATGCGAGACCTACACTATTCTACCCTCGAGAATACTCGTAGTTTCATTAATAGAATTGCCAAACGAAAAAAAAAAGGATTTCTCTAATTCCTCTACCTGTTACAACTGCCGAAATACGCCCTAGCCGCAATTTGGCAGAAAAAACTGACAAAAAATGAAAATTCCAAATTCTGGTCTCAACGTGTTCCTGAGCGGCAGCACAGGCAGGGTCTACCAACTGCAAGATCGCAGTTCGTGTAGAATGCGAGACCTTCATTACCCTACCCTCGAGAATACTCGTAGCGTTATGAAATTACGACAAAATATGGTTGAGTTTAGATCCCAGTCAGATTTGAGCGTTCCCGGCATGCTTTGCGGTGTTAGATATCCGCGGGAAGGTCAAAGCTCATATAAAGCTACACTTAGTTTCATAATGGCATATAAAAGACGATATTGACAAACAAACAAATTTTCTTTATATGTTTGGCCATATTATTCATTTTGAAATGAAGTCTTTTTAATTCAATTTTTGAAAAACAAGTCACATAGTTTTCGCATCTGCGTTACACCGGCTTGGTCTTCTGCGACTGCTACGACGTTCATTGTCGAGCACGTTTGTGGTGAAATATCTCAATAAAAACGAAAGGAATATTTTCCAAACTTCTGTGAACAATATATGCGTATATATCGCTGCCAAAAATAATATTTGAGTTTAATCGCGAAATTTATCTGAAAGGACTAGGTAGAACTACATCGAGGACATGAGGAGCACCCATAATGACAGTGACGTCACTAGACTGCAAAGCATGCCGGGAACGCTCAAATCTGACTATTGTACCAGTGAGCCTCCCTTATCTCCGGTGTAGTAGTAGTAGTAGTAGTAGTAGTAGTAGTAGTAGTAGTAGTAGTAGTAGCAGTAGTAGTAGTAGTAGCAATGTAACATAGAAACATACTGCCGTCTGCATTTCCTAGGACCAAACAACATTTGGAAATATGCATTTGGACTGTTTTAATCTCAGCAGCAGCAGCAGCAGCAGTAGTAGTAGTAGTAGTAGTAGTAGTAGTAGTAGTAGTAGTAGTAGGAGTAGGAGTAGTAGTAGTAGTAGTAATAGTAGTAGTAGTAGTAGTAGTAGTAGTAGTAGTAGTAGTAGTAGTAGTAGTAGTAGTAGTAGTAGTAGTAGTAAAAGTAGTAGTAGCAGCAGCAGTTTCACGTGGTTCTACTATTAATAGGGCTAGTATAGTAAGGTTAAGTCGCATTACATGTAGTGGAAATGCTAGTAGTACTAAAGCTGACATACATGTAGAAGTACTAGATCTAGTAGTTAAAGTATACAAAATATTGTTATGCTGATGTTATAATTGATGTGGTGGCGATGGTGGAAGTATAGGTAAAGGTAAAAAACATTACCACCCATAGCCAGAGCTATCTTACGGACATTATTTTATTTTTCATTTTTCATTACCATGAGCATAAGCAGTATCCTAAATGCTGAATTCGGATTTTTAGATTGTATTTATCGTATTTGCCAAACATTAATGCCAGTTGCAAATGATGCAGAAAAACCAATTACTCCGGAAAAGACTGACTAATCGCAAGTCACTGAGAACTTTACGACATGCCAAATGCCGATTGGCAGTTGAGAGAAACAGCAAACCAAACATTGCTAATGGTGAAACCGACAGACTACGCTTCTGCGTACTAAAGCCTCACATTGTTTGCATTCCTCTGTAAATACAAAGACTGTGCAACAATAAGTGCTAGTCTCAACTAGATAATTGATTTCCTTCTTATGACACCATTCGCTAAAGGTGGTTCTTGCACATGAATGCCTGGAGCCGATCTAGATGTGTGTATTGATTAAACGTCGCTAGCTGAATAGCTGCCCTGTGTTTTATGCCTTTTAATATCTACAGAGCAATTGTTCTTCTTTGCAATACGCTAGTCGCAGAGCTGTGATTTACATACAGTATGAAATTTCAAGTCTGTATTACGTGTAGGGGCTATGTAAGACATGTTAAATCGTGTACGGAGAATAACGCGTTCTTGAATAGACAGAATGAGGGTAGACCATGGTAAGTAGATCTCGATATTCAATATAGAGTTTGGTGTTTCACGACAGGAATACAGAAATCCACCATGAAATTCTTGTTTGGAGACTGGATAGTATATGATAGTAAACATTAAAATGTTGTTACACACACACACACACAAATATATATATATATATATATATATATATATATATATATATATATATATATATATATATATATATATATATATATATATATATATATATACACTTACATACATACCCACTACATGTATATAAACCATACATAATGCATACATACACACATGCATACATACATACAGACAGACAGACAGACAGACAGACATACACATATACACACATACATAGTTACATACATACATACACCTTGTGGAATTTATTATACCGCTCCCTTTCAAAATAGGCCATTTTCCAACCCGTCCATCTTTAAGAGTTCCTCTTAACTGTTTACCCTTCGATGTTGCTTTTCGGTACTATGAAACGTCCTTGAAGGGTTTCTAAATAGTCACTTAAAAGTAAGTATATTTGCCCTAGGTTTTTTGCCACTTCGCCGTATGGTTTGATCCTGGGTGTTGGATGCAATAGTAGATCCTACAAACCTCGACCAAACACACACATACAGGGAAAATCAACAAAATGCATTCACTCCTGCAAAACACATACTATCTGGTGGTGAGGTACAACATAATACTTTCATTCCGAAAAAACGCATGCACCCGGGTGGAACAATCGAAAATTAGAATAAATATTTGGACAAATGCTTTGCTGTGGAACAATGTGTGACTGAATGCGTCTTTCGCAAAAAATAGGGTTATGGTTAGGGTTAGGAATCAGGTCCAGGGTTAGGTTTGGGGTTACCTAACCCTAATTCTAGCCCTAACCCTAACCCTAGACAACCTGATTCCTAACCCTAAACCTAACCCTAAACCTAACCCTAAACCTAACAATAAACCTAACAATAAACCTAACCCTAAACCTAACCCTAAACCTAACCCTAGGTAGGGGATACCAAGATCACAAGTTTCCATGGCGTGACGTAATACTTCGTAATCCAAAGTGAAAATGATTGGTTTGCATAAGGCCATTTCTCATGACAGCACATTTACTCAAATCGGCACCACACGTCAGTAGCATTGACCACTGAACCTGTCTGCCCATCTATGAAATTCGTAATCACAATTATGATGTGTGGTTTACGTCATCATTCCTCGTGTAGGTTGAGGCTCAATCAACCCACGGAGTGATGACGTTATACTCGAGAAGAAATAATCTTAATGGAAATCTCGTGGTTTGCAGAATGCCATTATTGTTGGTAGCGCACTACTCCTCAACAGTAACGTGTATTGACTGCTGAAGCTTAAAGATATACCATCCACTCATCTACCTATTGTTACTTTTGCTGGCGTTTGCTTATTACATATTCGGATAGAGCCTACCCCAACAGCCGAGACGTCTAAGGCTGTCTCTAGTCATTGTCTTGGCTCGAGTAATCCGGGCTTTTCTACAACTTACGACTGCCTTGTCAAAATAAGCATGATTAGCATGTTTCTGACAGATAAAGTGACGATAAACGAACTTCATTTTACCGAACTCACATTCGGTAAGCAAAGCAAGGAAAGTCGCAGCTCATGCATTTAAATAGTCCTGTTGCACCAGTGAGCCTCCCTTATCTCCGGTGTAGTAATGCTAGTTATAATACCTATACATTCCTTTGATGTAGCATATATGCATATATGTTTATATGTAAGCACCGATATTAGTAATAACAACGTTACAATAGATCATACATGTGTTAAGTCTGCATGACCTCGTAAATATATTTTAGATGTACATGTATAGTCAATTATTACTCGATAACCAAATACATGCGTCCTGTAAAGAAGAAAGTGCTATGTGTCTGCCGACTAAGTATTACATCATCAAATTACAATTATAATTACAATGTGTGTTGCGCGTCATTGACGTTCGATCCACCAACGCATTGATGACGTTACACTTAAGTCATATGCATTAATTAAACATAAATTACTTATTCAGTATTACATAATAACCGCAGCCCATACAGTCAACATCGAAGTTATGCGAACGACATATGTACAATGAGTTGAGTGATTAATGGCTGAACTGCGAGTGTTGTTGCGAACGTTTACCCATTACCTATTGATTTTATACGTGATTTTTATATTTGATTATACAACTAGACAATTAGCCATGTGCTGTTGTCATAGTGTCTGTTGTACTCGTTGTCGTTAGTGTACTTATTGGTGTTGTTGTGATGTTTGTTATTGCTGTTGTGATGTTTGTTGTTGGTGTTGTGTTGTTGTCGCACCCCGCAAGAGACACAACCATTTGGCTTGCTCAATGGTGTGCAGTAGGAGCTGGCACATCACGGGTATCCCTAAGCTGGTGTGGCACCACGCTCGCATTATAAAAGAAGGAGGATATATGGATCTGTCTGTTCCTCAACAATGACAAAGGACCCACTCTCTGCAATAGTTTATCGCATTCAATGGCCGTTGTGTGCTGATGTGCCTTTAAACCCTCATTCATTTATTTATTCATTCATTCGTTGTTGTCGCTGTTGCTTTTGTTGTTGTTGTTGTTGTTGTTGATGATGATGATGATGATGATGATGATAATGAATGACGTTGACTAGACCCCACTCAAGATAGCAGATAACCCTTCACTATATCTAGGTTGTCCTTATCAACAGACCCCCCATATACAGATTTGACCGGTGCCAACCAGGGGCAAAGAACCCACAACCATAATTTAACAATACCGGAAGTTAGGCCATGCAAGGGAGACCTATTGTATGTGGCCTAATTAGTTTTGCTATTTATAGCTAGAGGGCGTTCATGCTCAGTAAAGGTTTGCACACATAACGTAAAGATTACTTCGCACAGTATTTGGTGGTGCACCACATATGATATAACGTATTAATGTATTGAAATCGCCACAGGTAAACAGGGAGTTACCGGAAGGATACATCTAAGATGTATTTCCACGTCACCGCTGCAGACAGATATAATCTTACACCTTTTATGGAACAAAAGGCAACATGGCTTTTCCAGAAATCATTAGGTTCGTATACACTATCTATTTCGTGCATGTTGATGGGATGTACCTATATATTACCAATTTAATAATTTAGTGGGTCTGTCTTTTCGTCTTTATTAGCATGAAGCATTTTATTTACATTACAAAATGCATAGTGTTTTTCTACGGGATTACAATTGCATTAGAAACAGCACGCAAATGCAAAGCACTGCAATTTCATATTGACTCGAAAAAGAAAATCTCCAGCCGAAAGAAATCCACTCCCTACTTTGCAGTAGTGGGATGAATATTACAATTCTTCTTTATAATGTAACATTAAACTAAGATAGATTAATGAGGAAATTAGACGTAGGCAAAAATAATAATGTTAGTATGGCATAACAATATCATGTATATATATATATATATATATATATATATATATATATATATATATATATATATATATATATATATATATAGAGAGAGAGAGAGAGAGAGAGAGAGAGAGAGAGAGAGAGAGAGATTCCTTCTATTTAGACGTTGTGCATTACATGTACCTCTAACACAAGCCAGTGTATTTTTATCTTAGGTGTCCATTGTTTTTTAAGACAAATTCAGGTATCAAGAGACTCGGCTGTACTTACCTCATATGGAGTGTAATGTGTTCATCTACTGAAAAGGTTCAAATAAAATATCTATTCACTTGAAGATTTCCAATTATGTTATTTAAATGAGCGTATGATGTAGGCCACTGAAATATATAAGCAATTGGAATGCATGTTTACGAGTAAAGCAAAGCGCATGCGTGTCCCCAAAACAAAGTTACTGATCTCATCAGTAACCAGTGCATCCATGGCCGAGTGGACTTACACACTACAATTAGTTAGCGTCCCTCTTGAAGTTTGAGAGGCTGTTGCCAGTGAGGCAATGGTGAGATGGAACCTTTATGTGTATGGCTTAGAAAAGAAAAGAAATATAAGAATTAACAATTGCTTCAACGTATCATGTTTACTGTCTTGAAACTCTTTCTTAACAGTCCATTTCTTCCTGCTTATATAGGTATCAGCAAATGCAATTGGTTTGGGATTTGAAAACAATTAGGCCTTAAATAGGAAACAAAATGAATACGAAAATACGAAGAAAAATACATAGGAAAATTAGATATCTAATTTATTTTAACTAGCTACAGGTTTGAATCGTGTCATTGGTGTTAGTATTTGTGCTCCGATTCACATGCTTAAGAAATTCGTATCAGCAAAATGGCATATTTTTCGATATGATCATTAATCATCAAGTTGACGACAATGCGTTGCTGTGATAACCTCGTCGTATGATTTATCAAATCATCACTATGGATTAATTCCTATCTGCACTTAATTTAGTTTCGAATTGAATACTTCAATAATCTGAAATCTTAAGTCAAGTGTACTTACAGCGAGTTGAATTAACTCATAATTGGATTATATGATACTCGCAATATGATCACTTTTTATCTATTTGACATTTCTACGAATTTCAATATGACCCTTTGGGATTCCATAGGCATGTATAGGTAGGCATTCTGCTCTCACTATGTGCATGTACATATGATACTTTTGTCAACCCCTTAAGTAAAACCCCCTAAACATATCTGTGACTCGTCTTACCCCGCACCTATAATCAGTATTTTTCCAAAAGCTTCAAAAGTTCATTTTGATTAAAATGATACATGTGTATGCCATGGACTTTCATTTTAGTTCCCACGCGCGCTGTTTCAACTTGGCTTAAAGGATACTGTCATGTATTCATATTTAAGTAGAATGATACTTACAGATGCTTCGTACTCCATATTAAGTCAAGGGCACTATACAGTGCACATCATAGCACATGCGTTGTCAGAAATGAATGCCATGTGAAATTAAGTTGTCAACATAACCACAGGTCTGATCCGAATGTGCTACATCATAACTGATTTAATCCATTTATTTCAGGTGCACTGGGAATTTACCATATACTGTATTGCGAAAAAGTATGAAATGTTTGAATACAGTTAACATGGTTACGTTCACATTAATGTAAAGCAGAGTATAATTGGAATTTGTTTTAGAATAATGCAACATTAAGTCAGCCCAATGTTGAGAGTAATATTTAGTGGGTTAAATTGGTTCATAAGGAACGACCATTGCCTGCCCCCTCGCCTGATGTGGCCCCTTTGATATGGCGGTTAGCATGAAGCGTATTTACAGTTTAACACGAAGATGACATGTAATTTTGATAGCCGTCATTCAGCCTTTCAAACGTATGACAAGCCACGCTGAATGGACGTATGAAGTTGCCAGCAGGGTACGTTCAGCCAATAGACGTAAAGGTCGTCCTGTTGACCCCATTCGACACAACCAAGGAAAACACTCTTTGCCTATGTTTCACCCCATGTATTTAATTTTTGGATTATGTGCATGTGAGGTTTTTTGTTCCTATTACAGGTAGTTATCAGCCACAATGCCTATTTCGATACAGTCGTAATTCGATTTTCGGAAATGGAAATGTATATTATGCATGTATGTTTGTATACACACACACACACACACACACATATATATATATATATATATATATATATATATATATATATATATATATATATATATATATATATATATATATATATATATATATATTTATATATGTGTGTGTGTGAGTGTGTGTGTGTATGTATGAATGTATGTTTGTATGTAGGTATGTGTCTGTGATTATAACTGCAGCAAAGGCTTGCCATTTTGGGAATCGTCAGTCTGCAGATATATATATGTGTGTGTGTGTGTGTGTGTGTGTGTATGTATGTATGTATGTTTGTATGTAGGTATGTGTCTGTGATTATAACTGCAGCAAAGGCTTGCCATTTTGGGACGGTTTCAGTGCATTGATGAAATGTTACAAAGCTCAGAACAGAATCTTTCTCGAAATTCAATTTTATTATTCTTTTATTTTTAGCCGGCGTTTACTTAATTCTCTACTTATATTGCATGTTTCAATATACTCTGTTGCCATGTATAAAGTCTAAAAGTGAAGATGTGCAGTAGCATGTATATGCTTAATGAACGAGATTCCATCGTTGATAGTAAAGCAGTGTATTTGACTGCTTCAGTATTTCAGAAACCCGTGTAGAAATATATCCAAGGAAAGCGTTGCTTTTTGTGTTGACCAGTTTTTTTTGTGCGGGACAAGTATTGGAAGATGAAGTGATGAAAGGAAAGGGAATTTGAAAGGGATTGCCTGGGTATCAGAATGACTAAGCATTGCAAATACATACATTTGTGTTATTAAAAATATTTTTCAATTATTACAGACACAGACGGAAATGGCTTCATTGAATGGAAGGATTTCAAACTTTTCGCTGAGGTAATCAATTGCACGTAAATGGAATTGCTTTTCCTACCATTCCAATTACAAATAACCTGTCAAAACGTACAAGTATTAAACTGGTGATTTGGTAAATTTCTATATTTAGCGTTAAACTAATACAAACATGCTTTTAACGCCCCCAAAGAAAGGTCTTCCTCGTAGCCTAATGGTATGAGCCAAGGCTCTCATATTTCACGTCGTCTCCACTGAATCCTTAATAGTTGGATTTACTTGAAGGATATACAAACTTTTAGTATATATATACGTTTATCATCAGCTCCACTCTGGATCTCGCTGCTGTTTGGTCAATTTGTTTGTTGTACTGGACTGTATTGGGATCCTATCAATGCTTTTCACGACGTTCATTGTTAGAAGCCCAATATCAATCCTATATTCGGATCCTAACAATGCTTTTTACAACATTCATTGTTAGGAGCCCAATATTTCCCATGGTGCCATAGCAACCGTCGAAACCCAAACCACTAAATGTCACTTAACCTTAGCAACAAAAATGGTGGCGACTACTGGTCGGACCGCTGCTAGAAATGATTTTTTGGTGTTTAAAACACTATTTGCTCATTATAGTCTGCCAACATGGTGTTTATCTGGAAAAAAAGATATCAGAAAATTATAAAGATGGATTTAGGTGTGTAAATCGTGAGAAATCCTTGCTTTTGATCTGCGTGAGTCGAGTCTGGCAAAGAGTTTTCTTGGATGTCCGCTGCAAGAACCATGAACTTGTGTGACAAACACGTTTCAAAGTAACACACCCCACCTGGAAGGCAGAGTATGTTGTGTTCAATACAGAAAAAAAAACTTTATTGGATGCGAAGTGAAACTACACTGTTACCGATAAATCATAAAAAAAACCTTTTGTTCACCAGGTTGTAGTTTATTCTCTTGGTCTGACACCAGAGAGGGGAGGCTACTTTCTTCGCACCGTTACGGAGAGGAGGGCGCCTTTATTCAAGCTGCTTCTGCAATACTGTGACCTCGATCATGACGGACGCATCTCATTGGAGGAGTTCAAGGCTTTCTGGGGCGCGGTGGCACATTACGTGCGGACGTACGAGCAACTTCCGGAACCTGCTCTCACCATGGCAACGTATTACTACCGATCGCTCAATCCTTCACGTGAGTTCAGAGGTTCCTTTTCAAAATAAAATGTATAGGCAACCTTTCTTATTATACCAGACAAATATGTGTCAGTCTATGCAATTTTCCATTTTATTTTTCTTATCATTGTACAATCACATTGATATATTTTTGTACTAGCCTATCAAAAATCACTCTTCAAATAGAAAATGAATATTGAAAATATTATTTTTCTTCTGCTTATGTTTTATTCAAATGAATAAATGAAAAGAGAGTTATTTTTTGGTCTTTTCATAATTTTGCTATTTTGATTGGTTTTATTTTGAATGCCTATGTAGAATAAAAACCCTGTTGCACATGTGTGCAATTTGAAATTTAAAAAAAATTCTTATCTTTGATGCACACACGCTTATTTGAGGCGCACCTGGAGGAACCTAATTTGCCAACCTGATGTGATTTAATGGTTAATGTAAAAAGTTGCTCCCATCCTTTTTTTTCTTTACGATGGTCTGGTCATCAGCAAGACTAAAATATTTTAATTTACACCCAACAGCTACATGTAGTGTTATCTTTCTTTGAGATGAATCTAATTAGGAACTATGCCATAAACTTGTCCTTTGTGAAGCCGCGTTCCTATCCTTTGTAGAAAACTTGTACAAAAATATATTGAAACTTTGAGGAGTTTCATTATTTTGGTATGTAAAACAGATTATATCTAGTGACATGGATCTCTTCCAGCATTATGTCAATCAAACAAAATGATCCCTTGTTTAAAAAATCAAACTCACGTGATTGTTATTCAAATGTCTTATTAGAATGAAGGCTGTTTCCTAACGCATGTTTATCTATTTTGATCTGTTTCACAACTGCCCTTTTGCAGATTTATATGAGATTGAACTGATCATAAATGTCTGGTTTCTTAAAACGGGATTGTTAAATCGTAGATAACCAGTATACAAATATCTCCATGTCGATTATTAACTTTCCCTTTTTAAGGTACTGGCAACGTGAAATTCGACAACATTCTACAGGCGTTCGCTATGTCAGGAGGGACTCCTGAGGAAGCAGATACACTTTTTATGTTTGCCACACAGGTAAGTGATGCTGTACGTATATATATATATATATATATATATATATATATATATATATATATATATATATATATATATATATATATATATATATATATATATATATATATATATATATATCGCTAAAAATTAAACATTGAAAATTGTCAAAGAATAGTGGAATTCAACAATTTTGCAATTGATGTTGTTTTCTTCTTTTTAAGTCTGAAATCAATTCCAAGGGCATAATAACCAATCAAGATATCCGATATAGGCAATTGTCATATTTTTCATCGAAGAAGAATTCTATATGATCATCTGGAACTCGTATATGGCATTCATATTTTAAGAGTTTAAAACTTTCCATTCAGATAAATATTTTTAAATATATATGTAACACCCAAATTCTACAACCCTAGTTTGCATTTTAGATATACAAACTATACTATTCAAAAGGAATTTATAATTAAGAGATGTCTATAAGACGAACATGTTTTGTCTTTTTCGTAGAATCGCAGGACACCCTTTGACTGGCGTATCTTCCAGGAACTTTTCAAGGGAGTATTTGCCGCGGATGATGAAACTCACTTTAGTCGACTTATGCTCATTGGTTTCACCTAATATAGATAGATGGCGCCAGTTGTCATAAACTTCTAAACACGAAAGGACATGAATTTACACACAAGCTACAATTACTGTAGAATTTGTTAAATGTTAAATACATCGCACTAGGAAAAGTTATTGATATAGACATTTACTATCGGCTCCACTCTGATTCTAGAAGCTGATTGGTCAATTCTTTTGTGGTAATGGACTGAATTGGGCATGGTGTGTATCTGGATAAGATGGCGGTAAATTCATTAAGATGGATTAAGGTATGTAAAGGGCTAGTCCAATGGAGGAGTATGCCTGAGTCGACAGGAGTCCGACAACGTGCCCTCCACTGCAAGAACCTTGAACTTTGAACGTGTTGTGCTTATCATAATTCAAAATAAATGTTGGGGGGGGGGGGATGAAGAGCTGATGATAAATTCGTTATCCCTGTTGTGAAACTGTTACCGAAACTGGAACTGGTACCGATGACTAAGTTCAACTAGCTAATATCGTTGACTTCTCGCAGACATTTCACCGTTTACCAGTTTCGCAACAAGGATAACTAATTGTACCTTACACATTTTCCAACTGTCCAACGTCTCTATCATGAATTTATGAAATAGAACGCCATTCCAAAATAAAGTGGTCAATTATAGTACAGTGGAAATATTCATACCAGAACAGTCCTTCACACCTTTAAACACATATGGATTTAATTTCCAGGAAAAGTTTCTCCAAAAAAGTGGTCAGTGTTTAGACGCTTTTAATGAAAGTGTTTTTTTTAATTTCAAATCGCACACATGTGCAACAGCATTCTTGGTTCTCCATAGTCACATAATAATAAGCGATAACAAATAAGAATGTGTATGTCTTTTAAGAACAAAACAACATGAGCATGGTTCAAATATTGAGTACCGTAGGCGGATAGTTGGCAATCACCACCTTGTTGTACAGTTTGATGGTACTTTGTAATGTTATAAATCAATCAGTTGGGAATTGTACAGATGAAAAATAACTATTTTTACAGAAGATACCAACTATGTTTGGTATTGTTGTCTTCTCTAAGGTCAGTTAAAAAGATGTTCCATGTATGATCAAAACTGTCTCTCTTTCTGAGCTGTGCTTCTTGTAATCTTTTTAAATTTAGATTTTTTGTAAACATCTTTTTAAATCACCCAGTCAGTTTAGAACCTGTTCTTCTTTTATGGTATATTAAAGTGTGAATCATAAATCAACCTAACCCAATTTTCTGTTGCCTTTCACAGACACTTAGCATTTTCACATTTAATATATGCATGTTCAATTGATTCTGCTATGTGATTGCAAAAACGGTAGTTTAAGGTTTTCAGATATTTCCATTTTGAAGAGTCTATGAAGAAGTTGTAAGTGATTAAATTGTTGATAAACTGAAGGTGCTACTTTTTAAATGTTTTTGAAACCACTGGTAACAGTGTCAAAGGAAATATCTTCATTAAAATGTTTTTGCCCACTTTTCCGAAACTTGTTTTATAATGTTATAAACAGATTCAATTGTGCTAAAGTAAACATTCTTAATACCTTTTGTACCAATATCAAGTACATGTAAAATGCATGGGAGTTGTGGTGTCTGTTTGTCCCAAATAAAATCATGTTGTTTCAAGATATCTTGTATTTTTCTATTATGTAAAATATAAAATTTTCTTATGTAAAATGAGAAATTGCAATTATCTTGAATAATGTTTTTAGTACCTCTATTAAAAGTATTTGACCATCTTCTATTAGATCTCCTATTGTGTTTAGTCCTTTATTGGACCAGTTCGATATTTTCCCTTCCATAACATTTTGATTGTAACATAGGGGAATTGACAAAGTTGAGTCTTTTTCATAATATTTTGCACACTTGTAAACTGTATATAAGGCTAACGGTGTGTCTGCCCAAAATGTGTTGCCTACTCTTGTATGTAGTTTTTTAAAATAAACATTACCATATACATATGCATTATTCAAACCGTACATGTTGGGGAAGGCTGCCCAACCCTCACAGGATTTGTAAATCAGTTTGAACCAAGAGGCCTTGAGAGCTATTTCAATTTTTCTAACATTTGGGAACTGCAGTCCATCTTCAGATGTCATTTTTTCCTGTGTTGACAGTTTTAATTTATGTGTTTTTTCTCTCCACAGAAAATTTAGAAAAATGTTTTCTATCTCTCGGACGGTTTCCTCTTCAGGACTCGGAAGGGACAGCAGGATATGAATGATTTTTGAAATCATTAAACTTTTAATAATATTAATAATATTAATTTTACCTATCAATGTTAATGCCAAATTGTACACAAGTTTTGAATCTCAATCATTAATGTCATACTCTATACCTAAAGATGTGAATGTATTAGTCCAAATGAGGTTAATATCCTTACATAGGGTTATCCTGCTGTCCCTTAACTTTCCAAATTGTATTACTTTTGTTTTATCTACATTTATTTGAAGGCCTGAGATTAGATAAAAGTTATTTTAAAAGGTCCATACATCCCCTTAAGTTTTCTTCTCTGAAACACATAAACAAAGTGGTGTCATCTGCAAATTGTGAAATTCTATGTTCATTTCTGCCAATTTCTATACCTATATATTTGAAATATGAGTTGAAATCAATGCCGTGATGATAACTGAAAGAGTGCTGTCTCATCAAACCCATCAGTGGTAAAAATGGTTGCCAAGATAGATTCCCAAGCTACAATTACTGTAGAAATGTGACCATTCCTTCGGACCATGAAAAATGGTGTTTAACTTACCTTTAACATTTGGCAACCAACGGAAGTCCTCCAATGCATTTGAATTGTCGGAAATAGATTTTAGTGTTCCAAAATCAAGTTGACAATTTTAGACGATTTCAATCTAAAGAATTTAAAGGGGTTTTCAGGTTGACTGGTATAATGATATGTATTTGCCATTTGAAATATGAATTTTGATAACGATTGCGTAATGAGACCGTAACAATGATGTCTCGTAAAGTCCTTTTCATGCCATAGTATATATGTCAACGTTTATTGCGAAAGTAGAATATGGCGTAAACATTGGCGTAAAATATTTGCTTATAGAAGCGGACAGCTTTATATCATGTATTGTCAAGGGCTAAACTATCAGCCTTTGGTAATACCATATCTATTTTGAATGGGTTTCTGATGTCTAAAATGTTAAGTAATTGTGAATTGCTATGTTTTGTATTGA
>OZ012685.1:34782565-34792565 GCA_963942565.1 Maea johnstoni | reverse complement strand
GCTACCTCAATATTCATCAAAACCAGACCAAAATAGTTTCTATGTGAATTTCAAGCAATTTGATTCAAACTAAATTTGTATATAATCATTCTAGTATTTTCACAACAACAAGCCCTGTGGGAAGGCTGCTGGCAGTAAAATTGCAATCGGAGGTTACAACTACATTGAATATGAAATATGAATGTCACCGATTCATCGGTGCTAGGACAACAGTAGAAAAACGATGCGAAACTAATCTTCAATCATCGGTTGCTGTGGTGATATCCTTTCCCTTTAGCTGTTTTTGTTCTACTACCTACATGCTAAGTCCTTCACCCCAAGTCGCGGAAGGGCAATACCATCGAGGTACACGTTATATCTCTCTAACAAAGGCATAACTTGGGAAAAAACAACTCCCATTTTGTGATTTCTTACTTGACTAGAAAAGTAACCGTCCTGCGGTAACCATGAAATTTGCGCTTGACTCTGTCGTGGCAATAAACCAATTTATATTGCAATACAGTAGACTGTTTAGCTTAGTTGACTAAATTTTAACTTTTGCCGTTTATTTGATTGAATAAAAGTGCTCAACATCAACTTTATCAAAATCGCAAACAGTTTAGAAAATATTTCATGGAAGAAAATTCTTTATTTTGCCCTTTTGCGGAATTCCGTACTCTATACGTCTGTGGGTGACTTCCTATTTTGTTTTATAACTGCCCATGCATATTAATTTATCAAATTTCCGCACTTGCCATTCGTCAGCAATAGTTTGAATTCACAGCAATAGTTTCCATGGATTCCTCTTTTATACAATCATAATGGACTAAATGGAGTTCTTTTCGATTAGTCAATGGCAAAAGGTTTACAGCCAATGTGTTGGCATTTTTATAGAAAATCACTAACACTCTATGTTCAAGTTATATTATTTTCGTTTGCAATATAAGTAACTGAGGTTACAAAACAGTACCACCATAACTGCAAGCCACAGTCCATTTGCTTCGGTTGATTCCATGTAAAATAGGAATATCTTCCAGTCCCATATCACTCTAACGTGTTGATATCATAGCTACCCTGTGGACTACAAAACAATAACATATTCGTGGAATAAAATGCAGGGAATGCTCTGAAAATATGGCCTTGTAGATCTTTTTTCTAGTTAGAAAAGACCCTGTCTGCATGTCGATACCGTAACTATCATTCCGTATAGAGAACTTGCAGTAGAGACGGCGTCGTGCGTGCTGCAATTGTAGTATTGTTTTGTATGTTTATTGACTGTACGGTGGCTGTACAAATATATAATACTACATAATAATTCCATACAACTAGTTCTAAAACAATGTAATAGATCTCGGTATATCGCCATGTTTTCAACCATACAAGTCTAAATCGTGCATAGCTAGTACTTAACGGGGCTGTCCCCATGGTCGAATGCTCTAACAGAGTGAGCTTTGAATTGGTTTAGGGCAACCGCTGCGCAAGGTACACGGATCAACTTCTGCTTTGTTATGCGAATAAGTTCCCATCAGATAGTTGCTGTTAGTGTTTAAATTTTCTAGGCTACCAATGTTCCATTCGCCCTTAACCAATGCCAATTATTTTACGGAAATGATTGGTACTTTATTCATATTTAGTTCATTCCTGTGTTGAATTTTTGTCACATTGCAGTTAAGTCGTCACTCTCCAGTGCTAAGTGGTTGACGAATCCACACTAACGGACGAAGACCTCCACCTAGCCCTGGCAACTTTTTGTAACTTTATGTTACGCGCAACTTCCATTCCGGCACTAACAAACCTTCAGGTTGAGATTTTTTGAGAAGACAAAGGAGGCTGTAATACTTGAAAACTTAAAAAAAGAAAAAAGAGTTCTCCAAAAATTCTCAAATTATTTATCTAAGCATGTAAAATAGTTTGTTTTATAAATCGAGTTACAAGAATCACACAGTTTTAGTCTTACCAGCATGCAATTTTCTGTGGACCCCTATGCATATACATACAGTTTACACATCTTTCTCATTCTACAAATCCGATTGCTTATGTTCCCATACGTGAATATTCACCTAAGACCCACAATCATGGGATGATAAGACATTGAAGAGTGTTTGGATATCAAAGGATATGGATTGATCCTTTGACAGAATGGGTCCTTGCTCTAACATCGTAATAGTGTTTGTAAAACCCATTCATCCCAAAACTAAAAAGGCTTGATCAAAGTGGTAAAACATTTCCGAGGAAAGTATCATCTCCGAAAAGAATAAGTCGAAAAATGCCACTCCGAACCCAAACAATAATTCTCCTTCAAATATGTTTCGAGTTCATGACTCATTCCCGAGTTATCATCAAAAGTACCACGATAGCAGACGATATCTTTCAGCCGAAGAGGATTGCGAGCATGAAGAGGTTAAGTCGATTGATTGCTGTCTGCTCTCTAGCGTCGCTCTCTTGCGAATGAGTGTAGTGTTTAAACAGAAAGGATTGATAGCTGAGCAGTTGGAGCAGCAAGTGGAAGCGGAAGGAAAAGATTCCATGGATAAGGTGCGCGCAGAACTCTAGTGGCTCGCGATTGCTCATCAAACACGCGAGATAGGTAATCTTATCATAAGTGTTGAGTCCAGGTATGATGACGTAATAAATTGCTACAATCGCGGCGCCATTCAATTTCAAGATGGCTGAAGGCAACTTAACTGCATGCCGAAACAGTTCCCTGTATGTAGTCTATGAACCTTTACACGTATCGACTGCGGTTCTTTGTGGATTAATTTTAGCTTTGACAACATGCTTTGGACTTCCTGCGAATACTATGGTTTTGTATACCTTCTTACGGACAAGAGCATTGCGAAAAACTCCCAACACACTGATTGCGAGTCTTAGTACCATAGATCTCGTCACATGTACATGTCTCGTTCCCGTTATGATCGTAGTGGTAGCATTCAACCCCTCTGGTCGCCATCTGGGTTTGGTGCCTTGCAAGGGAATGAACTTCGCTTTCACGGCTTCTCACTTCGTAACACTATTCATGCTGGATGTCATCACTCTTCATCGTTACATCACAATTATTCATCCTTTCACAAGGTAAGTATTTTCCAGATCTTGGTAAAAGTGATGAAACCTGCTGATCAGCACACAGACATATGGGGCGCCGTTTGTAACAACCATACTTTTGTTGACAAAAGCAATTTCGTCGAGACAGAAGTACTTTTGTGTTACATTTGGCGAATGGTCACGCCATGTGTAACACAAAAGAGCTATTATCCAACAAAAGTTACTTTTGTCGACAAAAGTACTTCTCTCTTGACTAAGGTTGCTTCTGTCAACAAAAGTATGGATGTTACAAATGGCGCCCTATACAGACACGATAGTTAAATCGCTATTCGAAGACTTATGTTTGTTAGTGCCATAAAGCACGGTGTTTCCTACAGTTAGAATAGTTTTGTTGGAATTTGGAATTTCGATGATTTTCGTCACTTTTACGTCACTGTCACGTTTACCATCCTGATTGACCAGTCACGACCCCAATATGGCAAAAAGTGACGATAAAAGAAGCTTCCGATAAACAAAATTCCCAAAAATTCTTGTGTATGTGATGAAAACCTACATCAAATTTCATCTAGCAATTTTGATAAATATTGAAAAAGAAATGAATTTGAGATTGCATGTCAGACCGAAAGCAATCAAAACAATGATAAAATAAATCATGTATAGATATTTTATTGACGGGACTGTAAATATATTTCCCATGTAAGAGTCCTATAAAAATAATCTTCATCTCCAAAAAGGTTGGAATAAGCGTCAGGGTGAGTTTTGACGGGGTAATGTCATTTTCAACAGCTTAGGTCATATCATGGCGACATAGAAACCAGGAAACGGGAAGAAATTCCCTTCTCTTTTCGAACAGTTCCAATGGGTCATTCATATGCAGAAAGACCATAGACAGCTCTCCTCAACGCCTCACATTTATATAGCGACCAAGCCAACTCGTTCGGGGATCTATCCGAGACTCCAACCTGCAGGGCCCACGCTTGGGACCCGACATCGTAACCAATAGGCCTCGGCAGGTCCCACAGCATTGAGTTGAACCAACTAACCGGATCAGTGCTTCGACTTCCTTAATAAAATCCCTTTTTTAAACCAAAAACACGCTTGAGCAGCGCAGTGCAGCGCAGCATACGCCATAGTGCAGCCCAGCAAAACACAGATGCTTATAATGTTATCGATAAAGTTGCGCGTTGTACTAACGATGGGTTGTAAACGCAATTTTCCCTATTTTTATTCTTCTATGGAGGTGTTTCCCATTTGGAAGTGGATCAAGAAATGTACCGCAAAAGATAATTCAAAGATGAATGAAACAGTCATAACATTTCAATATGACATTTCAATTTGGGTAATTATGTGTCTGAATTTTCCACTCACGTTGTAATGATAACTTAATATATAGTAGGGTTTTGTCGAATTGTAAAGCAGAAATGACTGCCAATCTTAACATATAGCGTCTAAAGGGCTGACAAACATTTATGGTAGGAATGCTTTGCATACCCATACCATGAATACGCGTGTCTGTAGCCGATCTATCAACGCCTAGGCAAATATACGGTACAGATGTATTTGCAAACACAATAGAGTATAAAGCTACGCACTCTCCAACCTGTCGGTCAATTCCCAGAGCAAAGCGTGCTTGTTGCGAACACACGGCCTAGGTCTGCGAGGGATCCAATACGTCTATTTGTTTAGTTTTATATCTCTATCCGTACACGAGGTCGCGCGGTTTCATTAGTTGAGTCAACATATTCCCTTTTCAAACAAAACCGATATATGCACTGAACATGGTTTGATATGAATGATGTGTTACTTCAAACCTCAATCGTGACTAGATATTCTTGGGGAGTTAGTATAAAGTGTACCTGAACCATTTCGTGTACTTTAAAACTGAAATCGTATTATCTGGCTTACATTTTTGATCGTTCCATCGTGTTCAAATTGTCGGTTTTGATTGCTGTTCAAATTGTTGGTTTTATTTGCTCTTAAATATCCAGATGTGTTGAAATTACGACATACATATGCTTTGCTTAGCCCGTTGCTATCATTTGGCTTAATGTTGGTGTGTCTGGCAATGAATTGATGATATCTAAAATATCACGCGATATTATGTAATGGGATGTTTATAGAACACGCAACAGTGTCAGAATCCTACTTTTGCAATACTAGTATTAAGCACATGAAGGTCAATACTTTATACAGAATCGACACTGACTCCAAATCTCTATTCTATCCTCTGGCATAACAGAAGAAGTAGAAATAGCTAAGCTTTGTGATCTTTAATAGCACTTTGACATGGCATTGTCACAGCATTATATTTTGATTAATTATGCCAAGTAAAAGAATGCACAGGCCGGGATTTCACACAATGTCTTAAGGCCAGGATTCCGCACAAACATTGTTGCTATGATAACAAAACATTCAGCCAGAAAAATTAGATAAAAGTACATAAATAAATATCATTCTTCTAAAATGGTCTTCTTTGCAGTTCATGTTCCATACAATGAACACATACAAGACTCGGAAAAAAAATTTGAACAGAAGATATGCCATAAAAGGCTCCTATGATGCTTTGTCATGGTCCCAAGCAAACGACTCAACAAAATGGCTGCCAAGCACTCTACTGGTACTTAATCAAGTTACTGTATTCAAGAATAAAAATGAACTTTACATATTCTAGCGTGCTATGATATTTAGTAAGACTAAGTCAGATGGCCTTGTGTTGATTTAGGCTGAGGAGGTATAAATGTCCTTTGGTTGACTTCAGCATTGGCAGTCTCAGGCAACAAAGTACATTTAGGACTCAGCTATTAATCAGCACAAGACCACATGACCAATCTTAATCCTTATATTATTATACCTCACGTGAGGATACTCTTATCCTATTGGATGAGAACCATGTGTCAAGACTGTTAGCAACCTGTTTCTCTGTAGGTTCCTTGACAGCGGTCACCATTCAACGTATTAGCACCCGCTGTCAAGGAGACGACGCATTAGCACCCGTTGTCAAGGTGCCGTTTCATGATTCCCTTTATTGTTGAGGACGTGATGCTTTCAAGATCCCCACGCGTGGTGAAATGTGACAAGGCCTTGGCAGAATGCCACCTTCAACAATGGAATTATGTTAGTGTTGAGAACAACGATAAAGAAAATAACGAGTGTCTTGATTTAGAGAAAAAAGTAAAATCTCAACCCAGTTGAGATCATACGTGGTTCGGTATGATAAAATAAATAGGACATCCCAGCATGGTTAGCACGGTTAACCTGGTGCTTCGATATTGCACTGCCCAAGTGAGTTTGTAAGTTTCAACTTGTCATGGACTTTAGGTGCCCGGGGGTGAGGGGGGTTGTTCGGTATAATAAAACAAATATGACACCCCTGTGGGTTTGCCAACATTTTTTTATTTTTATACGCCTAAAAAAAGGAACAGGCCTTTTTTGTTTATTTTCCTGCGTGCCGGGCAATCACGGCCATGCCAAAGACATCCTGCATATTACAAATATTCAAGTTTGATTGCTATAAGGGAATGTATATACGACAAGATCGTTGCATCAACAGTAGAATAAACATTCATATTATATAAATATATTGTATCTTGGGTTACGCCCTCGGGTGACAATGCTCACGAGGGGTAGACAATCATGTTGGCAAACCCACAGGGATGTCATATTTGTTACAGCTTACCATCAGGACGCACAACAGAATATGCAGATTACTGTGCCTCATTGTCGAGTGTCGTACCTCTGACATTGCGTATACGATTATCGATGTGCTACGCCGGTTATGTTGCATTCTTGCTGGATATAAGAGATCATGGTTCTAGGGTAAAGACGATAAAACTAATGCATGGGCGCGATCAGCAGTTATGTTTGAACCTATTGGCAATATACAAATTAAAACAATATTATCAGTTGATATATTTTTGTACAATTTTTTGGCCTGGTATAGAATTCCTTGCATTTTAGGCTCTGTCCTCAACTCTCTGTCTCTATATCCCTGTAATGCACACGGAATCCAAGATGGCGTAGTTATCAGGCCGCTTGTTTTCATTAGAAGCAATAAATTCACTCAATCTCAATCATTAATCTATTTAACCCTGGTCAAGCCTGGGAAGTTTGGTTTGAACAAATATTTTCTAAGAAGTGAAGAACCACACTTCCGGTAACCCTCAAAGTTGCCAGGTCACTCGGTCATAGAGGTATTAACTAATTACCTTTTGATTCTTAGAACCAGATGCTTCGAGTTATTCCAGTATCATGATAGCACTTTGTACGCTAAACATGAGTACTTCCGATAATAACCTCGAGGTCTTTTGAGGCATAACATAATAAACGAGTTTATTTCATTAAAACACAACCCTACTAACTTTACCATGAAAAGAAAATTAGCCGATCTTGAAAACCCTATTGACTCCATAACCCACGTAACATAAAAAGCAACACCCTTGAGTCACTCATTATATCGTGTTTATTAACCTGGTAGATGTTTCTTTTCCGTGACGTTCACTCCTTTAGAGAACGCAATTGTAATTGTGATTGCGGAGTCCCTGCAACGTCCCTGCGAAATATCATATTGGTCAGAATTTGGTGGGGCCACTTGGATATCATATATGCTCGTTCCGATTTTTGCGAAGTATCTGGTATTTTTCAGAAACTTAACATATCTGCGAAAAAAAGAAAGATGAGGTATTTTAAAGCCATAAGCTGAAGATGGGATATTATAAATATTTTCAATATTGTGTGTTGAACAGTGATTTTTTCTGGAAACATGAGAACATTCCTATTAAATAAATCATACAATTGCCTTAGCTGTTCTATTTAATGACATGTTCCCCTGCTTGTTTATTTGAACAGCCTGTGTTATAATATGGGTTACCAATATAGAACTCCAGTGCTTTGATAAAAGGTTGATGTGTTATCTAGAACCCAAAAGTCAGCGTTTTTGCTATGATGTGGATGTTGTTCATTATGAATTACTAATATTCGCAACTCAGAAATGAATTATGAATATTTGTAATTCATTATAGATATTCAATAAATTATGAATATTCAAAAATGTATTTTTGTCCACTTTTACTTGCCACATTGGTCACCACATATCATTAAATTCAAATAATGAGTGCTCCCTTGGAAGTGGTAAAGGGAGACAGATAACCAGTTTGCACAAACATAGGTGACAAAATATTACCAAAAAATACTGCTGTTTTGGGAAAAACGGTGGAGAATGTAAATTATTTTTTTTCAGGTGTTTTTGGAAAAACTGGAGAAAATAAACTTTAAACGTTTTGTAAAAAAGATGGAGAATATTGATTTGAATTTATTTTCTCTAGCGTTTTCCTAAAAAACAGTGAAAAAAAATATATATATATTTGCCCTTCGAACCTGCACCATCGCAAAAAAGACAGCGTTTTGCCATCCTTTTTAAAGCATTATATCAAGCTGAGGTGCTTAGTTTGTAGCCGAGTGTCCTCCTGGGCGCAGAGTTATACAGTAGGCAAAAACTATAAACAGCGTTTAGTAAAACAGCCTAGTCAACGCAGTAACCTTTGAATTAATCTCTTATATGTCTGGCGTATCAGAATTATAGCTATAAGTCAAAGAATGGTGATCCCGCAATGTTTGCCTCGAAACATCGAGGACAAACATTTAAAGAATTGATGATCTCTGTTGGTGTGAAATTATGATATATTCATATTAAAACTCATGCTTATCTTTCATTTTTACAGTTACAGACAGCACGAGAGACGAAACAACTTACTTTTAGGAATAACATGGCCACTGGGGATTTTACTGGGAATAGTTGAGACAGCTGTTCCAAACTCAACATCTACGTTCTTGGAAAGGTGTCTCATGCGAACACACAATGACCTAGTTTTAGATGACCCCACAAGGGTCCTCCTCATTACTTTAGGGCCAGTCGGCTGCTTTTCCCTAGCATTTGTTTGTTTTGTCTATGTCAAAATTGTTTTGTCTGTACGGCGCCAGACAAACAAAAACAACACCGCCAACAACACAGGTGTACATATACACCACGGAAATGGTGTAGTGCAACCGACTAATATCAATATGAATGTATCGGCGACCCTTAAGATTAGGAAAGTGGAGGAGAAATTGGATGAAACTACGGCAACTTCGCAGCCCTCGGCGTCGAAGGATTCCAATGCACAATTACCTGGAAGGATGCAGAATGGTTGTTCACTAGGTATACCCAAGGCACCAAGAATGAACTCGTGGTGCACTAACGACACAGACGTTCAGACAGAAAGTACTGTACAGTCTAAATTATTGTTGCCAAGTTATAGTTCAAATCACATTTCTGAATCTGAAAATACAGCAACAACTTCTACTGTGGAAGTTTGGCATACAAACGTAGAGACTACTCCGGATCTTAAAGAAGGAAGGCGAAGAAAAACGACACAAAAATCACTGTATGTAGTTGTAGTTTTTCTTCTCGCGTGGGTTCCGCTTCCTGTCATGTCTATAATCAATAGAAGCATAGGAAAGCTATACCCAGTTGTGGGTGATATCGAAACGTTTGCATTATGTTTGATGCTATCTACAAGAGCACTTCATCCAATACTGTACGCACATTTTTCACGGCAGTTTCGCGACGAATTTATTTCCACCTTTCGGAAGATTCAGAGAATGTTGCCTACCTGCGTCCCTAAATACCCTGTCAAATGATTGTACCTTTCAGGGAAGGAAGGAAGGAAGGAATTGGTGTTAACGTCACTTTCAACATCTTAGGTCATATCGCGACGAGATAGAAACACGAAACCCGGATGAAATTCCCTTCTATTCACGAATAGTTTCAATGGGTCTTTTAGTTGCAGCAGGACCATAGAGAGCCCTCCAAAACGCCGCACATGTATATAGCGACCAGGCCAACCCGCTCGTGGGTATTCAATCGGCACGAAAGAACACTAACTCAACACGTTTGCCTAAGCGTTCATATATTCACCGCATGTTTCCTAGAAGAGTAAGCAGG
>OZ012685.1:34762565-34777565 GCA_963942565.1 Maea johnstoni | reverse complement strand
CATTCATTTGTGCTTTCATAAATATGGTTGCCCTATAAAGGGAAGCGTATGAATGGTTATCTCTACTGGATATTTACACAATTATTTCTTGGGTACGATTTCAGGCAGAATCATCATTCATAACATTGATTTCAACATGATGCAACTACATGAAATGCCATCAAAATATATTTCACAGAATGGAGAAAAACATTGCTCACATTCAGAAAATGTGAAACAAAGCTGCGATATTAGCTTTGTGTTAAGATGTTTGCATGCCAGAGCATGTTTAAAGATAACTGGCACCACAGGGGATGGACCTATTAAGGCTTCATGCTGAATGCTGCATGGCCATTAAAAGGAAATGTAATAGGGGTGATAATTTGATCTCCTAGTTATATCAGACATATAATGGGTGTCAAATGTTGAGGGTCATTTTGACATCAGATATGCTATCAGGAAACCATCCGTACCATGGGGTATACTGAGATCATCCTCTCTGGGGAAGTTCTGAACTCTGAACCCCTCCTGGATACCACTGGGGTGTTATTATGGGCAACATCTAAAGCAGTCAAGATGACTTTAACCCATCTGCGGTCTTCATATGAATTTAAAAACAAGTGGGCTTGATATAAAGAAATTTTAATTGGATTAAATAACCACCCCTCTTTGTATGTTTTTCAAGTTCACGACTATCTATTCAAATAGGTTTGTTTTAAGTTTTCAGACCCATGTGGCACTACAGGATTTAGTAGGTTATACCCTTTAGGACCTGCCAGTCCCTGCAGGGTTAACACTAGTTAGCCACTAGGTTCATAGAAAGAGAGATACCACTCCAATGACATGGTCCTATCATGTCAGGGCTACATAAAGCTGTGAGACCACTAAATTCCATAAGGACAGGTTCACTGAGAATTGTATGCTAGTTAGGTTGCTAATTACACTGACTTGAACTCACCATCTCAAAAAACCTATATACTGTGTCCTGGCAATCCCAATATGCATGCATGTACACACTTATTTAGCATGTTGATGTGCATTTGACATTGTTAAGTGCACACTTATTTAGCATGTTGATGTGCATTTGACATTGTTAAGTGTACATAGCGTCCATGCCATTTAGGAATACTCTTAATTTTCTCAGTTCTTATATTTCTGGTTTCTGGGCTGCCAATGATCTGCATCAGTTGACATTTGGCCAAACCATTCCTTAGTTTCTAGTGATTTACAAGAGATGCAGTTATGATAGTATTATGATAGTAGGATATTTGACACCCAATGGCTATTTTAGATGGTGTGTGACTATAATATGAAAATAATTAGAAGTACTTAACCATTTATGGTAGGGTTCAAACTGTTCCTAACTTTCCCTAGATTATTGTTAATCCTCCTTCAATGGGATACAGTGCATGTACCCGAGGGGATGAAGGTTCATTAAAAAGGGCCCTGTACTCAACTTCATGCTGCATTAGAAATAGTAGTGCCTTTTATCAGTGAGAGCATCTCAAGAACAATCCATCGAAACCCCTGATTGATATGGGAGGGAATGGCTGCATTGCATGACCGCAAAGATCGGGAGTTGGAAATCTCACAATAAAAAGCAGGGAGAAGATCAGACAAGGTCAGAAATGGTATGTACTCCAGCTGTATTCAGACATAGAGCAAAGTAGGCCAAGCGTTGAGAGCAAGAAAAACATGGGCCGTCGCCACAGCTCACCACTGCTGTCTTCCTATCAACACTCATTGAGATTTCATGGGACAAAACACAGTGGCTGGATGGGTCTGTTTTTTTTGTAGATTTCAAAATAAAATCAGGATGGATATTCCCCTGTGATTTCATCGGGATATTCTCTAATGTCCATATGATAGATACTTCCACTAAAACGGTGTGTAGGAGCTGGGTTGATAAATGTTGCATGGGGTAACCCCCAGAGGCCTGCCTAGAGACCCTTGAAATCTTGCCTTAGAACTGTTGAAAATCTCAGGTGATGACAATAACTTTAGCATGGGGGGGGGGGGGGGGGGGGGTTCAGCCAAGCACCTAGTTCAACAAAGTCGTTATGGCTGATTTGAGGGGCCACACTATTTGATTACATACGGTTCACACTACAAGTGAGTTTTAGTCTCATTTCAAGAATATTTTCTCATTTAGGTGGATTTCAAGAAGTTTTTTAACTGCCTTGGCCCTTGTAACATTCTAAGAATTCTCATGCCATGATTCAATTGATTATTTTGTAGGTTTAGGTGTGCTTTAGGGCATTCAACACTATTTTTAATGATAACAATTCCAGTGCTTGGGCAGCTGCGTGATCATACTGTGTACAGGGTTAGTAACATGGTCATCTATTGAACCCTAATCACATGATTGTGCAACACCATACATGATGCAATCTTTAGTATGCAGGTCTCACTAAGTTACATATTGTATACTTAACACTTTCATGTTCACAGTTCCCCTTAAGCTCTGTGTTGTCTAGGTGCTATATATAGTACTTACATATCAGTTACCAAAGCTTAGAAATAAAGTCTTGAGTCGGGCGAAAACTTCTCTGCTGGATTCTGATTAACATTTCTTATTTGGAATGATTTACAGAAGCTTTATTAAGAAATATATCAGTGATATAAATTCCCTTTATTGCACAGTGTTTAGGGATTTTATCTTTAAAATTGTTCGCGTTATGAATATGATTTGCTATTTTTACGATATTTTGAATCATACTACCTGCCTCTGAGGCATCTCACTTTTTCCATTAAGTGCTGTCAGCCATGGTCTTAGCCAGCAGGGCGTCTGGGTGCTTTTTTGGACACCCAAACCCTTAAAAAGCACCCCTCAGGACACCCAAAAAAATTTGTGAAGAATTTCTTAAAATGTCAATCTCAAACATATACTTGTATTTTTCCATCTCCATATAATTCCCATGACATTGAATAAGGATATAATGCCTTATTGTGATAAACTTATATGATCTATGTTTATGGTTGAAATCTGAGTATATTGTGGTCCTCCTTAATAATTTGGACGCCCAAAAAATTTACAACTGCCAATTTTAGGCACCTAGTTTCTAAATCCTGGCTAAGACCCTGCTGTCAGCTGCAGAACCAAACCTATGTGAATTAATAGTGAACTACCTTTATGTGAAGATGTCCATTTGATAGTTAGAGCAATTTTATACTGTCAAGCAGTACAGTAAATATTATCTTGACATAGAGAGGTGTTTTGTAGCAGTACCTTATGACTCAAGTCTCAAGGTAAATAGTAATGGCAGCATGCAAAACCGTGTGTGCACAACTTAGATCATTAATCGATCATCCGTCGTTCAGATGGACCGGTGATCGACCTTGATAATTGTGACTGATTCCAAACACCAGTAAATATTACTAATTATAAATGATATGCAATGCTTTTTTTTAATCAACATCAATATTTGATATCCTATCATAATATTGCAACACAAATAACCCATTCCTGAGATTTCCTTCACGCTATGAAAGCTACTGTTTGCTTTGATATGTGTGTATGACTGGGGTCATTTCTCTGCAGTGCATGATATCCTATCATAATACTGCAACAAAAATGACCCATTCCTGAGATTTCCTTCACATATAATGAAAGCTACAGTTTGCTTTGATATGTATGTATGACTGGGGTCATTTTCAATTGGTTCTCCTCAGTGCAATATATTCTGTCATAATATTGCGACACTTCCAACTCTCCTCAACATAAGCCCCTTGTTCTCCCAGTCACCAAGCTCCAGCCAGTCACAATGGTGCGGTTCTTCTCAGCCATGTGAATTTAATGAAAACTGGCTTCTCAGTTGGCCCACGGAGCTCCCAAGCAATTACCGATCATCAAAGCTGCAATTTGTTACTTTTTCCTCACTTGTGTCATTGGCTGGGTGGCGATACCACAGTAGAAGGTGAGGCCGCAGCATTTGAAGTTGGTGACACTCTCCCATCCGGCCCTCCTCTTCTCGCTCTGCCACAAATAGTCTGCTTGTTTATGACTGTTTTATTCGCCCTGTTGACATAGGTGGTGTGGTAGGATCTCCAGTCTGTAGATAGCAGGCCACTTCTTCATGTTTTCCTGGGATCAACTCACTTTTTAACAACTATCGCCTTAGGCCTAAAAAAAAGTTGTTTGTTTCCTGTAACCCTACCCTAACAAGTTTTTATTCAAAGAAATCCCTTCCCTAAAATTTTTATCGCCCGTCCAACTCCCAATCAATGTAAAACATGCATAAAACACACATTTTCGACCAAAAAAATAATGCAAAAAAATATTTTTTACCGACCTACCTACCCTATTTTATTTCGGACTGTTACAGGAGACAAACAATTTATTTTTTAGGCCTTACAGGTAAATTTGACTCAGAACAATTTTCAATAGTGCCCTGCACCATTGTCAACTTTCATCACAAAAGATATCACATTTTAAATTTACTTTTGTCACATTTCAACTTTCATCACATTTTCAACTTTCATCACGTTTTCAACTTTCGTCACATTTTCAACTTTCATCACATTTTCAACTTTCCTTGCATCTTCAAACTTCCTCACATTTTAAACATTCCTTACAGAATGGTTTTTGTCACATTTTTATCTTTCACCACATTTAAAACATATCAGAATGAGTGTATGCTTGAACTTAAGGCAAGGTAGTGTACACACTGGCTTGGTTTCTTTTCGAAGCTGATCCAGGTATAAGTAACAATCCTATCTTTATCACCAAGGAAATTCCCAAGGTGTTTAAATGTGTACCTTAAGGACCCCAGGTTGACTTCACTTGAATCGGTTCAAAGGGGTAGTTGCTTATCTAAATGAGTGGGTAGAACGTGATAAATACAGTAATAAAGTCAGGAACTTGTGGAGAGTAAAAACAGGAAGTGGCTTTGTGGTATTGACCATGGTTTATATGTGTACTGAATACTGATAGGGGAAGCCATATCTAACAGGGTAGCACCTAGACTAGGCTCCTAGTCCCTGTAATGTTCACCTTCCCTTATGTGTTGACCAAGCACTGTGGTGTGGTACCAGGTTTGGTAGATAGATGGCACCACCTGCTCCTCCTATCTTTATACGTCATAATCAAACTGAATCCTGGTGAGATAAATGTAAACTAAATTGACCACTGTGGCTACCTACACTATTTGGTGCTTGGTAACAGAAAAAAAAACATAACAGAAAAATACATATGACAGCCTAGAAATCTAGGCTAGGTAGCACCAAGTACAGTAAATCTGCTTGGATATGGACACTCCCTAATCAGATTTCCATTTCTTACATTATCACAATTATTTACAACGAGGCATTCACTGTACACACAGTTATTAGTTTCCAGTTTATTTGTTTTGTCTATTTATTTGTCTTGTTTATGTAAAAACTTTGTAATTGATATTATTTTGTACATCAAGAGTACAGTCAATAAACCTACAATACTATACAATACTGAAACCAAAGTCTTCTCTTAGTTGAGGGTGGAAATTAGAGAAAGTATTTCAACGTCAAGTACAGTATGTACAGTAAATCAACTTGTACAGACACTTTTACATTTCTTTGATTTTAACAATTTCAGTGTAACCAATGTCTTCTCTTAGCTGAGGGTGGAAATTAGAGATTCTATATCAACGTTATGAACCTGAGAAATGTATGTGTTAGTTGTAGTAGCGGAAGCGGAACTGCCCTGAGCATGTCGTACCCTCAGGCTACCAGACAGTACTACATACAGTCTAGTACTTCATTTTACAATTACATGAAATCGTAACAGGTTGCAGTGCTAAAAAGCTTTCACCAGGTGTACATGACAAGTTGGCAAGTAAGGGTCTGGGCCGCTGGTGGTCCGGTATTCACTCTGGCCCTTAGATGACCCTATCTCATGGACGCCAGCACCTTTGTGGATGAGCACGGTCCATCATTCATTTGGCCTAGTGGGGTGTCTGTGTGTTTGCAGAATATTTGCAGGTTTCAGAATTCAAATCTGTCGTGACGGAGAAGCCTCATGCATTAACCCATTCATGCCCGCAGTGCTAGGGAGAGCCGACACAATATGTGTACTTGCTGAACATCGTGGAGTAAGATAACCATTTATCATGGATTCATGGTCAGGCCTCAACGCTAATGCAAAATGTTGATGGCCCTGTTGGACCAGTAACACATAGGATCTACTGGTCCTGGGACTAGCCTGCCTCCCAGGCCATATTTAAATGTCCTCCACTGTGGATAGATGGCACTGCGTATACTAGGAGGTCAGTTGGAAATATCTACTCCCATAACAACCCCCTCATGTGGCAATTGTGTGAACTAAATGGCCAACAGTAGGCCACAAGTCCCTTTGTAGTATAGGTGCAGGCAGGCATATATAATACAGTAATAACAGAGTAGAGCCTTGTAGCTAGACTAGTCCTGCGGCCAGCGGTTCACTGTTAGCATTGAGCCCTGATGATATTAGATACTGTAAATGATCCAAGAGAGGAAATGGTCCAAGCACCTTACTCCTTCCTGTTTGTTGATACCTGAACTTCTCAATGATCTTAATCTGGGGGGTATCGTTAACCCTTTCATGCCTAGATGGCCTTTCCTGATAGCTGAGTGGCATAATGTGGCCACAGACTGCTTGGCCTTGTGTGAATGTACATAGCAGAAAAAGTAATGATAAAGGAAAGTACAAATTCTTAAGTTATGCCTACTAGAGTTACCCATAAAAAGTGCCATCAGGATGATTAGATACTTTTGAAGCAACTTATGAAGTGATATATATTTCTGTATATGCCTCCATATTGTACTGTAGAAAATTATACACATAGAAATTGTCATTAAATGAAAGAGAAGAAATGAAATGTTCAGTATCTGTGCCCTTGATTTAGGTGCCTGGCAGGGTTTTCTTGGATAAAAGTTACACTCAAGCCCTGACTTGCTCCTAAAGAATTACCCATGGTGATGTTTTCATAATAACAGACATTGCCGGTGTGCAGGCTTGGAGCTTCGGAGATGGCTTTTGAAAGAGAGAGAGAGAGAAAAAAAACACTTGACGGAAATTAGTGAGGACCTCAAACAACTAGTCATGACTGGATTACAGCTCCTTTTCTATGTGTGTTGGAGGTTAGGCGTCAGCTCAGTTTAAACATTGCTAACTTGATATGAATAGACTGTTCTATTTGTGCACCTATAATAATAGAGGTGCGATCTAGGTTAACTCCATCTCCACTTTTGAATAACTTTGTTGCTGCCCTGCTGGGTGTTGCAATCAGAGGGAGACCTCATTGGGCTAGAGGAAATATGAATGAGGTATTTTTACATTGTTGAGAGAAATTTATATTCACATTTACCTTCATCGTCATCTTCAACATCATTGTCATCATCATCATTTTTTTACCCAAGCTGTCCAAACATAGATCTTATATGAACTGGATTTTCAAAAAATGAAGAAATATATATGAAATAGTATCAATTTGGAGGTAAATTCATCATCATCATCATCATTTAAGCCATCATCATCAGCATGATTATTAGTTCTTTGCATATTTTTTCCAAATATGGATGTAAGTACCTTATTTGCATTATAGATTTTTCTAAAATCTATATGCCCTACCAATATCATTTCATAACTTTGGTATATATGTAAAAAATACTTTAAACTTTTTTAGTTCTGGATCATGGTCTTAGCCAGCAGGGCGTCTGGGTGTCTTTTTGGACACCCAAACCCCTCAAAAGCACCCCTCTGGACACCCACTTTTCTTGGTGAAGAATTTCTTAAAATGTCAATCTCAAGCATATAATTGAATTTTATCATCTCCATATAATTCCCTTGACATTCTATAAGGATACCATGCCTTAGTTTGATAAATTTATACGTTTATGGTTGAAATTTGAGTATAATGTTGCCCCCCTTAAAAATTTGGACGCCCCAAAATTTTACAATTGCCAATTTTAGGCACCCACTTTCTAAATCCTGGCTAAGACCCTGTTCTGGATTGTATCATAATCATACAACCAGCTTACAGAAAAATTCCATTTCACCTTTCAGTAGATATATCACCTGAATTCCTGAACCCCTTTTCAGTCCTCCCATTAGAGGTCTTTCTTGTCACATTTCATTGTTCATGTATAATTCAACTATAGACTGAGGGAGTTGACAATAATGATGATAACTAAAATAATGATGAAATAATTATGATAATTAATATAATAATGAAAATACTACTACTACTACTACTACTGCTACTACTACTACTACTACTACTACTACTACTACTACTACTACTACTGCTTCTACTGATACATAGCGCTGTTGTTGACAAAGTGAACTTTTGTTTTTGGATTTTCAAAATTGCTTTAGAATCTCTGGGGGAAAAATCCTGGAGTTATGACCCAAAGCATGAAATCAGAATCCTTGCTCATACATCTGATAATTTTTGAGCTCCTCCTTGTATAGCTGCACCACCCACCACACCTGCTAAAAAGATGCACTAAGGCCAGCGTGGCCGCCGCCGCCGCTTAACCTGTTATTAAACAGTTAGTCAGGTAGCTGCCTTTGACATTAGTCATCACCGCCCCCTTCACCTAGCAGCGTGTGACATTCCAGGCACACAGGCCACAAGTTTAGGCGACAGTTAGCTAGTCTGGAAGGGCAGCATGGTATACATACGCCATGTTCGTAATAATGCACTACAGGGCTCAAAATTATTTTCACCTAGATGCAATTGGTACTTCTACGGGCACAGTTATCTGAGATGGGGGGGGCTTGATTAGGGAAGCAATAGGATCTCTATGAAATAAATTAGAGTAAAAAAATTATTCAATTTTCAATATCCTTGAAATTGAACCATAAAGCAGGCACCCCCTCGCTGCAATGTGCCATAGAACATTTAAAAATTGTTTACAGCTCACAATCAATGTCAAGACCATATCTGGTAGCCACCTGGGCCTGCAACATCCAGTCCATCAAGGCTCCTAATAACATACCTTATTGTGGAACCAATCATCTTGAAGAATTCGTATTCTTTCATTTTTATGAAGTTGCCAAAAAATTTATATTTCCAAGACTTTAAGACAGCTTGTGTGAGCTAACAGAGAGTCAGGGGAGCCCCCTACCACCCTTAGCTGTAAGAGAGAAACTTACCATCAGCAGGCCCAAAGAGTGCTCTGTTTTACTGGCCATAAGTGCAAGGTGAGGCTTATTAAGATGATTGTTGGACATAAGAGTGTTTTGTATTACTGGGCTTAAGTATGCAGGACACAGGCCTAGGTTAGAGTTAGCTGAAGTTGGGATAGGATGTTATGGTATTTTTGAAGAGAGGTGCAGATCTGCTTTTCTTACTATTCAGGGATTGAAATTACCGTTTCCCAGCTGTTTTAGATTTTCTTGACATGCTGGCTACAAAACCAGGCTTAATTTCAAGGACTAGGGTTGTATGTAAAAGACTGCCTTAGCCTTATTTCTATAAGTGAAACATGTCATTGTGTTGATTTTGATCCCCTTCTAGAGTTTTTGCTGATTCCAGGTAAGTTCTAGCCTGCCTCCTAGGCCATATTTAAATGTCTTCCCTTGTGGATAGATGGCACTGTGGTATACTAGGAGGTCAGAGTGTGATACAGACTGCAACTCAAGTGTGTCCCCCTTGAGGATGTTCTCAAAACTAAACCTGGGGTGAAATCAACTCAGCACAGATCAGTGAAAGAGCCAGATATCACAGACTAGTAGCAAGTCTAGGTAAGTTCCAGCAGTCTGGTGGCCAGGCAAGCATATCAGTGCTTGTGCTACACACATTAAGTTCAGCCCAAGGCAATTCCTCTGGTTAAGTGTCTAAGCGCAAACCCTTAGATGTTGGTACCAGCAATTGCATCATTGTAGGAGTAATGTGTGTGTGTCTGAATGACATCTGCCCTTGTCCCTGTGGTAAAGACCATGCCTTCTTAGAAGGGGACTCTCCTGGGGCTATTTGCCCCTAAGGAACAAATTGCATCCTGATCCTTTGTCTGGTGCTATTTTTCAGTATTTATATATAGGAAAGTGTATAGCTTTTATGTATGTTCTCATTCTGGTGTTATTATTATTGTTATTATTATTATTATTATTATTATTATGATTAAGATTATTATTATTGTTATTATTATCATTATTATTATTATTGTTATTATTATCAGCATCATCATTATTATTATTATTACTATTATTATATCATCATCATTATTATTATTATAACTTATTATTATTATTATTATCATCATCATTATTATTCTCACAGTAGTCATCATCATCATCATTGCTCCTAGATAAGGGCTACAAATGTTTTACATGTTTATCCACAAGATCTCAGATCTGGGTTCACTTACAAAAGATGTAAGCTGCAATTAGTTCCAATTTCCTGTAAACCTGAAGCCTTCCTGTTTCTTGGAACCCATCCCTCTTCCCCTAGCTGTGATATAATGTCTTTATTCAGTGAAGGAAATAAATACCCTCCCATTAACTAAGCAGATTGAGTACTTAGGTACTGAAAACCTTTTCTTTATCCATGCTAAAGGTTTTCTTAGTACTCAGTTATAAAAAAATCATCAAAAACAAACCTGATATTTTTTACTTGAAGTACCAACTCATATTTAAGAAATCATGAGCCTCAGGTATTTCTCCCTCTGTTTGTTGCTTTCTCCCCCTTGAGTACTTTGGTGAATGAAAACCTTTTCTTTATCTACGTTAAAGGTTTTCTCAGTACTCAGTTCTAAAATTCATTACAAACAAACCTAATATGTATATGTTTGAAGTACCAACTCATATTCAAGAAATCATGAGCCTCAGGTATTTCTCCCCCTGTTTGTTGCAACTAACCTTTGCTCACTTATTCGGAAAATGTGCTGTGTAATGTTGAATTTCATGTATCCTGTGTTTAGTACAGGATGTTTGTAGGACTTTGATCCTGCTTGATACATTCTAGTCATAAAGTGGGCTGCTTGGGGGCTTGAAAGGAACTTTACAGCTAACATGGATTCCTATTGATCTGGCCACTTCTGTATATTGTGAACTAGAGGAGGGGGGGGGGGGGGGGGGGGGGGGGCGGTGGTATCCAGGAGTTTGCTGTAGGTTGTGTTTGACAGAGAAGTTGGTTTTAAGCAAGACTTATGAAAAGTGAAAATCTCCTTTTTGAATTGAAAAGAGTACTTGCTGTCCTCTAACACACTTTGTATATGGAAATGTGAGCACCACTGTAATTGAATACTTTCTCACTTTTTTTTGAAAATAATTAAAAGATAAAGAAATGCTTTTGAGAAATTCAGCTATAACTCTTCTTCAGATATTTATTGCAAATTTGTAACTTATTTCTGAGTATTTTTCTAAAAACATCCTAGTAGGCAGAGAACAATTTTGAAAAAATATTAAGAATTAATGGGTTTATTGTACTTGTGGATCGTCTTGTAAGTGCCTGCACTACACAGAATGATCCCTGCTGCCATCACTTTCATTGCTTCAGATTTATTCTAGATACTCAGCATATTATGGGGTCAATGTTACAGGAATCAAATCCTTATAATTTTAGGTGATATATGTGGATTGTCTTGTTATTACCTATGCCACACAGAATGGTCCCTGCTACCTTCACTTTTATTGCTTCAGATTGATTCTACTCGACATATTATGTGGTCAGTGTTACAGGAATCTAATCCTTTTAGGTGATAAATATGAATTTCTTGTTATTACCTATGCCACACAGACTGGTCCCTGATGGCTTCACTCTTATTGCTTTAGAATCAAATTGTCTTTAGTTGATATATGTGGATTGTTTTGTTTTTACCTATGCCACACAGAATGGTCCCTGCTGCCTTCACTTTTATTGCTTCAGATTGATTCTACTCGACATTTTATGTGGTCAGTGTTACAGGAATCTAATCCTTATAATTTGTAAACAATGTAGATTGTTTTGTTTTTCCCTACGCCACACAGAATGGTCCCTGCTGGCTTCACTCTTATTGCTTTAGAATCAAATCGTCTTTAGGTGATATATGTGGATTGTCTTGTTTTTACCTATGCCACACAGAATGGTCCCTGCTGCCTTCACTCTTATTGCTTTAGAATCAAATTGTCTTTAGTTGATATATGTGGATTGTCTTGTTATTACCTATGCCACACAAAATGGTCCCTTCTGGCTTCACTCTTATTGCTTCAGATTGATTCTCTTTGTGTTGGGCTTTTGAGGGATGCCCCGCTTTATCTTCATGGCTTCATGGTGCCTGGCATCAAATAATATCACAGTAACTTAATCGCAAGTTTATTGGTAATTACACCTGTCCAATTTCACCTGCTTGTCGGGCTAATTATAGGTTGGGTGCACAGGTGAGGTCCTGCACCCCACACTGAGGGTGTTATTACAGGCGGGTGGCAGAGCAGGGAGTGCCGGGCGTGATAAGGAGAGGTGATGGATGTGTTGACTGGGGGCCTCTCTTTGTCACACCTGTAATTAAGTGGAAAAGAACAATGCACAGGTAGGGAATGCACCCGGATGATGGGCAGGTTGCATTGAAAGGGGAATCTATGCCTTGGCATAGGCCTAGAAAAAAATATTGTTTGTTTTCTGTAATGGTCCAAGGAAAAATAGGGTAGATTGGTTGGTAAAAAAATAATTTTGGATTATTATTTTGTTCAAAAATTTGTGTTTTATGCATGTTTTATATTGATTGGGAGTTGGAGGGCAAAAAACATTTTAGGGTAGGGTTACAGGAAACAAACTTTTAATGTACTAAGCAAGGCCATGATGTCCTCTTTTTATCACACCTGTAGTTAAATAAAAAAAAGAACAATGCACAGGTATGATATGAACCAGGATGATGGGCAGGTTGTATTGAAAGGGGAATCCGTTTCTTGATTTTTTAACAAACAGTCAAATGTACTATGCAGGGCCACGATGTCCTCTTCTTATCACACCTGTAGTTAAATGGAAAAGAACAATGCACAGGTATGAGCTGTACCAGGATGATGGGCAGGTTGTATTGAAAGGGGAATCCGTGCCTTGATTTTTTATAAAACATTCAAACATACTACACAAAATCATTGATAGCCCTCATTTTGTCACACCTGTTATTAAGTGGAAAAGAACAATGTACAGGTAGAGATGGACAAGTTGTATAGAGAGGGGAATCCATACCCTTGACATGTAACTAACATTCAAATATACTAAGCAAGATCACTTTGACCTCTTAATCACACCTGTAATTCAATAGAAAATATTTTCAATTTTTTTTTCTTAAGGTTTAAAAGATTTTTTTAAACTGTGTGTCACACATGCACTTCAGCAAGATCACAGATGGAATAACTTCCAAGTTCTCCTAACTAACATTAGGTAAAAGGTGTAATATAATGCTTCATTAACTGGCCAAATTTGGGAATTATCTTTTTTTGAAGTATTTGCCGTAGTGCAGCCCTGATACTGAATTATTATAATCAGTATCAGTGCAACCAATGATGTAATATGATAAGCCAAAGCTGATGAGCTTAAGTAACATAGTAACTTCCCTATGTGGGGGCGTGGGGTTCAGATATTCAACTTGCCATATCGGACAAGTCAGGTACAATTTCCACTTTCCTCGCAGTCATTTTTGGATGCCTTGGCAAGTGGGCCAGCACTTGTGTTAGTGTGTGTGTTGTTGTTGTCTGTGCTGTGGTTAGGATAGCAGCATGATGAGCCAGTTGGTTGGTGGGTGATAAGAGATGTAGTAGTAGTAGCCATGAGCGGAAGTTTACAACACAGCTCCCAGCTGCCATCCATCTCCTAACAAGATCAATTAGTAGCCTAAACACCCTAAAGAAAGGCGATAAGGCTGCGAACACTGCTTATTTACCACTCAATCAGTCAGCCCCGGCACAGAGCTTCAGACCAATTAGGGGAGAGTGTTTGTGGGATCTTACCTGGGGACCTGTAGAGGGCCAGCTTGTAGTTGTCATATTTTCTTCTCCAGGCTATGTTCTGGGGTAGTTATGAGAATACCCGCTGGCGTGATATCTATTCATTTTCCCAATCATTTCTTGTGCACCACCAAACGCAGATACAATTCATACATTTTTAGTTTATAAACAGGGTCATAACCAGAATTTAGGACTTGGGTGCCCAAAATTAGCAATTCTAACACCTTTAAGGATATTATATTTTTCAAGAACACATGCCAAGTTTTAATTCGCATATTGAGTAAAGGCATGATTATCCTCGTGCAATGTCAATTACTTTAAAGTGAGAAAAAAAAGTTCAATAATTTGTTTGAAATTGATCACTTTAGAAATTCCTAACAAAAAAAGTTAAGGTGTTCTAATGTGTGATTTTTTGTAAGGTTTGGGTATCCAAATGATGCTGAGACATGCTGTTGGCTAGGACCCTCAATTAAAACTTTCCCTAACTCTCATTGGTTAGGTCTCTGAGCATCCTCTCAAGACTAGATATCGGAGCTATGAGCATGACGGGCCTGATAGATCAGTTGACCTGTATTCCTCATTAGCTGCAGCTTTTATTTTTTTCTCCTTATCACCATTTCAGTTAAGTATCATCGCTTTCACTAGAGGCAAATGTGCTTTGTTTTATATTTGTTTTGACAGATCAAGTTACTAAGGACTAGTTGATGAAAAGAATATTTGTCTTAGCTGTGGTGGAATTTTTGTGGCGTGCTATTTCACTGGCATTGATTGAAGTATGCTTAAAGAGTCATCCATGAAGCGCCTTTATGTGGAGACCTTTTGACATCCCTGCATCTTGTAATAGCAGACCGCATGCCCGCTCAGGTGCAGTCAATGTGTATTTTAACTCTGCATGTGGTCCTATTATTACTGCATACTTTGCTGCTTGGTGGCGGCCTTGGAGAGTGTTACTAGTGAAAGGTAGTGCTTTCTAGTTCACACCCTCAAAAGATGCTTTATAAAGAGGCGACAGAGAGGCGAGAGAACTGTATACCAACGGATTAGACTCTGTATGGATTCTGAGAAGGGCAAAGTGGGAAATTAAGCATTCAGATGTAGAAAGTTTGTTTGTTTTATGAAATGATTGAAATGTTATC
>OZ012685.1:34574365-34762365 GCA_963942565.1 Maea johnstoni | reverse complement strand
CCTAGAAATGATACTTCTAACTCTTGGATCTAAAAGGTTTTTCAAAATAATGTTTGAATGTCAGATGTCAGATGATTATGTAATACTTTCGAAGGTTATTTTCACAACTACCAATAACATTAAATAAAACAACTAGAAGTAAATTCTTATGGACCAGTTTGTTTGCACCATTATCATCATCATCATCATCATCACCATCATCATCATCATCATCATCATCATTTTCCTGAATCATAATTATCATGCATCTTAAATATCACCAATAGCAGCAGCAATAACTGATACTACGACAACAACAACAACAGCATAAAATGTACAATGCAAGTGAAGCAGTTTAATTCATCTACATCATTATTATTATGCTTATCCTTGTCTTTGTTGTCGTTAACATTAACACCAAGAAATAACAGTCTATCAACAACAAAAGGAACAAACAATAACAAAATCAATAAGAACTGCAAGAATAACAACAACAACAACAACAACAACAAAAACAATGGCATATAACAAGTAATCAAATATCCTTGAATTCTTTTACAAAGGTTATATGCACTAGTGATCCTGTAAGATACACCTAATTTGTAATAATCTGTGTGTGATTTCCTCATCCTAAATAAGTACTAGGAAGCCTAGTGGCAATGGGCAAGTGTGGTGAATATAGTTACTCTGACTTGTGTTGATGATTATCTTGTATTATCTTTGGCTGGTGTTGGTGATGAGACATGCTGCCCCTGTCTTACATGTATGTACATAGTCATTGCCTAATGCATCAACAACATGGAGCCATGAGTAATCCCCTGAGCCGGCCGGTCATCAGTGAGTAAGTAACCAGGCGCTGACCGCCTAACATAGAACTCCCTTATGGGATGACCAGTAGTTACCAGGAACTTCATGGCGTGAAATAAACTATGAGTCACAACAGAAACACACTTTGCTATTAGTTCTCCAACAAATTGTGATGTGCAAGTAAATTCTTCATTAAAATTCTATGGGATGACCAGTAGTTAAATGAATTCAGAAACTTCAGGGTGCAGAATAAATTTTGAGTCACAGGAATAAGCCATGATCCACAAGTCAAACCAGGGTCTACTTATTCAATTCTCTAAACTATGCAAAGTTCCAATCAGTGGTCAATCAATTAGCAAGAGAGAGATCAATACAGGCTCCTCACTTTGACTTAATAGGCATCACATTTTCTGGATGCTTTAATAGACAAATGAATAATGTTAACATTTATGGGCATGCCCTGATGGCTGAGTAGTCTAAGGCACTGCCACTGACTGTTAACTGTCCCTCACCGCGGTCCAGGTTAAAATCCCGGCCGGGATGTGTGACTTGGAGTTAGCCGGTGGTTTTAGCCAGATACTCCGGTTTCATCCATTACTTACAACTGGCTAGTCACTAATTAGTCTAGATATGGTTGAGAAAGTGATAGTAATCAAAGTTCCTTTGAGTGTTCACTGTTCAGTGTACACTGGCTGTAATGTGAGAGTTTCTTGTATCAGTGTAATTCCAAACAGGTTTGAATGGTTTTCTTTGAAATATGAAATTGGGAACACTATCCTATCGTGTCCATATCAATCCCCTCATTATTTCAACTGATGGACAACCCATATGAATGATATGCAATTAATATTTCTGTTGGTGATGACAAATGCTGAGATTTGTCATTATAGCACAGAGATCTGACCACAGAGATTTCTCAGATTGCATAATCTGACAAGGAAATCAATATAGTAGGTTTGGTAGGAGTTACCAATTATGAATTAACCCCTTGATGTCCAGAATCCCCTATGTTATAGTAATGCCTGGATGATAGGATATATAATGAAAACTACTTGGGTATTGCGCAAGAAATGGACCCATATATATATATATATATATATATATATATATATATTTATATATATATATATATATATATATATATATATATATATATATATATATATATATATATATATATATATATATATATATTTATATATATATATATATATATATATATATATATATTTATATATATATATATATATATATATATATATATATTTATATATATATATATATATATATATATATATATATATATATATATATATATATATATTTATATATATATATTTATATATATATAAAGAGAGAGAGAGAGAGAGAGAGAGAGAGAGAGAGAGAGAGAGAGAGAGAGAGAGAGAGAGAGAGAGAGAGAGAGAGAGAGAGAGAGAGAGAGATGTAGACAATCTAGGTGCTGCTACAGGGGTGAATTTGTTAATCTACAGGAATAGATCAGGGATGATGATTGGCGCATGAAATCAATCAGTGGGCTTTGATCTTATGCCAACTGTAGTGATCCTAGGACTGTCATTGACATCCATTTTTTTTCGATTCGATCATTGACATTTCATTTTTCGATTCCGATTATTTCGATTCGATTGTGAAGAACTGCAGTAATAGAATATTTTCACATGTTCCACACTATTTTTGTGGCTTAGGATCCTAAGATTCCCACAATGCAAAGACAATGAAGGTTTTCTCAACACTTTCTGATTAGATACTTGAGTTTCTCTTCAAAATTCTTAACAGCGTTGGCTAAAAATTGCGTAAAAGGCTGAAAAAATGTGTTTCGATTAATTCGATTCGATTAACTTAATTGATTCGATTCGATTAATTGGAAAAATTATTTCGATCGATCGATACTTGTCATATCAATGACAGTCCTAAGTGATCCCCTGTTAGATTTGATGCTAGCCAGGCCTAGTATGACTTGATGTCCTGAGCATATCATCAAGGCATAAGTATCAAGGTCAGGGCTCGACACTCACACTTACAGTCTACTGCTGCCCCTAGGCCAGCAAAAAATCCCCAAAAATGGCTTTGGACCAGTAAAAAGAGAGTTCAAATGCTCCTACAGGGGCCAGTACATATAAGTGGACATTCTTGTTAACAAGTTGTCCCCCACATCAGGCACATCAAATGCCTGATAATATTATGAGAAAATGTGTAGGACCAGTAAAACAAATTAGCAGGAGATAGATCCTTGATCCTACTGTTCCTATGGGGTCAGTAACGCTTTTAAGTTAGTGGCGAGGCCTGGAGGTAGACGTGAGTTTGCTGTAATGCAAAATGGAAACCAGTGTTTGGTAGAAATTTCCCTCCCTGTCAAGCCAGATTGTGAAACTGACATACAAGGAAAGTTACACTTGCTAAAACATGTCTCTTGGAGAAGCATGTACTCCAAGATGGAACCCTAAGAAATCTGAACACCTTAGGTCAAGGAGTCAATACCAGGTTGAAAATCCTCCGTTGATTATAGTTTTACACTATGTGAAATCTGCCGTTGATTATAGTTTTAAACTATGTGAAATCTGCCGTTGATTATAGTTTTACACTATGTGAAATCTGCCGTTGATTATAGTTTTACACTATGTGAAATCTGCCGTTGATTATAGTTTTACACTATGTGAAATCTGCCGTTGATTATAGTTTTACACTATGTATTAGAATGGATAGGCACAGGAAATCGCATTCACAGTAGGACATGTTCACATGTAGATGTTTCACAGTATCTTTTGGTAGCTAGGTCTGATGAAGGGTGACACCCTATGAGAGGTTCACCACTATCGCGTCTGAAAAATTTCACAAAAGAATTGTTAGTACTTGGTTAATGTATAATGATGTGAACATATGTACACAATAAGACGTTGATGTTCCTGTCAGTGTTTTGGTAGGTATAGCCTGTTTGAGCCAAACTAAATTTGGCAGACCATTTTTTCTTCTTTTCTGTTACAGACATTTGTATTTCCTATCCAAACTTGGCAAACCTCTTTGCAGCATTTTTCCCTATATCAATATACCTACTTTCTCTCTCAACTCCATAAAATGTTGATTTCACTCATTAGGTGCCCATTGCAGATAGAATAAATGTGAACTATCTCTAGTGGAATTTTACAATGGGCACCTAATGAGCAAAATCAACATTTTAAAGAGTTGAGAAAGGAGGTCCGGTTTATAGATACAGGACACAGTGCAGCTAAGAGGTTTGCCAAGTTAGGATAGGAAATACAAACTTTTTGTAACAAAGAAGAGGAAAAACGGTCTGCCTAGTTTGGCTCAGACTGACTAGTTTTTCCTATGTAGAAGGATGTGAACGTATGTACACAGTAAGACATTGTTATTGTTCCATTGTTATAGCTAGGTGTGAAAAAAAGATGACCCCAATGAGAGATCCATCGGTACCGCTACTTAAAAGTTTAACATAGAAGTTTTAAGTTTTTCAATGTGTATAAGAATGCGAAATTATGTTTAAAGACATTTTGATTTCACTCTGTTTCATTCAGTGTTTTGGTAGCACCGTAGCAATGTCTGATAAAGGATGCCCCCCCAATAAGAGATGCACCACTCCCACTACTAATGAGTTTCACAAAAGAAGTATGGAGTTTTTCAATGTGTATATGAATGTGGTAGGCACAGGAAATTGCGTTCACAGTAGGATGTGTACACATGTTGATGTCTCAATGTATATTCTGATAATCAGGTCTGATTAAAGATGACCCCCCAATAGGACCCCTACCACTACCAGCAAGGTTCTAGAGAAAGGCATCATGTAAGTAGATGCGCACTATCTTCCCCTGCCTTCTGGTTGTTTTCATAGCTAAATCACTGCACACAAATTGAACAGGGGACGATAGTCTGAATCACATGCTAGATAAACAAATGACTGAGTTAGTCAGCGTGGTAGGCGCCCTCCCCCGCAGTCGGTGAGGATGAGGATAGACTTACTACACGTCTGTCTTATCTGGCCCTTTCCTTAGTCTCTCTGATCTAGCCTGAGTTGATTTCACTCCAAGTTTAGTTCTGAATAAATCCTCAAGGGAGACTCACTTGAGCTGTAGTCTGTACCACATGACTTTCAAATTTCAACTTCTGAAAACTGTGCTTCCATCTATAGGTTGAGAAAGACATTGCACCTACCCAGTAGTGGTGGTGGCATAACAGTAAACCTATTAGGTCAGCCTGAGAACCAGGCTAGGATGAGGAGGGAAGAGGAGGATTGGTAGACTGTGATAACCCAGTCATGCTTAGCATTACCCTGGGTCCTACTATTAGGTTTATGATAATAAATTTACAATCTTGCTTTAATTAGCAAAGTATTTAAAGAAGAGTTGTTGGATGGAATTTTGAAATTTATCTTTTGACACTTTTCCAGCCATATAGAGGCCAAGTTGTGAGTAGCCAGTTGTAAATTGGGGAAGAAAATGTGCAGTACCCCCCCTCCCCCCCCCCACCCCCCTAAAAAATAATAATAATTGAAATAGAACTTATAAAACACTGTGTATCCCCAATGTCACTGGCAACTTTATCATATGCCTTAAATAATGCCTTTCAATAATTTCAAATTTTGTAACTTTTTGCAAAATCGTTGAAAGTATTGTCAAGGAGATTGTGAAGTATGAATTTTGTTTATCATCACTTTTTTGCCATATTGACGCTAAGTCATGATAGGCTTGTTGTATGTGATGGAACAAAATAGAGTGAAATGATAACAACCACCTATCCTCAAGTCAATTTAGCTATTTTCTCACATGGTCAAGAGATCTTTAAGAATATATGGGTGAATTGTTCACATGTATTTACATGTAAATGGCCGCCCCCAGAACCAGGGTAGCTAGACAGATAGAAAAGAGGAAAGGAGCATTTGTGGTGATCTCTGAATCATCAACAACCACAGGAATCTGGATAAATAGGGTTTAATGTCCCCTTTACATGACAAGTGTTGCTGTTTATTTGTTGTCTTTTGTTATTTTGGCAGGTGAAAGAGATAAAATCAGTTACCTGGAGTGTTCAGGTCACTTGGTGCATTTCTTTGTTTGTTTGGCTGTCTACAGTGAAGAAAACTTCAATAAACTTTCTTATTTTCATGATAGGAAGATTACTGCGTTCAGCACAATGCAACATTTATTTCAAACCACTTGTCATAAATTAATGATTTATTTTTCAAAACCTTAACCCCTGGCCTTATTATATGAATACAACTTTTTACCTAGTAATAGGTGAATCACACCTGAGAATATATCAGACTGTCTGTCAGAGGGGTCACTTCCCTTCTTAAATCCAATTTTAAATACAACTCTTCAGATGATACATACTTAATATTTCAGCTAAAAATGTCAAGGGCCATCTGTTTTCACAGGTATGACCAATTATCTATCCTGCTAATTCAATATGTTTATAAATCTTTTTGCACTTCCGAAGTTACATCAATATAGTTTAATTCATTAGAGAGTCTGAGTACTCTGAAATAACCAGTAATAAATCCTGTGTTATATAATGCTTCAGAAGCAGTATATATCTGGATGATGTTATTCTCCCAAATCTCTGGCCTGATATGTACAGCACACACATAGCTTTGATATTTTGAAGTGTATCCCCAGGGTAAATTGATAGCCCAATTATCCCAGTTTCCCCTGGTGGGGACATATTCCTATTTTAGATTCTCCATGACGGGTGTAGTAGTACAGTAGTAGTATTTACATTCTGATCTCGCAAGCTACTGGGAGATCTTGTTAGATAGTGAGCTGTGTTGTTTTTGTAGCTGCCGGGCGTCGTCGGGCGGGTTTCTGATCTAGCCAGGAACTATGTGGGGACGCCGCAGCCAGGTCAAGATTCACATTTTTAGCTCAGCATGGGAACACAGGGAGGCTTGTTTTTGTGACTCGCCGACGGTCGCGGCACTAGGTGAAGATCTATGCACTGGGCTCTAAATATATGAAGCCTGCTTTCACCAAGCCTGGCTTCTGTCGAATGTGTTCATGTGAAAACATTCTCCCCGATAAATTCTTGAAGTTTGACTCATTCAGGCCGGGATTGTGGTTGTTGTTAGACATCTTCTTGATCTTTGGTTAATTGATTAACGCATGTGGGATGTTAGGCCACATGTATCTAAATATTTAATGATGAGGAAGCCATGATCACTTTAATTAGGTGCAATTTGATGCGTCATTTGGGAGAAGTTTCTTCAATATAGATATTGTTGCATTCATAGTGACTTGAATGTTTATATGTTTATATATATATATATATATAAATATATGTATATGTATATATATATATATATATATATATATATATATATATGTATATATATATATATATATATATATATATATATATATATATATATATATATATATATATATATATATATATATATATATATATATATATATATATATATATATATACACACACATATACACATACATATATATACAAACACATACACACACACATGTGTCGTGTTTGTGAAAGAAACTGTCGAGCTGGCAAGACATTATGATAACATTAAACATATATATCTGTACTAATTAAGAAAATGCACCGTGTGTTTTAAGTGATGGTTAGTACTTACATTGAAGCGGAACTATGGATTTATACAAATATCGTATTTTAGATTTTACTAGAATATCTGCTTTTCACGATATATGTTCCCAATGAGTGGGACGTCCTGGATGTAACCCTGACATTAGAACTGGCGAAGGCTCTGTGTAAATAGGGGGACTAATTCTGGGCTCTCCTAACCTTGGGGCCACATGGACGCAGCAACTTGATGTGGTGCTACTGTTGTTGTTGTTGGTGTTGTTGTTGTTGTTTCTGAGGCAGTAGCCTTGATGGCACACATGCGTAGTTAATTAGTAGGGTCCATCCCTCGTTAACTCTCCGTTAACTCTCCTGCAAGCACCTTGCCATGCCTAGATAAACATCAGTAACTGTGCTGCCACTCCCTCCCACCATCCCTGGGTGCCACTGATAGATAGATGGGCATTACCATAAGTTGTATGATATAACAGAAAGATGGACACGACCATAAGTTGTACGATATATCTGAAAGCACTGTCCTCTGCTCTGAACCATACAAGATAGTTTTAGTTATAGCTCCTGTGAATGTCTCTTTGAGGGGCACAATGGGTTTTAAGTATAACTCTGGAAGAACTTATGTCTCAAGAACAAATTGACAAAATCATCACCCAGAAAATGATTACCCTAGCATGTAATTTTCCAAAATTTTGATATGTCAGAAAAAAAGTGTGAATTCTGAATTAAGAATAATTGCAGCATGTAATTTTCAAAATCTTTTGATATGTCAGAAAAAAAGATTGAATTTTGAATTGATAATGATTGCCCTGATACTTACTTACTTCCAAAGAATATCCGTATTTTTCAATAAAATTTTCCTACGCATGCCAGTCTGTATATTTGCGACGTGTTAATAATAAACCATTCACCAGTTGGACACAATGGTAGTTCTAGGTGTCTACTTCCTATAAAACAAACAGAGAGAATTAAACTAAAAATACACGCTCAAATGACCCACCGCGGTTTACCAAATTCTTGAATGAATAAATGATCAATGAAGACCTAGTAGCTAGGCTATTAGCCACCCTATGACAAGAGAAGTGTGAAGGATAGAGATGGTCTTGATGCCTGCTAAGTGAATCAGATGTGTGGTGAGTGCCTGGTTTGTGTTGTGCACAAGTCACATCTGGCTTGGATTAGAGGCTCCTTACTTTGTGACCTATATTGTCCTGTAACCTTGTGACAGTCAGACAGGACCCATCACCCTAACTGCACGCTAGCTTCTTGTCTTTATTCCTTGAACTTGCTCATAGATTGTGAAAAGTTAACATATTTCTCTGAGTTGACCAACCAATGCGCTGTAGTACCAGCATTGGCCTACAGATGGCACCATATGGTCCTCCTATCTCTAGGGGTTTGTTATACATCGATAAGCTACTTTGGCGCAACCATGTGAGAAACACATGAACAAACCTTACTACTTGAGATATTTGCTTCATTTTCCTAGTAAAAATATATACAAAATGGATGTATAGGCTTATATAGCTTCTAGAATCTATATAGCTTCTAGAATCTAGGCTATGCTCTTTTGTGTTGTGGTCTCTGTCTTTTACTGTATGTCTAGATGTTAGTGTCTTTGGATGATCCTAGATAGGGCTAAGCATGGTCAACTTTATCATTTAGAACCGAGGACATCAGAAAGATCCTAGCCTGGTCACCTGAGCAAGTTTAAAACTAAATCAGGGTAGGGTAGACTCAGTTTTCACTTGGAATACTTTTCATGCTAGACATAAAGGAATTGAACACTATTGCTTGGCATAGGTCTAGGCTTTGCTACCAGATGTTCAATTTTTAGTGGGCCTGCAGGGATATACATTTTTTATGTTGTGATTACTGTCCTGTAACCCTGAGAGAGTCTGATGAGACCTTCTCTACCAGATGTTGCTTTCTGAGGGTTCCTGTACCCTGTCCATGCATGACTTAAGTCAGCATATCTCAAATTCCTCCTCCCCTCTTGTTTGTTTCTGCATGCTTTATTCCTTGATGAATAATCTCAACTATTTCATCACACTCGCATGCTATAAATGTTTGTTGGAGGCTGGTGTTTTAAGTTGGCTGATTCTGCTCTTCCTTATATGGGCATACAATTGTTTGCATGATTGCTTTTGTCTTTGCAACCAAGATCTAAGATTAAGATTAAGAAATGTTAAGCTAAAGCCTGGGCTTCTGACAAAGATTTTCTTTATGATAATAAATCGTATGCTGATCAATTACTTCATCACCAGTTGAGGTCCCTGGTTGCACAACTGTCAACAGCCACTATCTCTTTGTCAGAGATAAAGAAGGAAGCATGGCCATGCCATCTGTATACATCATTATTCCTTATGCTGGCTGCGATACTAGTAACCTTTAGGTGATGTACATGTAGTTTACATTCATGAACAAATTCTATGTATTTTCAAAATTTCAGTCCTCATGGTCACCAATGCCATTTATATTGCATGTTATTTGACTTTTGATTAGATGATAATATAAAGTGATAAACTGTACATATGTTGTGCAGTTAAGCTATTCACGCCACATCTGTGGTGAACTTGTGTGTCTGCGAGGCTCACTGGCAATGACAGTGTTAATAGTAGCCTTATTTTCATTATCTTATCTAGAACCTGGATGTGATTAGGCTATAAGTGTTGATGGCAATACGTCCAGATGGTTCTTTTTCCACTAATGTCTTCTCCATGCACTTGGAGTTCTTTTTTGCAGTGTAAGAAAGCAATCTTAACACTTTCATTCCTGTAGTGCTCCCAGGGGACCTGACTATTTTGAAAATAATCCACAACTAAATTATCATTACACAAAACGTTTTCTTTAATTTTGATTTTAGTACTCCACCATTCAAAATGACTGCAGTATTTCATTGAATTCCTTTCTTTGAAGTGTAGATATTCATCACTGTCACATATGGTCACATAAGTCACTATATTTGGTATAATGTGATGACAGGGCAGAGTGCAAATTTGATGGAGAACAGGCGTAACCCATTCAGTCCCATAGAACTTGAATATCATAAATAAAACTAATATTATTATAAATAATTAGGGAAATATTTGACTATAAGTTATTCAAAGCGACCAACTAAGAGAAAAAAATGACAAATATCTTTTGATAGTTCCTACTATGAAGGCATACTGAATATAATAGTGCACTAAGGGTATGTATGGTATGATTACATACTGCAATGAATAGCAATGGCTACTGAGGTGGACGTCATCCATCACATATATGAGATAATCAGGGCTCCAGATGAGAGTGTCAGGGCCCTGCTCCCTTACATTATAATCATTACCAGCCACTCCGGCCTCGGTGTTAACGAGAAATATGGCCCAGGACAGCTCAACTCCTGGCATTGGGAATCGGTGAAATGTGTGTTTTATCTCACTGTTTACTGGTAATTGTGATCGAAAGGATCACTTTAGGTCCTGTTTTGAATACCTACATCTGGTGTTGGTGAGGCCTAGAAATTGGTTGTTTCTTGTAATATTGGCTATAATATAGGAAGAGAACAAAGGAATTACTTTCTACTTTATGAAATATTTTTCTTTGTTACGAATGTGGCGAGGTATGAATTTCATTAGAGTAAGAAGACTAACAATAGCCCCTTTTCTGGGCCTTACAAGTTGATTAGATGTAAAGAAGTGAAAAAGCAGCTTAGCTAAGCCTATGCTATGTTGCAGGGCTCAAAGTTGCACGTTGCCTTATGGTTCGCGACTATGTAATGAAATTGCCGGACTGCACTACCTGATTCTGAGGTTGTGGGGAATAGAATTAGGAGATAGTTTAGATGAAAGGAGATGAATCACCACTATCTCCTGGCTACACCAGGCAGAGAATGCATCATTTAGGAATGTTAAATGGACATCTATTTTCTCAGATTGGCCAGGTAACCTGACTTACCTACCGGGCAACCTAAATGGCTTGTTGTTCTACCTGATGACTTGGATGAAGGTTGCGGAGCCCCTTGATGTGCCTCATACAGTTTGACTAGACTTGGAAAAGGATGGTGATGCCTGTATATACATGTACTCTGATATGCCATATAGTGTGCAATACTGTTAGTGTGCAATACCGTTAGTGTGCAATATCATTAGTGTGCAATACCATTAGTGTGCAATACCTTTAGTGTGCAATACCGATAGTGTGAAATACCATTAGTGTGCAATACCATTAGTGTGCAATACCGTTAGTGTGCAATACCGATAGTGTGAAATACTATTAGTTTGCAATACTGTTAGTGTGCAATACCGTTAGTGTGCAATACCATTAGTGTGCAATAACGATAGTGTGCAATACCGTTTGTGTGCATTACCGTTAGTGTGCAATACCGTTAGTGTGCAATACCATTAGTGTGCAATATCGATAGTGTGCAATACCGTTTGTGTGCAATACCATTAGTGTGCAATACCGTTAGTGTGCAATACCGATAGTGTGCAATACCGTTTGTGTGCAATACCGATAGTGTGCAATACCGTTAGTGTGCAATACCGTTTGTGTGCATTACCGTTAGTGTGCAATACCGTTAGTGTGCAATACCATTAGTGTGCAATACCATTAGTGTGCAATACCGATAGTGTGCAATACCGTTTGTGTGCATTACCGTTAGTGTGCAATACCGTTAGTGTGCAATACCATTAGTGTGCAATATCGATAGTGTGCAATACCGTTTGTGTGCAATACCATTAGTGTGCAATACGGTTAGTGTGCAATACCGATAGTGTGCTTTACTGTTAGTGTGCAATACCATTAGTGTGCAATACCATTAGTGTGCAATACTGTTAGTGTGCAATACCGTTAGTGTGCAATACCATTAGTGTGCAATACCATTAGTATGCAATACTGTTAGTGTGCAATACTGTTAGTGTGCAATACCATAAGTGTGCAATGCCATTAATGCGCAATACTGTTAGTGTGCAATACTGTTAGTGTGCAATACCATTAATGTGCAATACTGTTAGTGTGCATTACCGTTAGTGTGCAATACCGTCAGTGTGCAATACAATTAAATGATAGCGTGTAATACCATTGTTAGGGGGCTGTTGGAAGGAGAGGAGTATCTCACCTCGGCTGAGGTCATACTCTACAGCACGTCACCTGCCCCTTACCTCTGACCTCTGACCTCTGACCTCCACTACATGTGCATCAGAGCACGCCCTCCTTCCTTCCCCGTTAGGACACCTGTATCATCTACATACAGCTATCTCAAGCCGGCCGCTCATCAACCATCACTTTCCTTTGTCTCCTGCTGCTGCCCTTAGATAGACATTCAGCAACTCTTTTAGACTTAGATTGCTGCTCTAAATTGTTATCATGATTTCTGGTACTCATGAAAATAACCTCACCAATCATGATTTAATAGAATTATCTTTGAAATATCACAATTATTGATACTTGGAAGTAATTTTTAAGTTGCAAACGTAACTAAGTGCACCTTGAATCTTGTTAGATTGCCGAGGTGTGCTGAATGTGGTAAGTTCATCTTCATTGCATGATGTGTAAATTCATTACTTCTGCATTAGAGATTTTTACTATGCATTAGTACATTAGTGATCATGATAACTCAATGCTAATTCCAAGCTTCTCTCTCGCACTTCACCCAAGTAGGTTATTAGAGAGAAACCAGATAGGGGTTTTCCATTTATTTAATTCATTGCTAGGATTCATACTGTCTGATGGAGAGAAACCAGGGTAGGTAGATTCCAGATGCACCAGCTCTATTTAAACAGGCCATCTTACCTATTTGTTTTTTGCATCTGAAAAAGGGGGCAGTAGATGTATGTTTGCTTGAGGCGTATCATTGCAGCCACCCACTGCGTGAACCATTAGCAGGTCATTCTCCGCCTTCACATGACACTGCTATTTACACTTGAGGACAACATGAGCTCTTCCTCTTTTTGCTTAGTAGTATCATGTGGAGCTGGCTTGTTTTGTCTCACCTGGTGAACTATGGCAGCAGCAGCAGCAGCAGCAGCGGCAGCTGGTGTCCTGGTTAGAGCACTCCTTGGCCAGGTGCTAGGTGTTTTGCTGTGCTATCTGTCTGGCTGCCTTCATACTTCATTTGGCACCTCCGGGCTCCAGGGCTGTTCTACAGCACCCACAAGAGAGCATCATCCACATTCATACCTTCTCCTCAAGGAGCAATTTATGGCCAAAAAGGGCATTTACATTCTCACCTTCGTACTTAACTATTCCAGCAATCAAAACATTGTGTTAGTTCACAGAGTGGTCAAATAATGTATTGAATGAGAAGTAAACAAAAAATCAATTGCAATTATTTGAGATAGGGAAGTGTCTCTGTTATTTTTTTGAGACACTGCTAGGTCCTTGCTTGAGGGTATTGTACCGTCCTGTCCTCTAGGACCCTAGGACCCTAGGACCTAGGTATCTAAAATCCATCACTCTTTGAATTGTGCTATGGTGCTATGAGGTAGTTAAACCCTGTGTGAGGGTATTGTTACTGTTAGTGGCTATGAGTTGTAGTAGCAGCAGCAGTATTGTCCTGTGAGGTAGCTAGACCCTGTGTGAGGGTATTGTTACTGTTAGTGGCTATGAGGTGTAGTAGCAACAGCAGTATTGTCCTGTGAGGTAGTGGGACCCTGTGTGAGGGTATTGTTACTGTTAGTGGCTGTGAGTTGTAGTAGCACCAGCAGTATTGTACTGTGAGGTAGTGGGACCCTGTGTGAGGGTATTGTTACTGTTAGTGGCTATGAGGTGAATTAGCACCAGCAGTATTGTCCTGTGAGGTAGCTAGACCCTGTGTGAGGGTATTGTTACTGTTAGTGGCTATGAGGTGTAGTAGCAGCAGCAGTATTGTCCTGTGAGGTAGCTAGACCCTGTGTGAGGGTATTGTTACTGTTAGTGGCTATGAGGTGTAGTAGCAGCAGCAGTATTGTCCTGTGAGGTAGCTAGACCCTGTGTGAGGGTATTGTTACTGTTAGTGGCTATGAGGTGTAGTAGCAACAGCAGTATTGTCCTGTGAGGTAGTGGGACCCTGTGTGAGGGTATTGTTACTGTTAGTGGCTGTGAGTTGTAGTAGCACCAGCAGTATTGTACTGTGAGGTAGTGGGACCCTGTGTGAGGGTATTGTTACTGTTAGCGGCTATGAGGTGAATTAGCACCAGCAGTATTGTCCTGTGAGGTAGCTAGACCCTGTGTGAGGGTATTGTTACTGTTAGTGGCTATGAGGTGTAGTAGCACCAGCTGTATTGTCCTGTGAGGTAGTGGGACCCTGTGTGAGGGTATTGTTACTGTTAGTGGCTATGAGGTGTAGTAGCAGCAGCAGTATTGTCCTGTGAGGTAGCTAGACCCTGTGTGAGGGTATTGTTACTGTTAGTGGCTATGATAGACATGTACCCCCTTGAGGTGTAGTAGCAGCAGCAGTATTGTCCTGTGAGGTAGCTAGACCCTGTGTGAGGGTATTGTTACTGTTAGTGGCTATGATAGACATGTACCCCCTTGAGGTGTAGTAGCACCAGCAGTATTGTCCTATTAGTACTGAGGATGATTGTATGTGATGACAGGTTACGGCAGCTGTCTGTCGGCCCTGTGGCAATACTATCTTATCTCACTTGCACCATGCTGCCTCACCACCACCAGCAAAACAAAGACAGGATGCTGTGGGCAAATATGCAAATTTATCACATCATCATACAATCAGGGCCATTTGTATGCATTTAGATAAATAAATGTACTTGGCTATAACTTTTTGAACACATCCGCAATCATGGTGTTCATATACAAATAGCTTTTCTAGGCTCATAAAGATATGAGAGAAGGTCCATGACTTACAATGTTAGAGGCTCAGCATAGCAGACATACATATATGTTTTTACATTCACCATCATGGTCCATGAATAGTTGTCTTTCTCAATTTCTAACTTCATTTGCAATTATTCCATACAAAAGATTAACTAGAATGTTTTCAGTGACCTTTTGATTAAAAACTACTGAGCTAGTTTCTGGGACTCATACTTCTCTTTGCCCTGGTATCCCCACATCAAGGTATCAGCAAGCCCATTTATAAACTCAAAGCAAAAAGTTCCTCTTGACCCCTGGACTCTGGGTCTGACAGGTATTTCCTGTGCATCAGAAAACAACCCGAAATAGGTGCGGACATTCTATTATCCCTATATATGTATATTTCGTGATACCAATATTTTCTTGCTTTCAAAATATTTGATGAGGGCTACATCCAAATATTCCTGAGATGGGTTACACATGACTGGGTTATAGAGCTCAAGTACTGTCTGAACAACACATTGAGTCATCCAGGCTTTCAGAAATTTGTGAATGGCTAGTAGAGCCATCTGAATAAGGTCTGCTTAATACTTTCCCACTACAGCCCACAGCCTTAGTATGATGTGGACCATTTTCAAGTAAAAGCTTTAATTTTATGCTCTACAACTAAGGTTTATGAAGTACTAAGTTAGTTCTTACCTTACTCTCGATGTAGAGCAAGCAGAGCTATTTTAGATTACCTTTCTCTCAATATGTTACAGACAACCCTATTTAACTCAGCCTAAAAATCAGTTTCAAAAATGAGGGAGCAGACTAATTAAACCGATCAGGAACCGGGGGAGGGTGCTGATAAATTGGGTATTGATCGGCACTGGCAAGCTTGTCATATACGTTTTTTACGTTAGTAAGTCTTGCAGTGGTATGTCAGTATCTGTATAGTCACACAATGGAAAGAAAGTTACAACCTACTCTGGAGTTAACCTTTCTATAGAGACCACATATGTACTGACAATTTGGCTGTCACATTTGGCCTTGATGAAAATGCATGTTGTACCAGTGTAAATAACACCACCTGTACTCATAGACCATGCTAAATATGCCCCTTGCCTGGATAAAATTTAGAAAAAATAATTGCCTTTTGGCCCTTGTCTTTTATCATTAGCTTGTCATTTGATTGACTATCAGAAGAGACTGTGTACAAACCATTTGATATGATGATCAAATATTGTAGAGAGCAGAAACAAAATCTGACATCAGATATGTAAGGGTGTTTGTTGATAAGTCCTGAAGCCTGGGCATGCATAGTCACAGGCCAGAAAAGGAAGGTATGTTTACATCTGCTTCTGCACATGCTCAGTAGGGCATATCAACCTTCATGCTGGTTTAGGGCAGTTACATGCATAGTGTATACATGCCTAGAGAACTTTAATTGAAACTCATCAAATAATGTAATAGTTGACCAATATTCAAAGAAGGATTGTTAAACCCAACAGGAAAAAAACTCTGTCAAATATTTCTCAAATTATTGCTTATTTATTGATGTATGATTTATAACTTTCTGGGATGTGTACACTTCAGATGTGAAAGGGTTAATCTAAGGTTAAAAATGTAATATTTGAAACCCCCTATGATGGGTGATAGCGCTAAGAAGATCTAGAAGTTTATTTGGACTCCACTCTCCAGTGTGTACACTCAGACAAACTACCGCAACTGTGAAACACATCCAGGAAAGTTAGTGAAGCCTCCTGGAAAAATGCAACAACATATATACGCGTCAAGGAAGCATTTACATTTAGAAAAAAACAAATGGCTGTAGATTCTTTAGGCAGGAATATTTAGGTTGAGTTCATCCCTGAGCTGTGTACTGGTAGGTAGACGTGTGTACTCCTCGCTCACTCGCTGGTTGGGAGTTTTGTTGAGTCTCGCGGGCTGCTACTGTCATTCCCGGGCCTGTCTAGGCATGCTGCCCCAGATCAGTCTGACATGCTCTTCTACAGCTCTGACTGCGGGGACATCTAGTGGCCAGATTTATAACTATTTTTGAGTAGCAAGAATCTGCATTGCTGCTTTAGTATAAGAGTACACAGGTCACGACAGATTTGTTATTATTTTCAGATGTGAGGGGAACTTGTAAATATTTTTCAATGAAGATATGTTTGTTTCTAAGTATTGATTAAAATGAGATGCAAAATACTATGTATGCCACATTCCTGTATTGTATTTGTTAAATTGTTTCGGATACAGAGTTTCAGTGGTTCAATTAGCCCCAATTTAGAATTCAAAATGTTGATTTTCTGCTAGGAAGTGTCCCTCCATATACAGAAAACTAACCCTATGCTAAGAAATCCTGTATCCACCCCTATCGCTGTAGGAACCATGTTTAATGGTCCATTTCTTTTCTCTTTCAGACCGTCTCCACATCTCTCTGTACAAAGATGGCAACGAGCGCTACAAGAACGGCCAGGAGAAGGCCATGTTTCCCCTGGAGGAGTTCTACGGCATCGAGTCGGGGTTCAGCCTGGATAAGGAACAGCACGTCATGGCCATAGTGTGTCAAGACATGGTCGTACTTCTAGCCCTATACAGCACAGAGGTCATGATACAATGGGAGATCAAAATAAGAGCAAATCTCGGTGAAGGTAGGTACCTTTTCAGAAGAGATTAAACTGAAACTGAAGGCAATTACTCTGTGAATACTTAGAAAATAGACGGTAGTAATGTTTCTATGTTTGTGATACAGTAAATATAACTTTTGAATGTATCTTGCACTGTTTTTCATTCTAATCATTTTATGATTCATTGTATTCACTTCCACTTAAGGTTTGATAGTAATTTATGTTCCATATGGTCAATCATAGTTTACCCTTCTTTGTTAAGTTTATTAATTTTGATCAAAATGATGCGAGTACTCAGCGAGAGCTTTTCAATAATACCAACATGGCAGTGTTTAGATGGTTTTCAAAAGTCTTTGTGTCCTTTTGTTTTGGACGAAAGTGACCTTAGCATTGGGAGGGTTAAAGTGCTGCTATTGGTACTTCTCTATTCCCCAAGTTCATTGTTTCCATCTTCTCTGCAGAGCACCAGTTTCCAGTGAGACTCCTGAAGGTGCCTCCCTCATGTAAGCTACCTCACACCCCGCTAAAGATGCACATCCAGGGCACCAGATTCTGTCTCACCACCGGGGCACCGCCCAAGGTCCTCTGGGCCTGGAAACTCACCAATCTGCGGCGCTACGGGGACGTTGATGACAAGTTTGTGTTTGAAGGAGGAGCAGCCTGTGGAAAAGGTTGGTATTATTGTCAAAGGATGCTTAACGCTTATGCTGCTGGAGGCTAATTTGGCCAATGCAAAATGAGGCAAAAACCCTGAAATATTAGTGAAGCCCTTGCATATGGTAACCTATTTGAGAGTGCTCAGCAAGAGCTTTCCAATGAATACCAACATGACAGAGTATAGGTAGTTTTTTAAAATCTTTGCATCCTTGTGCTTTGGATGAAAGTAGCCTTAGCCTTGGAATGTTTAAAGTTACTCTTTCAGTATAAAATTTGGAATTCTGTTTGTTGTCACATTTCCGCCCCCGGCCTTATAAAAACTAAAATTTGACCAGCTATTAGTAATTGGTGGAGGAAACTAAATTTTCTAAGGAAATCTTCCTAATAAAATTTTGAAAGGTATTTGAAGGAGAGATGATGGTTAGGTTTTGGTAAACAGAGCCTATTCAAATATTTTTTCAATCATATGAACCATTTTACGTTAATTGAGAGGCCTTTTTGTTGCTAGAATGAATAAGTAGAACCAATAATGATGAGGTTTGAAGTTTTATGAAGGTATTGAATACTATTGATGCTATGCTATTTCCTTCTTTGTATACAATATTATGTTTTAAGTCAATATCGATCTTTTTATTAATAAGTAAACACCACCCCCTGGAGATAGACATACATGTGTGATACTTATTATACTTAGGATAATTATCAACTGCACAACAGATGTTGATTGCACTAGAATAAAAAAGGTTATGATGTTCAAAGAATTTGTTACAAACAAACATAATCATCATTTGAAATGACAATTAATATCATTGCCAACTCATGTAATCTAGAATTGGTTTAGCAAGCCATCAGACCAGATTCGTTTTTTCTATTTAATTGAATGATTGTTTTCCATATCTTACAGGAGCGGGAGTTTTTGTCGTAGTAACCCAGCAGAACAAGGACATCAAAGAACTGCTGGAGCAGGCAGCCAAAGGCAAGATTGCACAGGCCAAGAAAAACTCCCTAAAGAGAAGTAGGTTTAATCCATTAATGCATTAGACCAACCTTAGAAAGCATGTTCTGGACACTTGATCAGTTTAAAAAGTGAAAAATAAAGGAGAGATTCATTAACTATATAAATGAAATTTGTATGGTTGGTTTGATGGCCATTGCAGGAATTAATAAACAAGGTGTCCGAAATCATAAGATTTTGATATATTTCTAAATGGAGGTAATATGTATATTTGACTTTAAAACATACTCACAAGTCTAATCATTATGAAACTGTGTCATATTTATTTAGTGTCAAACAGAACCATTGGAGAAAAAACTATTGAATTATCTAATTATCCTGGAAACTGGCATATTCAGAACTCCTGATGAAAACATATGAACTCCTGATGAAAATATCCCGTTGAATGTTTTGCAATGATTTCCGTATCCAAATGACAACTTGATGCCATACTTGCAAAGGAAATAATGAAAAATATATATTGACTGACTTCAACTATGCATATTTTAAAAAAGATATAGAAAAGGGTATGATTTGAATATTTGATCAAGGATTAAAGGGGTCACTAATGGATAAAACTTGATATCTACATAATTGAATTGTTTTTGAATATCATTAAATCAAATTTTCTTTTTTTATCTTCACAGGATCACAGATTTTACAAATGACACAACCGGTTGAACCAATGCAATTAGTTCAGAGACATGACTTTCCTCAGGATTTCCAAAATTCCCAAGTTTTTGGTGACGTCAATTTCAAATCAGGGGAACGGCCGTACGCCCGATCCTCTGACTCGGAGGTCAACTTCTCAGAGGGGGAGGTGATATCTGACAAACAACAGCTCATCACGCCCATATGTCTTGATCCCCTGAAACAGAGACTTCTTGCAACTTACGACATACCTCCTCGACGAATACGCAAAGTCGACAACCCTGAGGAATTCGAGAAAGGAGAGAACCTGAACAACTTGGGTGAATGTATCGATAACTCGCTGAAACAAAATGAACTGTCGGAAATGAACACAGTGCCTCGCAGACAGTCTTCCAACGAGAGGTTGAATATTTCACCCACAGAGCCCAAAGAGACTACTTCTTGCAGTATATGGAACCAAAGTAATCCAGAATGTACAAAATCAGAAGGTGCTATTAAAAAATCAAAGAAAAACTCTCCCGATTTAGGATTTAAATCGGAACAGTCTTTGAGGAACGGTGAATTAAGTGATCTATCGACTGTGCAAAGAAATGTTGAGGCCCTTACGCCGAAACTTCTGAAAAAGTGTGAGAAAAATATAAAAGAGGGGGAGACAGGTGAGATGGACCTTCTGGATGAGATCCTGAAAGAGGTCTGTGATAATAATGACTTCCATCTCTCCAGGCAGGGATTCCAATCGATGGATAACCATGAGACTCCAGCACAAAGGGCGGGTCATGCCGCTGATACCCCTCCCACTATCCCCAGGCGACCGAGTTCCGTGTCGGTCAACTCCGTCCAGAGTAACGGCAAAGACACCAGGGGGAGTGGTAGTAGTAATGCCGTAGAGCCGCAGCAGGAAAAAACTGTTATTGACCCCACAAAACCACTGCAGTACGTGGATCTTAAAAAGTATGACGGTAATAATGACTCTGAAGAAGCTGGTATGTTGGTTATTCACGGCGCTGGCAGTATATTTCTCAGTAGTAAGAACAAACGGCGCTACGAGAACATTCCAGGTGAACCAAAAGAGGGCCAACAACCCAAGGAGAACAACAGCAACCCCTACGGCACGAAAAAACTCAACTACATCGAAGTGGTCCATGTGGACGCTGGGATAGACTACGAGAAAGTTTTGGGTGAACACGGCGATATTGTCGTAGGTGAAAGAAAGGACCGATCAAAATTACCCGTCCGAGAAAAAGTGAGCTATGCAAGTATACAGATTCCGCCAGTGCCTCCAGCGCCCTGCCCAGGGGCTCTGGATAATAATAGGTCCAAAATGAAGTATGAGAATGTGCCAAACTCGTATTGTAACCTACCGGAGGGTGAGCATGGCCGGCCTGTGCATCATGACCCGGACGGTATCTATCTAGAGATGGGCAGACCAGAACCAGGTAAGAGACTGATAGACTCATACTCATCTTAATCAGTCATTCTCACAGCCAACGATCTGAATCAAATGTTATAATCCATTTATGCATAGAGCAATTAAAAAAGCAGTCTACCTATTTTGATGAAATATCTATGTTCAAAGCATAGTTGGGAAAGTATTTGAAAGAGGAATGTTAATAAGAACACTACTAATCGCTCTCATTTAAATATTTTGTATGATTATACTTAATTTCTAATAAGTTGTCATAAATTCATAGATCGTGGCAAAACATTCAAGAGGAACTCTGAAGCATGAGTGGGATGTGGTATCTCCCTGAATTGAAACCAATTCCCATTCCTTCTTAGAGCTCCTTTTGAAAATTCAGAGTTTTGATGATTTTGAAAGTACTGAGGTAATAAAGCTAAAACTCAGATATAATTATGGTGGGTTGTTGGTTGGGTTCTCAGTAAGATTTCTCCTACAAGTATCTCCCAAAAGGTCTTTTATTTTATGTATTGTAATTATTATTTCCCATCTAACCACTAGTAAGAAGGATATCTATCACTAATGAATAAATCAACAAACCATATCTATACATTTTGAGTGACGGGATGGCAACAAAATAGTAATTTGGGAAGAAATGGGTAAAAAGAAGGCAATCTTCAGTGTGATTTGAATAACAACATTATTAATGCTGTGCATTATTGGAATAAGTATGTGTTTATGATTGCCATTTAGATATTTTGATATGTCCCTCAAGGAAATAGACAACCAAAAGTGTTGATTGCCAATTTTGGAATCTAAGATTCTTAGTGATGGCCATATGCATGGCTATATAGTGAAAACTCCAGTTGTGAACACCTCTGAGTTGTAAATTCCAAATGCTGATACAATTTCCGACTCCCATTTCTTCCTGATACTACGATAATATATCTCAGAGATGTAAACACCCAATGTAAACACTTGAGTCCAGGTTCTAAGTGAGGTTTCACAGAGCATTCTTTCCTTTTGGTAGTTTCTTTCCATTATAAATGGCATATCTATTCTTGCCTTTTCAGAGATTGTAGACATGCCGCCCCCACCCCCACCTCGCCGTCGCAGTAACATAGAGAACGAGTATGCAGTACCTGTGGTCAGCCCTCCAAAAGCCGAGAGCCTGGCGCCCCCTAGTGACTACCTTATGATGAAGGGCCAGGCGCCACTTTCTCCCGTGGAAGAACGGGAAGATATCTTCTGTGCAGTGGAGTTACCTCAAACTAGATCCGATTTACAGCGTAACAGTCCGAGACGATCGGAAGATTTCATCCAGAAATCACGGGATGAGCGGCTTGGTAGACGTCCTCTCACTGCACTCGGGAATGAGGGCAGTGCGTATATGCAAATGAATGCATCGGAAACGAGGAGGCTCCGAAATGAAGGCACTCGGTCATCTTTTAGTGGAAGTGATCTTCAGCAGTATAGGAGCTTGGACCGGCCATTTCTTAGGTCTCAAAGTGTGAGAACGCCTGGCCACAAAACCAAGCATCATGTCAAGTCCAAATTGCACCACTCACGCAGTCTGGAGAATGCATTGGAGAGTAATTACTTGGAAATGAAAGGTTACAGTTCCCATACGAGCAGTAGTGAGTACGAAACTGATGCATACCTGGAGATGAACTTGAGCTCCAACCTAAATGATTCTGATAACAACCCCAATGCACCTTTCAAGAATCTTGTGTCACATAAGAATTACTTCACCAAAAAACTCCCTCCTCCTCACCCACGGTCCTCCATTTGTGAGTCCACGAAAAGCGAGGAGAATGATAAGGTGAAAAATGGGGATAGTGAGAAAAACAGCAACGAAAAGCCAGGTTTTTTCACTAGATTGATAAGGAGGAATTCCAGAAGCAGCTCTCGGGATCGTAGTACGTCGAAAAGCCAGGAGGATATCCTATCGGCATCCAATGGGAACAGCCCTAGAGGCCTCTCTTCAAGTGCACCTTCATCCTTCTCAAAGGCACGTGCAAATTCCATGGATGTACTTCAGTCGGATGTTGAACGGCGACGGTCGTCCAGCTTTCCAAACAAGGGCTGGCTTGAGCGGCGGAGCTCCAGCAAGGAGTCTCTCAGGGTCAGTAGTTCTTCATTAAACGGAAGAAAGGACTCCAAGAAGAAGAAGAACTCAAAACCGATCGCTGAAGTGAAACCTATCATGTCTTCGTCAATTCCGTCCGTGGTGCCTAGTGCGCCGCCGGAAATGTGTACTCCGTCCCCTCATTCAGACTATTTGCTCATGGCTCCCATGAACTCCACAGACTCGGCAGACACCGATAGTGACAACATTCCACAGTCTTCCAGCAGACGATGCTCTAGTTCAGCGCACATTTTCCTCCATATTTCTGAGGAGAGCCTTCGGTCTAACCAATCGCTAGAGGCCAGCAGAGATGAAAATAACAAAAAAAGGACTTCCATTCAATCTGACACCAACGGTTTATCTGGAGAAAAAAGTAGCGGTAGTGGTAGTGATTCAAACTCATCTGTTATGGCTAACGTGGTGCCACCTACATTTCACCGGAGAAGTTCCTACGGTGATCCAATGGGAGTGCCCAATGACCCTGTACCGGTTCTTGCTCCCCCGCCACGACCGAGACCCCGTCCGACCTCTGCTGGTCAGACTCGTACAGACCGGTCTACCGACGGAGCTGGGGTTGAGACCTTGACCTCTCCAGGTCACAAAGGTCAAGGTCAGGGGGAGGAGCAAGGAGGAGGCAGCGGTAGCAGCAAGGCTAAGCGTGTGCCCTCTCTCTCCAGCGGGAACTCCATCAAGAGGAAGACCAAGAATACCAAGCTGCGCGTCGGGATACCCCCTCTGCCGGACCAGGACGTCCATTCCCCCTGGGAGAGGAGGGGGGCAAGAAAAGGTGAGTGCCATCATCAAACTGTTTTATATCCCCCATCTTCACTTTGCAGTCAAGGCATGGCCTCAGATAACTCTCCAAAGATAGAGCTGTGAATTTGCCTTTCAGATAGTTGCCAAAAAGGTGGAGCTATGAGTTTCCCGAATATTTTCTGTCATAAGATTGAGGATCATCTAACTATCTCTCTTAAGTTTTTTTCTGACCATATCTATAAAACATTTGGTTTGTTAAAATCTTTGGATCATTACATTTACCCTGCTAGACCTCTCCTTATATTAATAAAAGGTGTCATTTGGACACCCTGACCCTAAAAAATCTCATGTCTAAACACTCATTTTTGTGTGGTAATTTTTTAATTTTGCTGATCTTATTAGTCAAAAAACTTATTCTGCATAGGAATGATACTGTAAAAATGATGCTTTAATTTCCTCTCTTAAAGCATTGCTTTTTGCGAAAACAGTATGATCAAGGAATGCTTCATTTACTTCCCTTCTACACAATAGATGGCGCCAGGAGTAAGTTCAGGTTCAATAACTAGTCATGGCCTTATAAAGGTGCTTGTGTTACAATGAGATTTTTGATATGAATTTTTTTTCCTGTGTTGATATGGTTCCACTGATATATGAATTGCTTATATAATTTGTAACCTATACAACTGACCATCTCTTTGTGAGGTTTATCTCATCCAGGTAATGAATATCTCGCTCATAAAGAGTCATAATAGTCATCTACTTCAAAACTAACCCTTATGCTGCTAGTGGTTAATTTGGCGATTGCAAAATAATGCCAAATCCCCGAAAAATGACTGAAACCCCGGCAAATGGGTACTCATCTGAGAGTATTTAGCGAGAGCTATCCAATGAATACCAATTTGATAGGGTTTAAATGTTTCTCAGATTTTTTGCTTCTTTTTGCTTTTGATGGAAGTAGCCTCAGCATTGGAAGGGCTGATAAGCTTGCACCTGCTGGAGATTAATGAGCCAAGTGAGAGAGGGGCATGCCTTTAGGGGAGTCTTCCTTCCTGCCACACAAAGGGCTCCAGTAATTGCTTCATTTTGATTGAAACGTGAGGTACATCATGTTCTAAAGGTGGGCCTAACATCAAGGGGCTCGTCCCTTGTCTCACTTCTAGTCAATCATCTTAAAGGCCAGAGTGGAGAGGGGATCTTATGGCTTATTAGTTACCTTTAAAGAATCCATATGTTACCTTGCATAGAGAAGAATGAGGAATCTTTAAGTGTTATCTGGGATGAAAATAGTCTTCAGGTAACCTAGCAACTAGACCTTGATATTATCACTAATGCTTAGAACTCTATGTTAGAAGGTTTTCATTTTACGTTATTTTGCGTTATAAAAGGTAATTTAGCTACAAAGTCTTAAGGGGATTGTTTGGATAGCTGAGTGGTCTAAGACATTGCCGCTTATTACTTGCTGTTTCTCACCACTGTCTGGGTTTGAATTCAAGCTGAGGCATGTGAGAATTTTTTGCTACCATGCATTGACTTGGGGTTAGGTGGTGCTCCTCACCGGGTTCTCCCATTTCTTCCACCACTTAAATCTGGCTAGTCACGGCTAGTCAAGCCTAAAAGGGTCATTGTGAGTGACAACAATTGAAAATCAAAATTTCACTAATTCTTATAATTTTTAAGATGAGACTATGAGATAACTTAGTGGATAGACTGGAAGTCTTTCCCTGCGAGGCTGCCTAGCAAGTAGGCTTCTACTTTGGAAAGTAATCATCAAATTTTTATCTATATATCTAGTAGGATAATCTATTAGATAGGCTATACTGCTTGATCTATGACATAGATTTTACAAGTATGGGTATGACTTGATAGGTAGCTAGCAATTTGGCCTCTTTGCTTAACCCATTAATGCTCAGAGCGGCCAAACGCGGCCTGACAATTTCGATGAAATCTATCGACTGAAAGCACACTTGGGAAAATATTTGAAGGAGAAATGTTGATTAGAACACTACCAACAACTCTCCTTCAAATATTTTGTAAAACAATTCTTGATTACCAAGTTATTGTCAAAAATATGGATCCAGACGACAATTTTTCTCATGCGACTACTAAGCATTGATGGGTTCAAAGATCTGAAACATTCAGCAACTATGCCTGAGCGTTTCATTTGTTATCAATCAATCAAAATAAAATCTAAATAATCTTTAGAAAAAATATTTAAGGAGAAATGTGGATCATATCCTAACCAACCACTCTTCTTCAAATATTTCATGAATCCATGCTTCATTTCTTTATAAGTTTTCTTAGTTTCCTGGGTGCAGACGACACTTGTCAAGGAGGTCGGTATGCTTGAATGGGCTGAGGAAGTGGGTATGAATGATTGAACAGAAGCAGCTCAGTACTCAGGAGGTTGTTGGGCTAACCCTTCCAATGCTAAGGCTACTTTCATCCAAAGCACAAGGATGCAAAGATTTATGTTCACCATCTAAACCCTGTCATGTTGGTATTCATTGGATAGCTCTCACTGAGAACTCTCATATGAGTACCCGTGTGCCAGGGTTTCAGTCATTTTTCAGCTTTTTTGCATCATTTTGTATTGGCAAATTTAGCCACCAGCAACATAAGGGTTAGCGTCTCGGGAGAGGCAGCCGATGTGTTTTTCTTGCGTGATTGACTGGTTTGGGTTGTAGGAGAGAAGGGATAAACGGATTGGTGTGCCTAGTTTCCACTCATGGGCAGATCAGTGCTTTCAAAGCCGCTTTCTCCAATATAGTGAGTAAAAGAAGTGCGAAAAAAAATGTGTGCACTTAAAAAATTTGGCGAACTTCTTTCAGTAACCTCTCATGTAACCTCACCTTTTATCTGCAAATTCTTGCATATATTTTCCATTTTCGACATTTAAGTGGTTCTGATTGTATAAAAAAAGTGACTAAAACATGTGCATGCATAATTTGCAGAAATGTTTGAAGGAAAGGTTCTCCTTCAGAAACAACCCTTCTATACCCAACTCTTGCTTGCAGTGCCCCAAAAAGGCCCTTATACTTTTATGAAAAAAGCGTGTTTTTTTAAAATAATTGATGCAGAACTCATCTAACACCTCACTTGGGAATATTTTGTGAATAATTGCTTCATGCCTCATTTTCGAAATTATTCAATATCCATTCAACAAATTTTTGAGGAAATTTAATGCATGAATGAGAGTTACACTTAATTTCAGATTTAGAAAAAGGAAAATTTTGAAAGATGCCTCCACCGAAATGCACCTTTCAGATACATGAAGAAAAGTCATTGGTTGCTTGATTTAAAAAGAAAACAAAAAAACACACATTTAAATCTATTCCATAGAACACTTTCATTGAAGATTACCACTAAAATTGATCTTTTTGGGATGCTACGCATTGACATAAATGCTTTGAACAATATCAAGGTGTTATGGAGATTGGAGTTGAAATAAGATGTTTGTCCATTGGGCTGAGATGGCTATTTATATTATTGGCTGATCTACAATGGAAAGAAGATGGCACAATAAGCTACTAAATTAAATCAGTGGAATGATTTTAATGTTATGTATGTAACAGAACATACCTGAAAACAGCATCACCAAATTCTACTTCTAATTTGGTCTTATATTTGACGGGGCCACCTAAAATGTGCATGTAGGTAGCCTATTTGGTTTATCATAAACTGCATGTTTGTCTGGGTGATGCACTTACAAGTGTCTCCTCAGATCTCAAGCCACTCCAGGAATCTTTATGAACCATCCTCCCATACATAAGGAAATGCCAGCACCTCCACAAGCAGATGCTACTGAGCGCAATTCACTAATTGACAATTAGTGCTGTGCCTTGTAGACCTGCAGTATTTGGGTTTCCAGTAGGAATAATTGCCTGTTAGCAGCCACTCTCCTGATGTGCTACACCTATTAGATATGACAGGCTGGCTGCCTACAGAGGCCTCACAAGGGCAGTTATAACTCTTTCAATACTAATGCTACGTTCGTCCAAAGCACTAGGACGTAAAGATTTTTGAAAACCATCTAAAACCTGCCATGTTGGTATTCATTGGAAAGGTCTCGCTGAGTACTCTTAAATGAGTACCATGTCCCAGGGTTTCAGTCATTTTTTAAGGTTTTTTTGCATCATTTTGTATTGGCCAAATTAGCCAGCAGCAGCATAAGGGATAAATGATGTGCTGAGTGGTTAAGGTCTGCGAGCCCATTGCGGTCATAACGTCCTCCACTCTCAGAAAATACGATCTATAAACTTAATATGATGGCATTTGCATCACATCAGGAATGAATATGAATTATGAAAATTTTTATTGTCACTTTTTTCTGCCATGTAAAGGCCGAATTGTGAGTTGCTCATAATGGTTGTTTTAATGGTTAAAGAAACCAGGGGACAGCCAGTGACCAACTCTAAGTCACTGGCATCTTTCTCTCATGCCTCAAGCTGGATTGGAATCTTTGGCCTTAGGCAGTGGTTAGAGAAAAGGTTGGAGTGCACTATGCTCAAACCACTAGCTTAGTATTACTGGCTTAGTATTATGGATATGGCTATGATAGTTATACTGCTATATTTCAGTTCTTATCAAAAATTGTCTCTGGCATACATAAGCCAAGGCCATAATGAAGCATAGTTTATCATTATGGATATGGCTGTGATAGTTATACTGCTATATTTCAGTTCTTATCAAAAATTGTCTCTGGCATACATAAACCAAGGCCATAATGAAGCATAGTTTATCATTATGGATATGGCTGTGATAGTTATACAGCTATATTTCAGTTTTTTCCAAAAATGGTCTCTGAAATACATATACCAAGTGTAGTGTATCATTATGGATATGGCTGTGATAGTTTTACTGCTATATTTCAGTTCTCGCCAAAAATGGTCTCTGGAATGCATATACCAGGGCCACAATGTAGGATTGTTTTATTATGACATGGATATAGCTTATAGATAACTATATTGCTGGTTCCCAATAAATCAAAACCATAACATTCTTTCAAAAAGTGCTCAGTCTTGTACTAGATATATGGAAAGGAAATAACGAATAACCAATTTTTTCTGCCATTTTTTGACATTCCTTTTTCACAATAAAGAAAAGCCTGAAAAACAAATATTCATTTGGTGATTTTTTAGCATGTTATTTTCCTCTGTGGCTGCGAAGATGGCCTGTTGGAAAAGCAAATCAGTGAGTCACTAAATCAATAACTGCGACTGTAGCTTGTTTGGCATGTGAGGATGCGAGTTTCCTCATTTGCATGGCTAAGATTGTAACTGTCACTACATAATGGCAGATTTTTCATTATGTGTGATGAGGGGAACTCAGGTTGGCCCCATTGGGACAGCGCTGACACTTCATCCTTTATGTGCTTTTTTCTTCTTAAGATTATTATTTTTGATGAGGATTTTGCCTTAGTTCTGCTGACACAATTTTTGCGAAAATGTGCAAATAGGCTTGGTAGACAAAATAGTCTCAAGACACTGAAGAAGAATATGGCGCTATTAGTTACGCCCTGTTGGAAAGTGCAATCTGGCCTGATATCCAACCGAAGTCATCCTGATCTCACGAGGCAGAGTCGAGTGGGCTCTGGATGACTGAGGGCGGACAAATACATCTCAAAATTAAAAAAAAAAAAAATGTGACACCCTATTTGTTCCAAACCCCACTTCACACCCACCCACCCCCACACACATACACACACACGCAGATCGATAGATATATGCATACGCTTATGTTTGGATGTGTTTATGTATGTGTGTATATATGTATGTATGTTTCTATATATAATATATATATATATATATATATATATATATATATATATATATATATATATATATATATATATATATATATATATATATATATATGTGTGTGTGTGTGTGTGTTTATAACTATGTATCTATGTATATATGTATTAGTTAAGGGTTGGAGCAAATTAAGGGTGTTATTTTTCTTTGGGTAACTTGACCAAAGTTGCTCATCTCCAAACACACACAAGCAGCCGCTATACTGCTGCTGCTGCTCAGCAGCTTCCAAGGGCACCCTGAGAGGAGCCACATGTAGGTTAAAGGTTGGTTAGATTGAACCACTGCTCATCAGATTGATTTCATCTCACACTGCATTCCTCGTGCTGCTCAGCCCATGTCACAACTCTGCGCTCACATCGTGCATCGAGTAGGCCTGTGATGTAGAGATATTCTACGATATGTCAGCAATCACTCGTGGGAAACATGTGATACTAGATATCCAGAGGGTGCAGACTAGTATCATAGGGTAAATGCATGCTGTATGCCCATCTATGATGTATACTGAAGAATCTCTATCCAAAGTCATTGATTAATTAGTTGCCAGCCTGCTTTGGATAGAGATTCTCTAGACACCTGTATAGGTGGCCTAGTAGATCTGTATTCCAAGTCACCAAATACCATAGTGACACTAGGCTTCTTGTCCATTAAAAGTTGACATTCCCTTCTGTGTTGATCAAGCAGTGTATCGGGTGTGGAAGATAGATGGCACCACCTGATCCTCCCATCTTTAGAGGTTTCATACTCAAAATGAATTCTCTATTCCCCTGATGAGATAGGTTTAAACCACTATGGCCATCTTATTACAGGAAACAGGTTGTCACAGACACCCATATTTTTGGAGAAAAGAACAGGTAGTCACAGACACTCATATTTTGGGGAAACAGGTAGTCACAGACACTCATATTTTGGGGAAACAGGTAGTCACAGACACTCATATTTTGGGGAACATGCAGTCACAGACACTCATATTTTGGGAAAACAGGAAGTCACAGATGCTCATAATTTGGGGAAACAGGTAGTCACAGACACTCATATTTTGGGGAAACAGGTAGTCAAAGACACATATATTTTGGGGAAACAGGTAGTCACATACTCTCATATCTTGGGGAAACAGGTAGTCACAGACACTCATATTTTGGGGAAACAGGTAGTCACAGACACTCATATTTTGGGGAAACAGGTAGTCAAAGACACATATATTTTGGGGAAACAGGTAGTCACATACTCTCATATCTTGGGGAAACAGGTAGTCACAGACACTCATATTTTGGGGAAACAGGTAGTCACAGACACTCATATTTTGGGGAAACAGGTAGTCATAGACACTCATATTTTGGGGAGACAGGTAGTCACGGACACTTATATTTTGGGGAAACAGGTAGTCACAGACACTTATATTTTGGGGAAACAGGTAGTCACAGACACTCATATTTTGGGGAAACAGGTAGTCACGGACACTTATATTTTGGGTAAACAGGTAGTCACGGACACTTATATTTTGGGGAAACAGGTAGTCACGGACTCTCATATTTTGGGGAAACAGGTAGTCACGGACACTTATATTTTGGGGAGACAGGTAGTCACAGACTCTCATATTTTGGGGAAACAGGTAGTCACGGACACTTATATTTTGGGTAAACAGGTAGTCACGGACACTTATATTTTGGGGAAACAGGTAGTCACGGACACTTATATTTTGGGTAAACAGGTAGTCACGGACACTTATATTTTGGGGAAACAGGTAGTCACGGACACTTATATTTTGGGGAGACAGGTAGTCATAGACACTTATATTTTGGGTAAACAGGTAGTCACGGACACTTATATTTTGGGTAAACAGGTAGTCACGGACACTTATATTTTGGGTAAACAGGTAGTCACAGACACTAATATTTTGGGGAAACAGGTAGTCATAGACACTCATATTTTGGGTAAACAGGTAGTCACGGACACTTATATTTTGGGTAAACAGGTAGTCACAGACACTTATATTTTGGGGAAACAGGTAGTCACGGACACTTATATTTTGGGGAGACAGGTAGTCACAGACACTCATATTTTGGGGAAACAGGTAGTCACGGACACTTATATTTTGGGGAGACAGGTAGTCATAGACACTTATATTTTGGGTAAACAGGTAGTCACGGGCACTTATATTTTTGGTAAACAGGTAGTCACGGACACTTATATTTTGGGTAAACAGGTAGTCACAGACACTAATATTTTGGGGAAACAGGTAGTCATAGACACTCATATTTTGGGTAAACAGGTAGTCACAGACACTCATATTTTGGGGAAACAGGTAGTCATAGACACTCATATTTTGGGAAAACAGGCAGTCACAGACACTCATATTGTGGGGAAACAGGCAGTCACAGACACTCATATTTTGGGGAAACAGGTAGTCACAGACACTCATATTTTGGGGAAATAGGCAGGAACACACACTCATATTTTGGGGAAGTTGGTAGTCACAGACACTCATATTTTGGGGAAATAGGCAGGAACACACACTCATATTTTGGGGAGACAGGTAGCCACAGACACTCATATTTTGGGGAAACAGGTAGCCACAGACACTCATATTTTGGGGGAACAGACTGCCATATAATGTTCCGTGGGGAGTGGGGGGTGTTAAGCATACCATTCTAGGGTTGATAAACTGGTTTTCTAAGTGTAGAACAATGAACCCAAGCATTTATTTCATCTCAGAGAATCACGACCGGTGAAGAATGACTGCAATTAGACGCCGAGTCCTAAACAAAACATGCCAATCACATTGTCACGAAGTCTGGATTCCTGGGAACATGATACGGAGCAATCAGGCATTCTCCCTGCTTTCTTACCAGTGCTCCATGCCTAGCCTGGGGAATGCAAGCGACCTTGCAATCAAAGAGACAATCCTTTTGAAGAATGCATTGAGTTGATTTTTCTCTCATTGTTTAGTTTTTATTATTTTTCTCTTTAAGTGAGGTTTTTTTTTCTTGGCGTGGGTTTCAGGGGTCACTTAGTACTTTGTCAAATTGATTCTATATGAGATGCCAAAGGCAGATAACTACTGATCTACCTTTGGAGATGCCTATAAGTAAAGTGCCTACATGTGGCTATTTGAGTGAGAAATAATCTGTTTGTTTTTTATAAATCCTCTATGATGTTGGTGAAAGGGAGTATGGAGGATCGTGATGAACCATTTATATGGGTCACATGATAAATGCAACATTGAAATATTCATCTCTGAAGTGTCTGTGCTGGATAATGGAATTGAATAAATTAATTTCATGATTACTTGAAATTGAAAATCACTTGATCAATTTACTAGTTTACTTCTTAGTGGCATCAAGCACATACCCAGAGTAATTGTTTCTATCAAGCAGTGATTTTCCCTGATTGTAATAATAAACTGATTAAATAGATAGATAACTGAAGTATCCTTCTTGATGCGTGTTTTGGTGCACCACCTCTCAGGATATTTTAAAATGAAGATAATATGATGCTGGCCTGGCCAGGAAGCGAGCCAAAGCTTCGGATGATTTCATTTTTTTTCTCGTACTGACCAAAAGCATATATTGACCGAAAATTAATGGCATAAAAATTCCAACGATTTCAGCCTGTCGCAAAATCTTTATTTTGCAACGGTTTGAAAGAGAATTAATAGGCTACTAGAATGAATTGTGGTGGTTCTAACGATCCAAACCGCATTAAAATCGACCCACAGAAAGGCGGGTAATTTATTTTTATTGTGAATATGGTAGCTTTCCCAGCAAAATATAACTATGACATTGTATTAGCATTTGTTACTTTGTTGCATAGTTGCTTGCGTTGCGGTATCATCAAAAATGCTATGTTGATACAATTTACACTGTTAAACAATATTTTGCAAGATGACGTCATCGTGAAAATTATCCAGATTACATGTAGTTGGCGCTGATATTTCCCAGAATTCCCTGAAACTTGCGCAAGCATCTTTGGATGTACCAAAAAGGTACTTGTGTCTACGTGCGTAGGACCACATTGTCGGCTCGCACGTTGCGTCACAATGACTTTTGGGGTGCCTGTATAGATTTCATCACTTGTCACGCTCACGCTATTGCTTGATTGCAAGCTTGCGCTCGCTGCCCTTTGTGCACTCCCTATGAATACATGCTGCAATATATAATTAGGAAAATTCAAAAATTGAGAATTCAGCAAATTTGCAGAAAGGAAATGTTTTGAGTCTCCTTTATAATAATTAGAGATTCCCTACCCTACAGGGGACATAGCTCTTACCTAATGGGGTTGTCAGTATAGATTAGGCTGTATAGAAGTGAAGGATAAAAACACACTCAATTTCCTTTACTATTGGTCATGATGTTGTCAATTAGGTAACTATACAGTTTGCAGTCACTATTAAATGCCTTTTAAGTGGAGGAGTGTGAATAACTTGTCCAAATTAGGATTTCAAGAATTTAGGGTGTCCAAAATCACTGATTGAAAAAGTAAAACTCATTACAGTGATTATGTACAATAACAAATAAAGAAGTTATATGTTTGATTCTTCAAGAAACATCTTTGTTATTATTTAAAGGTTAAACTTTTTAGAATTTTAACTTGGAACTGGTATTTATAAAAAACACATACCAAAATCTAGGGTCTTTTTACCTAAAATCAGGTATTTTTCATGGACCAGGGAGTCGCCCAGCTGACAAGACCCTGCTTACAAAGCTCTTTATTGGGCATAGGTTGGTGGAGGTATATATAGTGCTGCCTCCAGCCCTCCACTTCCTAAGAAAGGCTAGTGATAGTAAACACTGAAATGTCTCTGACAGGTAAAATACAAACATTTTCAACAAGGGGAATTGTGGCACACATCACAGACAACAACTTGGAGATAATCCAAAATAAGCTCTTTGAAATCAGGTGGCCTTTCCAGGGGGTAGAACAAAATGTGATATTTACAATGAGAATGTTGTGAGATGATTTAACAGATAGTTGATCTCCCTGTAAACAAGCACTTTCCGGAACATATTTGACTATCAATTAAAGAATTCTCACCTTGAGTGCAGTAAGGTCAGAGTAGTTTGTTGTTGTTGTTTTTGTTTTTGGTGAGGAGCACTGTTTTTGGGTTGGAGAGGAAGTGAAATCCAAATCAGCTGTTGACAAATAAATGCACTTCCTTCTGTGTACTGCTCATTGGCATTCTGACAAATAGGCAGGCAAACCCAGAAACCTAGGTGCCCCCATATATTAAGTGCATTGGTGCAGTAACTTTTTTTAATAAATTAAGTACAATACAAGATGCTTAAATGTACGGCAGCTTTCATATGTTAGCCTTACATATATATATATATATATATATATATATATATATATATATATATATATATATATATATATATATATATATATATATATATTATATATATATCACAGGGATGGATATAAAGTAAAGCATTAATAGTGTTTGTTTATGAGGATGCACTAAAGGGCTTCTTACACTTTCACCGTTGTCAATCTCCAGAAAATGGGTTGTAAAATTTGGTTTGTTATAAGGAAGACTTGAATTAGTTGAGTATGAGGCTGTCACGAAAGCAAGGGATTTTTTTTTTGCATAAACAAAATCGTCTTTGGGCTTTAAAGCACCTAGAGGTAATCCTGTTAATGAGACAGTCCCTGGATTTTGCCTGAAATGTATGGCCCTCAGAACGTGTTCATCACCAGCTTTTATAGGAGGGAGATGGCCACCTCATAGCAAGGGCCACAATATTTCACTCTGCATACCTCCGGCAAAGTGATTTAGATCATTAGCCGCAGCTGGGGTCATAGCTTAATTAATTGAAGGGAAGGACGGGCGGTAAGTCCACCTATTCATCATGGGAGTGCCCAGATATTCTACACAAAATATCCAACTGATTCAAGGTTATAAACTTGATATAAAACCTAGTTAAAGGCTTTCTTTTTCAACCCATTTATGTTTGAATCTGGGATGAATGGATACAGGATTTGACATTCAGCATACCGCTCTGTTTTTATCCCAATCAGGGCTAGGGTTCTGATATAAATTCTAGCTGTGTGCTAGGATACTTATAAATATTACTTGTAAATAAAGTATTTCTTTAATACTTGATATGTGTTATAAGTGAAATCTTTGAGAAATGAAAACCTTGAGACCAGAGAATATGTTTTTTTCATTTTGAGGTTTTAACACTCATAAAATTTCCTAGGGTATGTACTCCCAATATAATTGTTATGCGACTGGCTGAACACAGACATTGGCCATACCACATTTTCATGATTGGGATACAGCAATTTATCATCAGAATCTACCTGGGAAAAATGTTCTCACTGGAAGCTAGCATTTACATCAGATAGGATTTTGCGTTTGGAAATTTCCTTGAGTGATGTATTAGGGGATTCACGGTGTAAAGTGTTTTTTAGTATAAGTGCATGCATCACTTCCCAGACATCCCGATAGAGTCTGCCTCGTACAGCTGGGTTCTTCTCTTAATGGACATGTACTCTCAGCAGATCAATACTGAACTGTGTGAGCACTTCTTCACCCTATTAGGTAATGATATATGCCAATACAGTACAGTAGGGCCCTTCAACTCAGTTACTTTTCCTCATATTTTACATTATGGTATTCCTTTCATCCAACATTTATGTCAAGTTAGATTCAATACAATGTCATGTCTTTTCTGATAAGATTCTTCATAAAGCCAGAACTATACAGCTACAATAGGAATGAGAGCAAGACCATTTACGTTCAGGCAGATAGGGATATAGAACCTCATTTTACCATCACTTCTTCTGCTCTATAGAAGCTGAATTGTAACTGGCCATAAATTATTGAAGTACAAACACCTTACCAGTGGGGCAAAACTGTTTTTATTGAAAGATTTTCAAGGTTTAGAGGTTCTCTACATTGCATAAGTGTTTCCTGTGAGCTTTTGCTTGCTTAATTAAGTTGAAGTGTCCTTTTCTGGCAATGAACTATATATCATCATGTTGAAATATTGGCTTTTTGTAATGCATAAGTTAAATGTTACGCGTAGTCATTCATACAGCCACCGATTCTGTGCAGGAGAAATCTTGAAGGAATCTCAGCATGCTGAAGAAGTCCTATCTGTGTGGATCATTCCAGTGTTTAATATTAAGCAAACAGCCAATCAAACATTGCAACTTACTTGTGTCGGGAAGGCGGGGATGTGGGGGAGTGGCTGACAGTGATAAGGAGCCAGTGGAAAGCACAACCCGTTGGTGATCGATAAAAGACAGTGGCATAAGGTTCCAATACAGCGGGGAGGACCTTCCTGCTCAAACAGGAGGAAAAGCTCTCCTTATTGGTGACTTGATTTATTTACTGCTTTGGTTGTCTCGGTTGCTGCTATTTTGCTCATGAATGCTACCAAGTTTGAGATAATTTAACTGTTGTATTTCATCAATTAGGGATTGAGAGAGAGAGAGAGAGAGAGAGAGAGAGAGAGAGAGAGAGAGAGAGAGAGAGAGAGAGAGAGAGAGAGAGAGAGAGAGACAGTATGGAATACGAGATAAAGATTATTTATGTATTGCCTCACCCCCCCCCCCCCCCCCTTCATCCCAATTTGAATACACATTGAATAACATCAGCCAGTGGAATTGAATTGTCAATGGCATCGCAGGTGCTGAATTATAGAGAACTGCTCTTATGCTGACAACCCTGTAGTGCTTGATAGTATCGTGATGGTAATACACTGAGAATGCTGAGAAGCCCTCTGGGTTAGCGCTGTAGGAGTACCACTGACTATTCCCTATACTCAGGGATGTGTGTGAGTGTGTGTGTGTGTGTGTGTGTGTGTGGTCTGTGAGGATGCGGCTTCCTCCTCTGGATGCTGCAGTGGTTGCGGCGGCCGCCGCCGTTAGTACAGCTTCATTCAATCAGCTGATTCAGAACTGTTCACTATGGTACGATACCGCTGCTGCAGCTGGTTGGACTACCAGGAGTTGTGGATGTGATACGAGTTTGTACAGGTTCATTCGATAGGGTGATTCAGAACTGTTCACTACGGTACGATACCGCTGCTGCAGCTGGTTGGACTACCAGGAGTTGTGGATGTGATACGAGTTTGTACAGGTTCATTCGATAGGTTGATTCAGAACTGTTCACTACGGTACGATACCACTGTGGCTGCTAGTTGGACTACCAGGAAAATTGGATGTGTACGAGTTTAGCTAGTTGGCAAACATACTGTTATTATATATATCGCTGCTACAGACTACCAGGAGAACTAGATGTTATACGAGTTAATACAGCTTCATTCAATCAGCTGATTCAGAACTGTTTCCTATAATATGACAGAGTTACTGCTGGTTCCACTATCGGGAGTACTGGATGCGATACAGAGTTCAGCTAGTTGACTAACATACCGAATAACACTCTCAACAACAACAGAAATAACAGGAATACCACAACTACCAAAACCATCTTCCTAAAAGTGATGTACTAGCACACGTAAGGCATCGCAGGTCAAGAGGCTCGTTTTTGATTTGCAGTAAGCATTTGATGAAGCGCAGTCCGTCCATCCGTCAGTCAGTCAGTCAGTCAATAGTGCAGTTGAGCACGCTATAAGGCAGCAGCCAGCAGTCAGCTGTGTGTTTTCCTGCGGGTGCCAAGTAGCAGTAGTAGCAGTTGTAGTACTATGGTAAAGGAGGAAGGGATTCTTACTGCCCTGAGGAGGAGGAATAGGAGGAGGAGGAGGAGCGGTGGTCCTCATGCAGCGCGGGATTTAGCTGAAGAGACTCTGCTCAGCACGCGGAAGGCATGAAGAAGTTCCTGACCTTCCCCAAGAAGCGCAATCGGAGGCGCATCATGAGTGATGAATACCCATATGGCGGTAGGCAGCATTATTATATCTTCACATTGTGGAATTTGTTACTCTACAGTTTTAATAAGTTCAGACTGACAAACATGTGATTTTTAACACCGTGTTGACTCATATGGTGGTGGACAGTTGTTATATTATTATATCTTCACAATTTGTGGAATTTTTTACTCTGCAGTTTCATTAAGTTCATACTGACAAACATGTGATTTTTACCACCGTGTTGACTCATATGGTGGTGGACAGTTGTTATATTATATTATCTTCACAATGTGTGGAATTTTTTTACTCTACAGTTTCATTAAGTTCATACTGACAAACATGTGATTTATTTAGCACCATGTTGACTCATATGGTGGTAGGCAGTATTATTACGTGTTCTCACCATCAATTTTATATTCTGAAGTTGTGATAGGATCAGATTGACTTACATGTAATATTTAGTACCTTATGCAACCTTGACAGCTAAAGCTTAATTGTATGGTCAAAATGCCAAGAGAGTCACTGACCGGAAGTTAAAAGTAAAAGGTAAAACAAATACTTTGTACAATATCACTATATATTCAATTTTAATTTGAAGAAGACTTGGTGTACTCGAACTTGAAAAGAGAATTCTGTTGACAGGAAACTTCCTGTTCTTTAAAGAGAGGATGAATTGAAATAGATTGGACCTTAATTTAAACAAATTCATTTGCCTGCTTCTAAAGGAAAATGTTGTAAATCAAGTAAATAAAAGCAAATTTTACTCAGTTTCAAAAGGCGATTGAATTTTCCTGCCATCATTCATTTTGCTCCTTTGAAGAAGATGTAACTGAACAAGAGCATTTTAAGGTGAAATGTAATCAAAAGAATTCTTCTTCAAATATTTGTGAAACATTGTCTATTTCGATTATTTTCCTAAGTATCTTAGGACAATAGGCAGAACTCTGGGCATGAATGGTATAAACTTATTTTCAAGGATGATTACCTCTGCCCAAAAGCACCTTGGAAGGTGAAATGAAATCGAAACCAACCAACAACTCTCCCTTAAGTAATTTGTGAATCAATACTTTATTGGGATGATATATCAGAGAAGCTTAGCATTAAGGCGATACTCTGGGCGTGAATTAGGGATGTCATCGATAGTCGCCAAGTCGATGCACCGCTAGGTATGACCCTATCGATAGTCGCATCGATAAGGCAACCGTATCGATGCGGCAGAATCGACAAAATTTAACCCCAAATGCCGCTACATTTGGGGGTTAAGTTCTACAGCCTAAAATCATGAGCGATCACTCAGCCTAAACATACCAACGGCCGTTACCTTTTATGGTTATGTTTTACGTTGTATTACGGCTCTCAGCCGTAAGTACACGCAAAATCCTGAGCGGTAGATCGGTTCGCTCACCAAAACAAACGGGTGCCATTTTATTTTACTGCGCACATAGAAATCGCAGTACGTTCAGAACAACAAATGTTTGAAACGTTCGCTAAACGTACTGCTCATCAAGTGCGCAGTATTCGAGATACGAACGTTTCAAACGTTCGTGTCTCAAATGAGCAAACGTAATAGACATATGATGTGGCTATTGATGAAATTAATACAAATAACAGCCACAAAACGAATTCAATTCAAAGTAGAATGAATTGTAATAGGTATAAAAGAATAAATCAAATATAAAGTTAAATGATAAACAAATTAGATTAAGTAATAAATGTATTCAAATGAAATAAAAATAGAATAAAATAAATCATGATAGATTATAATAATTGATGAATGCATAATTACAGAATTAATTGATTAATTTGATCTTTGATGAATGAATTAAAAAGGCAAGAATGTTCTTTATTTTGAGCAATTTCTAGGTAATTAATTAAGCCCAACGAGCACGTTACGGTGAATCGAATCGAATCGAATCGTATCGAAAAATATAGCGATTAATCGAATCGATAAAATCTCATATCAATGACATCACTAGCGTGAATGGGTTAAAAAACCTTTCCAAGAAGAAGCTGACTGGAATGATAAATGATATCTGTTTCTTGTCTGCTGCAGGAAGACCTAATGGAAGGGAGCTGTAGGGTTTAAACCAGTACTGAATGATTGATCTCTATGAGAGTAGATGAAACTTTGTCTCGGCGGCCGACCATGGATGAGAGAGTGAGAGAGAGAGGGAGGGGGGGTAGGGGTAGGGAGAGAGGTACATAGACAAGTAAAGACAGACAGTGAGAGATGAAAGAGAGAGTCCTTGCTTATTTGAAATCACATTCTATTTTACGAAAAAAGACAGAGAAGCTGTAATTTGACATAGTTTTGGTAGAAAGGAAATCTGAGGAGGTGGACACTCAATTTGAGTAGATCTCCTCTTATGATGTACATTGTATTTGCACTGTGTATGTCTCATGCATTGAAAGCTAATTGTAGCCTGCAACAATTGGGCATATGTAATATACATGTATTGTTTTATACCATATTCGCCTGATTAAGCGCACGGACCTGAATAAGCGCACCCCCAATTCTTTAAAATTAGTGGGGGAATGGCTAGCGCAATTGTCATAAAAACTCATAAAACTTCCACCCAGAAGAAGTAAGAAACGCAAAATCACATACCTTTCCTCTTGCCGAATGTGCTAAATCCGCCATTTCAGCAGTTCCTTCGCGCTCTCACTGTTCATATTCGCCGCATGATCATACTATTGACCAATTAACGATCTTTTCACAAGCTGCGAACGTCTAAGCAAATTGAACAGCGAGAGCGCAAAGGTGCAATAACGGCTAATACGCTCTGACCGGCAATCATTGAGGGGTGCGGTAAAACGAAAGATCGCCAACACCCTTACTTCAGAAAAAATTTCCAACCTCTACCCACACTGTGCGCTTAATCGGGCGAATACGGTATGTCAGACCCTGGTCTATGTCTGTACATATACCATGTGTAAGGCATGCTCGGAATTGGAGTCCTGTATATCAGACTCTGGCCTGTTTCTGTACATAGCACATGTATGGCATACTCGGAGGTTTAAGTCCTGCATGTCAGACCTTTGTCTATGTCTGTACACACCACATGTATGGCATGCTTGGAGGTGTCCTCTTGTTTGTCTGGCTTTTATTGATCGGGGAGCCCCAGGTTATCAAGTGACAATACAAACACGCCAACCTTTCATTCCACCCTTCAGCAGCACTTCTCGCCTTGTTTCTATTTCCATACAGTGGTTCAGGCTGTGAGGTCTTTCATTGCCAGAAACAGGCACATAGCTGGCAAGATTCTGTATGGCTTAATCCTAATTGTTGTGGGATTGGCTTCCGTCATTGTGTCCCTCAGTGCCCCTGAGCATCATGAGTCAAGGGGTCGCTGATCCTGACTCAGCTCTTGCCGGCGGCACTGTGACTCTCATAACCATATCCAGGCCTTTGAACGTAGCCTCATTATTAGACTAGTCGCAGAATAGTTGATGTTCCCTCCTGTGTTGACCAAGCAGTGTGGTGTAGTCTCAGGTATGGTAGATAGGTGGCAACACCTGGACATCCTATCTCTGTCATGCTCAGACTGAAACCTCTATTCCCCTGGTGAGATAAGTGTCAACTAAATTGACCACTATGGCCACCTAGACTATTTGGTGTTTGGTAACAGAAAAATACATATGACAATCACGAAATCTAGTATCTCTGAATCAACAATACCCTTTTCTGAACTTTTAAAATGTGTCATAAGTTGGGCATTACAGGCATGATTTGGTTTACACACACACACACAAAAACCTTCTCTTTCTCTCCCTAATTCTAAGCAATTGAATAGATAGGACTATAAGATACTTTAGTGCTCTTTAAAATCTAAATTTACTGGGTGTAATGAACGTTTTTGATGGATACTAAAAAACAGCATTGAACGGATATGTCCCTGTCAATTTGCTATTTAATTCATCCAGATGATGTCTGGATGGATATATTGTATGATATGACTACTATACATGCCCCTTAAATGTTCAGTAAATACCCTTAATGTGAATTTTAGATTTTTTCTTGGAAACAGTAGTAAAATCGGAAGGGATTCCATTCTAGTGAAATGGATAAGATATTGGTGATAGATGAACAGAGAGATTGGAGTGGACAAAGTGGTTTATGATCCTCTTATGCTAGTGAAGGGAAAGGCCCACGCGGCTATGTACTGCCACAGCCAGGGAGTACTTGCCTTGAACGATTAGAGTGAACACCTATTTGGACATCACCCGCAATTCCCTGAGTAGCAACGTACAGGTTTTTACCTACAGAATAAGTAGGGCAATGATCGATGGTCAGGCTAATTTAGGGGCTTTTAATATTGAAATTTGTTCTAGGCCCCTAAGCCTTAGGTGTTAGAGGCTTGGCTGGCCACTAGATATGGACTTTTCGTTTACAGGAAAGATGGTTCTCTCTCTTATCTATATTGTGAATTGAATACAATTATTTATTTTTACTTTCTCCAGTAATTTTCTAAAAGAATTTAACATGAATTTAATATGAATAATTCCTGGGCCCTAAGATATTCCTTAGGGCTCTAGTTTGCCTAAATGAGGGACCCAGCTGCTCCCTAATCTAACCCTAATTCTGCAAGTAGCTAATATGGCCAATACAAAGTGATGCACAAAATCTAAAAAAGGACTGAAACCCTGGAACGTGGGTACTCATCTGAGAGTACTTAGTGAGAGCTTTCCAATGAATACCAACATGACAAGGTGTAGATGTATTCCAAAAGTATTTGCATCCTTAAGGTCTTGTGCTTTGGAAGAAAGTAGCCTCAGCATTGGAAGGGCTAAAAGGTCATGGTTGATGCTGGTAGAGAGAGGGCAGATGCCCCAGAGATTAATATTCTGAGATCTAGATCTGAGCCGGTGCTTATTATAGGTAAAATTGTAGATTTCTCAGTACACATGTTTGTCCAGCACCATCTCAGCTGCTAGGTCAAAAAGTCACTAGGTGAGGGGAGTGTGTAATGTACGACATACTCCTCTAGAAAACACTATAAAGGATATAAAATGGCAATCTTACCATAAGATCGTAAGTGGTCTCTTAGGGGAAACATAATAAAACTTCAGTTTTATGAGGGCTAACTACCTTTAGAGGTGTTTCACAATCATATGCCATACAGTGAATACAGCATAGGTAAACAAATAACTTATCATTTCATTGAGTGAATGTTTACAATATGTATTTATAGTATGGTATCTTCTTTAGTTAATGTTCCCAGATATGTATTTATAGGATGGTGTCTTCTTTAGTTAATGTTCCCAGATATGTATTTATAGTATGGTATCTTCTTTAGTTAATGTTCCCAGGAATGTATTTATAGGATGGTGTCTTCTTTAGTTTAATATGAGCTACCTATCCTTCAAGGACTTTTACAAATGCAGTGAGGGTGAAGAGCATTATCTCAGAGGCAAGAACAGAAATAATTTGTACCTATAGAATAATGAAGGAAATATTCATTCTCACCTGTAATCTATAACAGATAAGTATTGTTCTATAATAACCTTCTGATATTATGAATTAATTGTAGTACTTGAATAACTTATATACTAACAGAGCATCTGACCTTCAGTTAGCCAATTTTTTCTCACTCAAAATGCCTGTATTCCTTTATCTATCAATGGGCCACATGTTATTCAGCCTAGCTGAAAACACAGAGATAACCAAATTTCATGAAGGAACAACAAGTCTTCTTGTAGTTTGGGTAATTTGCCTCATCTATTGGATGAATCTTTTACACATTCATGCCTAGATTTCTTCTCCATCTTGATGCTATGATGGCATTTATAAGAAATTGTACATTACAAACAAATCTTTAAGGAAAGAGAGTTTTTATTGTGATTACCTTTCCCCTACAAAGATTTTTTAGCTTTGCTAAACAAAAAATGAAAATGAAAATGCTTTGGCAAGGTAGCATCTAAAAGATGCCCTTTTTGGTACAGGGGGCACTACAGGTATGATTGGGTTAAAGATGTTAGAAGAAAGCACCCGGTACGCGGGATGAGAGCTTAAGAATAGCTTACTGAACCGGAACAGCATTTTCTAAAAGCAGAAAAAGATGCCTTTTTTGGCATAGTGTGGCATCATAGGTATGAATGGGTTAAAGATGTTAGAACAATGCACCCGTGATCGAAAGCTTAGCTTACGGAACAGCAGTTTCTAACATGAGAGCGTGTAAATGTCTCGCCAAATAGACATGTCAAGAAAGACGTCCACATTGAATGTATGTGATACACGTCGTCCTCAAAGGTACTTAGTCTTGTAATACACACGCCAGGCTGATTGGATTACCAGCAAGTTAGGTGGCAAACGCCCCCGCGCTGCATATTGCAATACCCAGCAGAGAAGATGCTTCCATTGCAAAGCAAATAGTGTAAACAGGGGGATGGGGGAGGTAGTCTTAATGTTGAAATCTTAACCCTTGTGCTTCTGGAGGCTATATTGGCCATTACAAAATGACGCAAAAGACATGAAAAATGACTGAAACCCTGGCATATAGGCACCCTTCTGAGAGAAAACCAAATTAAATGACAGGGTTTAGATGGTTTCCAATGCTGAGGCTACTTATGTCCAAATATATTTGAAAACCATCTAAACCCTGTCATGTTGGTATTCATTGGATAGCTCTTGCTGAGCACTATCGGATGAGTACCCATATGCCAGGGTTCCAGTCATTTTTAGGTTTTTTTGCATCATTTTGTATTTCAAAATTTCTTTATTTCTATCTATGTAGGATTTCAAACCCTGAATTCCTGAAATTGCCTTCCTAGAGGCATTTCAATCCCTACTTGTGGAGAACTCCTTTGAGAGTAAGTTGGGATGTGATGATGATACCTTGCCAGGCTTGTGGTGGGTAGGATGTCTGCAGCAGACTCGACGACGGTGAGCCTTGATTAGACCTGTTCTTTGCCCTTGGAAGTCTTTGCCTATCTGCAGCCAGCACACGCCGGCAATCATGTGGACGGAAACACCAATAAGGTTTCTATGGAGAAAACAAGATATTGCGCGGGGTGGGAGGGAAGTGGCTGATTGCTTGGTGACAGATTCCAGGCGTGTGACGCACCTTGAATGACACCTTGACGCATGCAGCAGTCCTCACACCTAGATTGACATCTTTATTCCTACTGCCTTATTTCACTATATCTACAATGACAGCATTCCCCATTTTACATAGAATAGGTAGCATAAGTATGGGCTGGGGAGTTAGTCTACACACCAGCGACACACAGATTGACATCTTTATTCCTACTGCCTTATTTCTCTAAATCTACAATGATAGCATTCCCCATTTTACATAGAATAGGTAGCATAAGTATGGGCTGGGGAGTTAGTCTACACACCAGCGACACCTAGATTGACATCTTTATTCCTACTGCTTTATTTCACTAAATCTACAATGACAGCATTCCCCATTTAACATAGAATAGGTAGCATAAGTATGGGTTGGGGAGTTAGTCTACACACCAGCGACACACAGATTGACATCTTTATTCCTACTGCCTTATTTCACTAAACCTACAATGACAGTATTCCCCATTTAACATAGAATAGGTAGCATAAGTATGGGTTGGGGAGTTAGTCTACACACCAGCGACACCTAGATTGACATCTTTATTCCTACTGCCTTATTTCACTAAATCTACAATGACAGCATTCCCCATTTAACACAGAATAGGTAGCACTAGCCACCCGCCGTGCTACGCACGGATTTTGATTGTAATTTCAAATAAGTGATAATTAGTGGAATAAGAGAGTCAACATTTACGACATATTAGTTTAATTCATGTGAGAATGCAAAAGAAAAGGAAGAAAACAGACAAAACTGATATAAATGAGAAAATTAAGCAATACAACTATAAATCAAATCGTGCTGAGAAGGGGAAATCAGGGAAAAAGAGAAATCTGTATCAACTAAAATATTCTCTTAAAACCAAGTAGAAATACCCCCTTGACCTTTTAAATCAAAAACATGTGAATAATTTTTTTTGTTATTGAAGTATACCCTGGGACACTGAAAATGAATACAATACTGGAGATAAAGAAGTTATTGAAGATATATAGTGCAAAAAAACACAACAAACACCAAGAAAGACAATGAATATGTACAGAGAATTTAAAAAAGATGATTTGAAGATGCACAAAAAATGAAAGAATGAAAATCTGTAAATTAAAGAAAATGCAATAAGGAATAAACACAGAAAGGATGAACAGAAAACAAAAAGAATAGAGAATAAATGCATGAGAATATAGGATGCACAAACAAAGAAAGAATGCAGGGTGCAGGTATAAAATGTTCAATATAGGAGTCGGAGGCACACGTTGAAAGTTTTTTTTTAAATGATGCACAAGGAAAAAAACAAATATAATAAGAGAGCGCATTGAAGAATGAAACAGAAATAAGTAGGAAGAGAAAACTGGATGCGCAGACACATGAGAAAGGGCAAAAGATAAAAATACAGGATGCAGAAATCGCATCAGAAAGAGGAAAGACAGGATACAGAAGATAGCAACCTCCCCATGTTTCTATCAATGGCGAACGAATCAATCAGCTAGTAGAACGAATTGCGAGGTTTAGAAATATGAAATCTGGCGAGTAATTTATTTTTGCCGTTAACATTGAATCCATGACTGTGGCAACTTTTCCCGCTACTAAAGATGTCAAAAAAAATTACTAAGATTTCAACCCTTCCCAGAATCTTCCTTTCGCTACAGATTTAAAAACAAATGTTAAAGCATGTAGACTGAATTGTGGCGGTTCTAACAATCCAAACTGCATTAAAATTGACCCCTGGAATGGCGAAGCTTCTGATGATTTCATTTCATACTGACCAAATGACAGCATAGATTTTTGCAGTAAACATTGAGTCCAACACCCAGGCAACTTTTCCCACTACTACAGATGGCATGAAAATTACTAATATTTCAACCTATCGCCAAATCCTTCTTTTAAAATTAATTAATTAGCAGCAAGTAGAATGAATTGTGGCGGTTTTAACAATTTAAACCGCATTAAAATTGACCCACGGTAAGGCGAGTAATTCATTTTATACCGTGAACATTGAGTCCACTACTCTGGCAACTTCTACCGCTACTAAAGCTGGCATAAAACTTACTAAGATTTCAACCTTTCGCAAAATCTTTATTTCGCAACAGATTTTTAAAAGCAAATTGAGAAGCATGTAGAGGAAATTGTTGCGATTCTAACAATCTACACCGCATTAAAATTGACCCACGGAAAGGCGTAGCTTCAGTTCATTTCATATCATACTGACCAAAAGATAGCATAGATTCAGCGAAAAAAAAGTGACAAAAAATTACAACAATTTCAACCTGTCGCAAAATCTTTATTTCTTAACAGATTCAAAAGCCAATTGAGAAGCATGTAGAGGAACTTGTGGAGGTTCTAACGATCCAAACCGCATTAGAATTGACCCACGGAAAGGCGTAGCGTCAGATGATTTCATTTCATACTGAGCAAAAGATAGTATAAATTCAGGGAAAATTATAATTTCAACCTGGCGCAAAATCTTCATTTCTTAAAAGATTCAAAAGCCAATTGAGAAGCATGTAGAGGAACTTGTGGCGGTTCTAACAACCCAAACCGCATTAGAATTGACCCACGGAAAGGCGTAGCGTCAGATGATTTCATTTCATACTGAGCAAAAGATAGTATAAATTCAGGGGAAAAAATTGCCATAAAAATTATAATTTCAACCTGTCGCAAAATCTTCATTTGTTAAAAAATTCGAAAGCCAATTGAGAAGCATGTAGAGGAACTTGTGGCGGTTCTAACAACCCAAACCGCATTAGAATTGACCCACGGAAGGGCGCGTAGCTTCAGATTATTTCATTTCATACTGAGCAAAAGATAGTATAAATTCAGGGAAAAAAATTGCCATAAAAATTATAATTTCAACCTGGCGCAAAATCTTCATTTCTTAAAAGATTCAAAAGCCAATTGAGAAGCATGTAGAGGAACTTGTGGCGCTTCTAACAACCCAAACCGCATTAAAATTGACCCACGGAAAGGCGTAGCGTCAGATGATTTCATATCATACTGAGCAAAAGATAGTATAAATTCAGGGAAAAAAATTGCCATAAAAATTATAATTTCAACCTGGCGCAAAATCTTCATTTCTTAAAAGATTCGAAAGCAAATTGAGAAGCATGTAGAGGAACTTGTGGCGGTTCTAACAACCCAAACCGCATTAGAATTGACCCACGGAAGGGCGCGTAGCTTCAGATGATTTCATTTCATACTGAGCAAAAGATAGTATAAATTCAGCGAAAAAAATTGCCATAAAAATTATAATTTCAACCTGCCGCAAAATCTTCATTTGTTAAAAAATTCGAAAGCCAATTAAGAAGCATGTAGAGTAACTTGTGGCGGTTCTAAAAATCCAAACCGCATTAGAATTGACGCACGCAAAGGCGTAGCTTCAGATGATTTCATTTCATACTTCAAGCAAAACCTGACGTATTTTAGTTACGGTCACTGTCAATAGAGGGTGCTGCAAAATTTCCCGCCGAAACGCCGAGTAGCAGACGCTGCACGCGGCGGACATCGCCGATTAAACGAAAAATCAGCAAATCATAAATTGTAAAGTTGGAAAACTATAAACTTTGACTCGGAGAGTAATAATACAGGTATTTTAATATGAAAAATAAAACTCTCTGGGAGAAATATAAAAAAAATAGGGGACCCAGCTGCCTCGGCACCGGAACAAAATGGTGCGGACCATGAAGTGCACGGCGATTCATAATAAGGATAAGTATGGGCTGATGAGCTGGCATTCGTTAGCCTGCCTCCCTGGCTATATTTAGATGTCATCTCTTGTGGATAGATGGCACTGCAGTATACTAGGAGGGTAGTTAGAAATATGCCTATGTAGAATAGGTGCAGGCATACATTGATATATTAAAAAGTAAAACACAGTTAAGCCAAGAAGCTAGGCTAACTCTGACAATGTCCTAGAAGATGGTTTGTTAGAACATTACTTGGTTATTACCCTCTCAAAGTCAAAATTGAAAATTCTTTAGAGGAATTTTTTGCCTGTTCAAAAAGGAGGTTTTAAGGAAACTACCTGTCCAAAAGACAGGGCCTAGACGGGACCTGGCTAAGTCCCTGCTTAATCATCACCAGGTGAAAAGGGATGCATAATAATTGAACAGAGGTCATCAATCCAACAGTCCTTGTGGGCAGGTGGTCTGTCATAATTTATCTCTTGAGTAGCCAAAAGGATGTTCGGGCGTCATTTGGACACCTAAATCCATCAAAAACCACCCTTCAAGACACCAAAATATTTTGTGAGGAATTTCTTGAGATGTCAATTTCAAGCATATAATTGAATTATTTTCACCTCAATATAATTTCTGTGGCATTGTATATGGATAGTATACCTGATTTGAACAAATGAATACATGTTTATGATTGTGATCTGAGTATACTATGCTTGGCCAATTTTGGGAACACAGTTTCTAAATCCTGGAGAACACCCTGATTTGTATGTATGTATGTTTCCAAGGAAGGACCATGATTAACGTTGCATCTTCCCCTCCTTGATCATCAGCTACCTGCAGGGAGGGTGGCCTGAGGCTGAAAGGGTGAAGGATTAGGTATCATAAGATATCTCTGCGGTATCAATTACTGCCCAAGGCTGGAGTCATCTGGGATTAGCTCGTTAGGGAGCAGGTGAAATAGATATTTCCTTATAATTAGCTTCTGGCACCAGTAAGGTGAGAGATGTTCAATGGTGGGGTTATCTTGGGAGTGGCATCAAAAGTGGCAATGGTAAGCAATAGCAGCAGTGGTAGCAGTAGCAGTTGCAGCAAAAGCAGTAGCAGTTGCATCAGCAGTTGCAGCAGCAGTATTAGCAGTAGCAGCAGTAAGAGCAGTATTAGTAGTACTAGCAGCAACAGCAGAAGTAGTATCAGCAGCATTAGCAGAAGTAGTAGCAACAGCAGTAGTAATAGCAGCAGCAGTATTAGGAGTACTGGCAGAAGCAGTAGTTGCAGTAGTAATAGCAGCAACAGAAGCATTAGTAGCAGCTGTAGTAGTAGATTAGATTTTTCGGTTGTGTTTTTTCTGTTACCAAGCACCAAATAGTCTAGGTGGCCATAGTGGTCAAATTAGTTTACACTTATCTCACCAGGGGAATATAGAATCCAGTTTGAGTATGACCTCCAGAGTTCGAAGGACCAGGTGGTGCCATCTGTCTATGATACTTGGTACTACACCATACTGATTGGTCAACACAGAAGGGAATGTCAACTTTTTAGGGACTAGGAACCTGGTCTACAGTAGTAGAAGCAGCAGCTGCAGCTGGAGTATTACCTGGTACTCAGTCTGAGTCTGCCACCACCACTAGATATATATTGGCTAGTAACAAGGTTTGATGTCTTTATCAAACTAAGATAACATCACAGTTTTCAGGTGTTGCAGTTTGAAACTGTTATCATAAACAGCTAAAGTGGGTCATGATGAGGATTGATACAAAAGTAAACCTGGACTGAAATCAACTCAGGGTAGATCAGTGAGACTAAAGAAAAAGCCAGTTAACAGCGACTGCAGGTAGCAGCAGGTGTACAGCTGGAGTAGAAGTAGCAGTATCGACATGGGCCCATGTATTATGTATAAAGCATGGATCCTTTACTGTCTGCGGGCAGTTGTAGCTTATGCCTCTGTTTGCCCACTTGTCTTGTGAGAGGGGTTAATTATCTGACAGATTTATTGATGGCCCTCTTCACCCACCTGCTCTCACTACCCATCTCCCGATCTTATCTAGATGGGGTCGTTGAGGTAGCCTTGTTCTCAGACTGACTTAGGTGTACTGTTATGCCACCACTACCACCACTCCAAGGGCTAGGTGTGATGTCTCTCTCAACCTATAGATGGCAGCACAGTTTTCAGAAGTTGCAGTTTGAAAGACTTAATTGTGTTACAGACTACAGCTCAAGTGTGTACCCCTTGAGGATTTATTCAGAATTAAAACTGGAGTGAAATCAACTCAGGTTAGATCAGTGAGACTAAGGTTGGAGCCAGATAATGCAGACTTGTAGCAAGTCTAGATGGGAGGCTGCCAGAGGAAGTCTGCTGCTTCAAGAATGATGGCAAAGGTTAATATCTGGGGAGGTAGTGATGCACTAGCATTGTAGGGAATTAAGATGTGACCTTAAATGCAATTTTTGTCAGGCACAAACGGCTAAGTTGTCATATCTCACTTAACCCTTGTGTGGAAGGATGCAATTGCATAGAATCCTTGAAGTGGGAGCACTTCTTAGGTATGGATATCTCATATTGTGGACACATTTTTCCTGCCTCATTTTGCTATTATCCTTTTTAAACATTTTCTTCCCATCCTTGGTACAATACCAAATACTGACAGCAAAATAGTCTCAAAATAGTCTGTATATTTCATCGTAAAATAGTATTGGCATTTTTCATGCATATTGTTATAAGATAATCAATTTAGATTTTCATTCCATAAATGAAGAAGTTTCAGCATCATTAGAGAAATATTGATTTAGGATTTATTGTATAAATATGAGGTACCCTTCCCTAGTGGAGTTAGGATAAGGGCATACTTTATATGTAGTGTCAGGGTCTCTGCAGGCAGGATTTCAAAAATACCTCTCCAAAACAGCAATTCAAAAACTTATGCCCGTCCTGATTTAGCTACTTATCTACTCTAAATCCTTATACCAGCTACATTTATTACCCTATTGTGTCAAAAAGGGCAATTTACACTTTAATTATGTCCTAGAAGATGGTTTGTTAGGAAAATATTTGGTCAAAATGTCAAAATGGAAAATTTTTCCTAGAAATTTTTGTCTGTCCAAAAAGGAGGTTTTCAGGAAACCACCTGTCCAAAAGACAGGCAGGACGGATCCTGGCTAAGTCCCTGTGACAGTAGTGTCATTGGCCCCTCTGCTGTGTATGAGGTGCTTTAACAATGCCTGGAGATATTGCCACTTGTGGCCTGGGGAAAAAAACTCATTTCACCTGCAATTTCATTGGAATTGATGTAAGAGTGGATCCAGATTGCCTGACGATAGGACACACTAATTCTCGTTCCAGTGCAAACTGTATACTGGTGCTATCACTCATCCTGCATGGTGCACTCACCTAAAAAGCTTTCTTGGCTTGTCTAGATGGCCTGTCTAGTGTGAGAAACAACCCTCCTTTAAATGCTTTTAACCCATTAATGCTTAACCCTTACGCGGCAGGTGGCTAATTTTGCCAATAAAAAATCACATGATTTTTTATTGGCAAAATTAGCCAAAAATGGCTTAAACCCTGGCTTATGGGTATTCATCTAAGAGTACTCAGCGAGAGCTGAGAGCTGAGAGCTAACCAATGAATACCAACATGACAGGGTTTAGATGGTTTTCAAAAATCTCTGCATCCTTGTGCCTTGAACGAAAGTAGCCTTAGAAAAAGAGGGGTTCCAGAAATTGCTTAGGAATTGAAAATGATTTTATGAAATATTTGAAGCTGACTTGTTAGTAGTGTTCTAATCAACATTTCTCCTTTAACCATGCTTTAGCGTGAGGGATTTCATCAAAATTGTCAGGCTGAATTTAGCCACTGAGAGCACTGATGGGTTCCAACATTGCCTTACTTTTTAGCAGAGAAATACATCCCCTTGATCCGCAACCCCATAGGCACAGCATGCTAGTACCTAGGTGATGTGCGCCTCGGGTTACGCGGTGTTGCCTGGGTAGAATTGGTCACGTGATTTTTTTCAGCAGGCAGCCAATCCTGCGGTACACAGGTTATCTATGACTCATATAGTCGGAGGCAGCGAAATTTGATGACGCATGCACAGTGCCCACTCCCTGTTTACTACTCCCAGCTTTTTAGGTAGTCCAGGATGTGTTGCACTATCCTGGCCTGAGTTCTAAGTTTGAATGGAGAGATGATGCACAAAGTTAGAGCTTGGTTGAAATCAGTTGCTTAGCAAAACATATTAAATGATTTATTTCACACACCAATTTGGTTCATTGCCTTACAGTTTTTTTTTGTCTTTTGCAAAATATGATCAGTTTCAGGAAATTTCAATCTTGCATGCTGTTGAATCTATCAGCATATTTCGGGTTGATTTAGTTCTAAGCAAGATTTGCCTTTCACTTTATTCTATCCGCTTATTCAACTGAGCAGCTTAACAGAAGGTTGGTGGATATATCATTGCAATATTATTCTAACTTGAAATTGTATTCCAGTTGTGCTTCAGAATCAACCACCCAAAAAGAAAAGAAAAAAAAAAGAAAGCGTAAATAAATAAAATAACAATCTTACAATTTCCCCCCCCCCCCCCCCCCGTATTTCTAATATATTTGTCAGTTGGGTCTAGAAGGCAGTGAATAAAATTGGTCAGGCTTAGTATAGGTGGGGCATCTTCATTTATAGTGTGGCTGGAGATAAATTATTATGAAAGCAGCAAGATAGCAATTTGATAATTACTTATGTGGATAAAGTATATCATTAACTATTGCTGGAGAACATGCTTGTTAATGTTCCTAAAACAGAACAAATGACTATTTATAACCTCAGCAAAATGGAAATAAACCCAAAGAAAGAGCCAGTGGATTTCCTGATGCAGTGTCTATCGATCTCTTAAATTGGTGATAATATTGTAACTATTGCTTCTGCTACTGCTGATGGTAGGTTTGCTGCTAGTACTACTGCTGCAGCGGCTTGTGTGGTTGCTGCTGCTGCTACTGCCATTATGGATGCTTCTACTGCCAATGCTGCTACTAATTTGGCCTATACAAAAACTCTGAAAAATGACAGACGCTGTCATATGGGTACTCATCTGAGAGTACTCAGCGAGAGCTCTCTAATGAATACCAACATGACAGGGTTTAGATATTTTCCAAAAATCTTGGCATCCTTGTGCTTAGGACAAAAGAAGTCTCAGCATTGGAAGGGTTAAGCTAGTTATATAATGCTGCCACCTTTGCTGCTGGTTGTACCACTTTTGGTACCGCTGGTGGTACCAATTCTGGTACAGTTTCTTAGTACCCCTGTTGTGTTATAAGTAGTATAGTTGCCATAAAAGTAGCTCATGTGGGTCTGAAAAGAGGCTGCTATGTGTATACAGCAAGCACAGAGCTTGAAGTCGGGGGAGAATTAAGTCATAGAATGGAAAAGCTCTGCTCATGGAAACTGAGCATGGTAGACGAGTTGTCCTGATTGGTTTGCGGGGCCATGTTTTGTGCAGCGAATCGCCGGAAAGTCTCGAAGGAACGCTGGCTGAAGCTGCCAAGGACTCGCTGTTTGATTCAATTAGACTGCTCTGGGCCAACAGAGAGAGAGAGAGAGAGAGAGAGAGAGAGAGAGAGAGAGAGAGAGAGAGAGAGAGAGAGAGAGAGAGAGAGAGAGAGAGAGAGAGAGAGAGAGAGAGAGAGACAGACAGACAGACAGACAGACAGACAGACAGACAGACAGAGAGACAGAGACAGACAGAGACAGAGAGAAAAAGAGGGATAGGGAGAGGGAGAGAGACAGAGAGAGAGAGACAGAGAGAGAGAGAGAGAGAGAGAGGGGGGGGAGGGAGAGAGAGAGAGAAAAAAGACAGACAGACAGAGAGAGAGAGAGAGAGGCACATAGATAAGTAAAGACAGACAGTGAGAGAAAAGAGAGAGAGAGAGAGAGAGAGAGAGAGAGAGAGAGAGAGAGAGAGAGAGAGAGAGAGAGAGAGAGAGAGAGAGGGGATCGAGTCAGGCAGAAAATTCCCCTACAAACTCAGGCTGATTTTCCTCCATTATAATGCCTCCATCATCACCTGCATGAATAATCAGCTGATCAGCAATTCACACCCATAGTCAATTGCAGACTGCTCGCTTCTTATTTGAGAGAAAACAATTCAGCTGTAAAAACATTGCCCGAGTCGAGATCTGACTTTATTCACACAGTGTGCTTGGCGGCCACAGTTGAGATGAAAATCTACCATGCTCAGTTGAGAAGTACATGTCGAGCAGATACATGGTTTGAGAGTAGACGGTTTGTTTATGGAGGGAAAAGTCAAGGATTTTGTGGGAAAATGATAATTTTTGATGGGGGTTGGAGTCTTTATAGGATTTCAATTTCAATGAAATGCAGCCCTATCCAGGGCTATAGTTGATACTCAGTTTGTTGCAATGTCATAAGATTTTGTCATATTGAAAATCCTATTATTTCATAATTCATTCATACAGAGCTTTGTGCAAGCGAGTTCATATAACTGATACTAATCTTTTTGAAAAATGTCTACATTTTCACATGTATTTCTTACATATATATTGTATATTTCAATTTATTTTGATTAACCCTTGTATGTAAAAACTTGTATGATTATCATTGCATTTTATTGATCAAATTATTTAATATAAGGACAATTTCAGAATTTCGACTTGCCTACTTGGGTTAAATTGAGGAGGATATTCACCTTAAAGCATCTATGTACCATTTCCTGGACAGCATGATAACTCTCAATTTTACTGTTGAATGCTAATCTGTCATATGAGTAGAAATGTGTCCATAATCATATATCAACCAATTAGTCTCTTGAAAGACAATACCCCAGAAAAATCTTAATTGCTATTTTTCACAAAAAGCAGCAGTGTTTTTTCATCATGCTGTTTTGCTGCTGTCACGAAGCATGTACCGAAAGCGGATGTACTAATTGTTTTCGTGCATCAGAGACGGATGTCTCCATGGGATGAGGCATCTATCTTTGTTAGTTCGATTGTGTGGGCGTTTTGTAAGGGTGTCATCAGCACCTAGCAGGTAGCATGGCATTCTATATCCTTACTAGCAATTACCATATTGAAAATGTCATAGTATTTTAAACTAGATTATATTTTGAAAATCGTTGTGGTTTTGAGTCCTGATTTGTGTGATTCAGTAATTCAGATAATGCAGTCAAATAATGCAGATATAGATATAAGCATGTATTCTGCTTGGGTCTTAGATAATACAGATATAGATATAAACATGTGTTCTGCTTTGTGTTTCAGATAATGTGGACTTATAATGCAGATATAGATATAAACATGTGTTCTGCTTTGTGTTTCAGATAATGTAGTCTAATAATGCAGATACAGATATAAACATGTGTTCTGCTTTGTGTTTTAATGTACGTATGTAGGTATAAACATGTGTTCAGCTTTGTGTTTCAGATAATGCAGTCTAATAATGCAGATATAGATATAAACATGTGTTCTGCTTTGTGTTTCAGATAATGCAGCCTAATAATGCTGATATAGATATAAACATGTGCTCTGCTATGTGTTTCAGATAATGCAGTCTAATAATGCAGATATAGATATAAAAATGTTCTGCTTTGTGTTTCATTGAATGCAGTCTAATAATGCAGATTTAGATATAAACATGTTTTCTGCTTTGTTTTTCAGGTAATCCAGTCTAATATTGCAGATATAGATATAATAATATGTTCAATGCAGATATAGATATAAACATGTGTTCTGTTTGTGTTTTTCAGGTTCCACAAGTGCCAGTCCGGCTGCGGGGGCGGGGGCGACGGCAGGCTCCAGTGTGAGCGGCGTTGTGGAGGCTCGCAGCATCAGCACCCCGGCCACACCGCGCACCCCAGACATGAGTGACTGTATCGAGACACTGTCCCTCTCCTCACAGGGCAGTAGCGATACCCAGAGCATGCGCAGTGAGGATATGAGAACTAGTCCGGCCTCGACCACTTTACGACCGAGGTTCGGAAAAGAATACCAACGATTAAATCGCAAAAAACTTCTGGAGGAGCCGGAGCAGAGTACTCCTCAGTCGCCCTCGGTGGCGTCTGTGTTTACCTTCGACGTGTCCAGCACCGGTTCCCCATCGTCACGCATGAGCTACGGGAGCTCATATAGCCGAGGGGAAGAGACGCCAAGTCCGCGATCCCCCTCCCAGAAACTCATCCGCGATCATTTGTACATGAACGTGATGGTGGGGAAGGACAAGCCAGAATCGCCGCGGGCCATCTACATGAATGTGGACCTGACCCCGCCGGGCTCGCCCCAGTCCATGTGCAGCATCAGCCCGGCGCCCCCCATGGAGCAGGTCAACCCCGAGCTCAACTACGCCCTTATCGATCACTCCAAGCTCAAAGACAGCAAAAACAAACCACGAAAACCGCCACAGAAAAGCTCAAATATAGAGTATGCGGAAATAGACATGGTGGCCACTGCGGCTGCGAGACGGGTCGGAAAAGAGCACGCCCAGTTACGGGAGGACAGTCTTCGGAGAAAGGGCGATAGGACTATTATACCTGTGAGAGCACAGTCGGCCAAGGAACGCAAGGGATCATCTAGTAGTTCCAAGGAAAGGAAACCTTCGGTCTCATGATCCTGACTGCAGCTCTAGATGATTCATTTGAGCCCCATCTTTGGGGGCCAGTGTTGAAAGGCTTACTTTCGCGGTACCCGTGAAAATGTACAGGGTTAAGATGAATTCATCCAGCCCCATTTCTGAGGGCTAAGGTAATATGGCATACTTTGGCAATAGCTATAGCCATGAAAGTGTACAGGCTCCAGATGAATGAATTGAGTTCTATGTATTAGGGCTACGATTGTAGGGCTTACTTTGGCAATACCATTGAAAGTGTACAAGCTCCAGAAGCAATTAATTGGGCTTAATTTTTGGGGCTACGGTAGTAGGGCTTACTTTTGCAATACCAGTGAAAGTTAAAGGCTCCAGATGAATGGACTGAGCTCCATTGAATTAGCTCTCAGAAAGTTCTGTCTCAAAGATATGTTACTTTGGAAAATTATTTATGAAACCTAATCTTTAAGTAGAATTTGCTGATCAGGTAATCACTGATATTTTCCCATAAATATTTTCTCTCTAATTTTAGAGAGATTCAAATGTCATCCTGTGTGGATAGATGGCACTGCAGTATACTAGAGTTGGCTACTGCATGTGCAATCTATTCTTGTGGCAATTGTATGAAGTAAATAACCAACGAGCAGGCCAGATACCTGTTAATAGGTGTCAGCATTGCTTTCTGTATAGTAGGGTGAGATGCTGAAAAGCCTAGTAGCTAGGCTTAGCATTGGCGTGTAGGTAGTCTGAGGCTGCTGTGGTGCTTGCTGCCAGGAGCCATCCTGTGAGAAATTGGGAAGGGCCCTCATTGCTATTCTGCTCACTCTGTGGAGCACGACCTGGCATCACACACTAGCAGGTAGATATATTTACAAGATATAGGGTAGAACACAGTAAAGCCTAGTAGCTAGGCTAGGCCATGTATCACAGACTTGTAGCTGGTTGCTGCCAGAGCGGTTGGTTGTGTGAGGAACTAGAGAGGGCCCTCATCACTATTCTGCTCACTCTGTGGAGCGCAACCCGGCATCACACACCAGCAGATGGATATATCTACAAGATATAGGGTAAAGCCTAGTAGCTAGGCTAGGCCATATATCACAGACTTGTAGCTGGTTGCTGCCAGAGCGGTTGGTTGTGTGAGGAACTAGTAAGGGCCCTCATCACTATTCTGCTCACTCCGTGGAGCCCGACCTGGAATCACACACTGACAGATGGATATATCTACAAGATATAGGGTAAAGCCTGGTAGCTAGGCTAGGACATATATCACAGACTTGTAGCTGGTTGCTGCCAGAGCGGTTGGTTGTGTGAGGAATTAGAAAGGGCCCTCATTGCTATTCTGCTCACTCTGTGGAGCACGACCTGGAATCACACACTGACAGATGGATATATCTACAAGATATAGGGTAAAGCCTGGTAGCTAGGCTAGGCCATATATCACAGACTTGTAGCTGGTTGCTGCCAGAGCGGTTGGTTGTGTGAGGAACTAGAAAGGGCCCTCATCACTATTCTGCTCACTCTGTGGAGCGCGACCTGGAATCACACACCGACAGATGGATATAGATCTTTGATTATCTCTTGCCAAATGCAACTGCCCCACACAGCAAGCTGCTTCACCTTCTCTAGCCCTGGCTGCATTTTCTTCGCCTTTCTCCCATTTTTCCACTTTGCACCTGCTAAAATACCCACTTTCTCATTACCTCTCATGATTAGTTAATTGCTCGTCTTCAAAACCTAAGTGATATACTTTAGTGATAAGTATGATCCATTCATGCCGGTAGCTCCCATAAACGCCCCGACTATTTTGATAATATCTTGAGAAGAGAAAACACAGGGAAAGATATATAAGAGGAATATTTGTCTGATACTAAACCATATCTCCCTATCAAATATTTTATGAGTGCCAACAATGTGTTCCAATTTCTCTAGCCTATAGTATTTAGTGAGAACTTGGTGGAAAGAAGAGTGTTCTGTCTTTGGTAGCTCTCTTTGTACTCTGTTTGTTGAATTCTGTCAGGGTTAGACCAAGGTTGGAAAAAAGGTTTCTAAAGGAGTCTTTGGGGTAGCTCTGTATGTACTATATTTGCTAATATTGCCAAGGTAAGCTCCAAGATGGAAAAGAGATTTTTCTAAGAAGTCTTTTTGGTAACTCTCTGTACTCTATTTGATAATATTGCCAAGGTAAGCCCTAGGGAGGAAAAAAGGAGTCTTTCTGAATGTTGCCAAGGAAAGCCATGGTTATTTTAAGGATTTTGAGCTAGTTCCTTAAATGTTTACTATGGTATGATGATATACTCACACTAGTGGTGGCAGACATATCAAACCCCCTCGAGGATGTGATGGACAGGTTCCAGAATCCAGACAAATCTAGTCAGTGTGATGTTGAGTTTAGGCGGCATAACGTTAACTCATTCATGCTTGTGGAAGCCAAAAACAAGCCGCTTTCTCAAGTTGGAACTTTTAGAAAAGAGTTGAAGGAGAATTTTGATGAAAACACAACCTACATCTCTCTTTTAACCCTTCCAATGCTAAGTCTACTTTCGTCCAAATTACAAGAACGCAAATATTTTTGAAAACCATCTAAAGCCTGTGATATTGGTACTCATAGGATAGCTCTCGCTGAGTACTATCAGATGAGTACCCATTTGCCAGGGTTTCAGGGATTTTTCAGGTTTTTCGCATTATTTTGTATTGGCCAAAGTAGCCACCAGCAGCATAAGGGTTAAGAAAAGTGTTGAAGGAGAATTTTCAATGAAAACTCAACCTTCATCTCTCTTTTTGATTATGTCAGGATTTAATGATAGAGAACATTTGCAGGAGGAATGTTTATCTAAACCACACCTGCAAATCCCTTTTATATATTTTGTGAATTAATGTTTTATTTGTAAGTTATATTAATGAGTATCATAACACACAGGCTTTAAATTCCAAGGCAGACTGTAGGCATGAATGAGTTAACCAATATACCATAATGAAATAAAGAATGGTGCATTGGTTTGATCTGTATATTAGCCAGCTAGCGCTTTTGAAATTGACAGCTGAAAATTGAGTTATTTGTGTTAGCAGCATTTGAGGTATTGAGTTTGACTATGGCTTCTATATTATTGAATGATTTAGTAGTGCCTTTTGCTTGATTTAGGTATGTATTTATTGGTTGTCTACATTGTATTTATGATACCTGAGAGGGTTTTGATAATGACTAAAGGGGCCAAGTAGAGTTATAGAGTTACAAGAAACCAGTGAGGGCAAACACGGAGTGCAGTCAAATTATTTCAGGCCTAAAATATGACAAATGTAAATAATGAACAGACACACACACCGACACACACACACACACACACACACACACACTAACACACACAAGTTTATGTATACTCCTTGACAAATTTAACCATCTGTTATGGCTGAATTGGTGCTTACAAAGATGATATAAATTATTTTAAATCAAATCAAATGAGGAACATAGCTTTTATTTAATAAGAGGAATCATTAAAGTGGGGAACATACCTTTTAATGTAAGAGGTATCTTTGAAGTGTTATGACTCTCTCGATGCCCTGTATAAACCAGGATTGGGGATATACAGTTGAATGTGCTTAACCCTCCCAATGGTGAGGCGACTTTCGTCCAAAGCAAAAGTAAGCAAAATCTTTTGAAAACCATCTAAACCCTGTCATATTGGTATTTGTTTGATAGCTCCCGCTGGGTACCTCTGAGATGAGTACCCATTTGGCAGGGTTTCAATCATACTTCAGGATTTTTGCATCATTTTGTATTAGCCAAATTAGCCACCAGCAGCATAAGGGTTAACCTAATTACACTCAGAGTTCCTCTTGAAAGTATTGCCCGCTTGACTCACACTTTTGAAAATAACTTGGGAATTCAGTGGAAGTTCACAATTTATTTGAACAAGAGTTGTTGTGTGGCTTCTCATCAACATATCTTTCTTCAAATATTTTCCAGACGATGCTTTTGTAAGTAAAATATTTCCAAATCATCAGGCCGCTCTGAGTGTAAATGGATTAAGAAGACCGGTGATCCTATGTGGCCTTTAACCTATTTCAGCTTGGAGATCTTCTGGACCTATGATATTTGGGAAGATTACTATGGCATTAATCATAAATTCACAAAATATTTGACGAAGAGTTGCTAATTGGGTTTGGATGAACATTTCTCCATCAAATATTTTCTTCAGGATGCATTTGTGAAAATGATATCGCTAAAATAGTCAGTTTATTTTTGCAGCCTAAGGCATGAATAGGTTAAAGGCATGTCACAGGTGATGTTTACTGACAAGTGAATTATGGTATTTCACCCATGGATTTTGGGCTGGTCTTTACGGACAGGTGGTCTCCCTTACAGGTAGTCTGTGGAACAGGTTTTGCCTATACCATTTCTTGAATTCCTCGATGTTGATTACTGTGTAGAGTTACTGAGTTACCCTCTATGATGAAATTGAATTTGATTGTTGGTATGAAATAACAATATATGCGTGACTGAGCTTAAAGCAAAAACCGAGATATATATTGACATGTATAATATAAACCGAGTCACAAGGGTGTGAACCTTACAGCCATTTGACTCAAGAGGATATTTTTTTATTCTATGAAATGAGCATGTATCAATGAATTGAGTAATTTATTTCAGTCAGATGGGTTGATTATTTGAGGCTATCTTGACTTCACAATTTGGTATATTATAAGTTATTTGTATAAGTTATTGTTGACTGTTGGACTGGCCATTATAGGTTGTGTGCGGTGTGTGACTCAATAAGTCTGTAGATAAGCGTGTTTAGTCTTAACCCTTATGCTGCTGGTGGCTAAGTTGGCCAATACAAAATAATGCAAAAATCATGGAAAAAACACCGAAACCCTGGCATATGGGTACTCAAGTGAAAGTACTCAGTGAGAGCTTTCAAATGAGTACCAACAAGACAGGGTTTGGTTGTTTTTCAGAAATATTGGCGTCATTGTACTTTGGGCGAAAGTAGCCTCAGCATTTGAAGGGTTAAGGGCATTGTATTCTCCTTGTATGCAAGCAAGTTTTCTGATAAATAAAGAGTTGCAAAACCTTATTGACATTTTACAAATGTAAAAATTATAAGCAATATAAAACTGCCATGAAAAAAATTGTGCACAGAACTTGCATTGAAAGTACTTTTGTCTCTTCTTCTGATAGGCCTACTTTATTCTGGAATTCATTTTTTTTTGGAGGTTAATCAGACCAAATTTTATTTGTTATGGAAAAAAAGAAACAGGAAATGTATCGTGCTTCTTTTTAAATGCTATACTATAATGAAAGGTTAATTTTAAGATGTGATGTGATTAAAGAAGTATGATATCAGGGCTCAACCATAACTAAACCCATCCATGCTGAAGACTTCTTTTTAGAAAACCATTGTCTGGATCTATGATAGTTCTGATAGTAACTTTCGATTTAAGATTAATTTTATGAAATATTTGAAGTATTGTTTTTAGTAATGTTCTGATTAACATTTCTCCTTCCCATATTTACCCACCGTTTGTTTTACCTTTTTAAAAAAATTAAATCATCAAATTGTCAGCCTACTTATGTCCGCTGTAAGCATTAATGGGTTAAGGTCTACTTGCCCTGTTGTTTAAGAGAACCCCTATTTTTACTTGTCCTACAAAAATGTTATATGTCCTACTGATTATGCTATGATTAATTTTGATCACATGAGCAGGTTGTTTTAAGGTTGTACCCGCTTTGTAGGGCAAGTAATATGATTATTTCAGCTCTTTTTACGTGCGTTGCAGCTACCCTGCAGTGACTTTTACAAGCCAAGGACATGTTGAGGCCTCTATAATGATGAAGCAACAGTTTCCACTCAGTTTTGATTCATTGATTTTCGATTTTCGGTTTAACCCTTCCAGTCCTAAGGCTACTTTTGTCCAAAGCACACAACAAAGTTTTTTGAAAACCACTAAGCCCTGTCGTATTGGTTATCATTAAATAGCTCTTGCTGAGTACTATCAGATGAGTACCCATATGCCAGGGTTTCAGTCATTTTCCAGCTTTTCATGTCATTTTGTAATGGCAGAATTAGCTTCCTGCAGCATAAGGGTTAAAATAGGTAGAGGCCTCCATAAGAATGAAGCAGACAGTACCCAATATAGTTTTAATTCATTGATTTTCGTTTTGCGGTTTAAAACTATTTTCTGGTGTTCACCTATTTTTAGGAAGGCTTGATATGTTATTCTAGTGCCCGGATTGAGAGACATGTACAGAAATAATCTGTATTGAATCAAATGAAAGATGTTCATTTTATGTTCAGATAAATCTTAAATACAGTGCGCTTTTTAAGACCGATGTTTCCAACAATACCGAGAGATTATGGGGTTGGATGTAAAGTTGAAGTTTAATGCATGTGATCACTTGATAAACAGCATGTTATTGAAGGAAATCATGAGTTCTACATATGCAGGGGTTTGATTGAAAGGCTCACAAATTTCAAATTGTGCAAAATATAAATAATGCTAATCTTACCTCACAGCCATCAGAATGTATGGCAATGGAAACTGATAACGGCAAAATGAGAATTGTATCACTGCTCAGTGTGGATTGCAAAAGAATATTGATTTAAACCAGCTCTTCCCATTTCAGATGTAGTGCATAAGTGTGACTTCCCAAGACTGGCCTAGTTATAATCCTCTGTGCCCTCAGTGGATTGACATTTTTGCAAATACTGCCTAACATGCTAATAAATACCACTGATGGGATCATTGGGATGACTTGACCCTTTCATGACCAAAGGTCTCCTTTATTAGAGTCATCTGGACCGTAAATACTGTTTAAAATAACTTTGGAATCACTCATAGATTCACTAAATATTTGAAGAAGAGTTGCAGTTTGGATTTTTAACAACATTTCTCCTCTAATGTATTCTGGAGATTCCTTTTGTCAGAGAGATATCACTATTTTGGCGGTTGTGGGTGCTACTGGTATGAATGGGTTAAAAAAAAGGTTTCTTTTTAGGCAGGTGGTCCTATTAATTGGTTAACCATGATTTTCTAATTAGGTGACATTTCACTGATCTTTATGGCAGGTGGTCTTAGTTAAAAGGTTGTCTATTGATCAGGTGACACAGATTGAAAATATGACTCAATTTATATGAACGAGTGCTATTGATTGCGGTTATTTATATATATATATATATATATATATATATATATATATATATATTATATATATATATATTATATATATATATATATATTATATATATATATATATATATATATATATATATATATATATATATATATATATATATATATATATATATATTTATATATATATATATATATATATATATATATATATATATTTCATTCAAGATATTACTTGATTACCTTTATGTTACAAAATGAACTGTATTTCAGACTATCAAAGCAATCTGGGCAAGAAATAATTATTATTCTCTGAATGGCAAAATGACTATACCACCTGAGCGATTTTCTCCTTTTCGAAAACAGTCAGTTTATTGGATGAGAGACTGCTCTGTGAAAATTTTTCAATATACTACAGTATAACTGTAAATTCACTTCTCGCCTCAGCATCACTCAATGAAAATCTCCCAGTAATAGGGTCAAGACAACCTGGTACTCCAGGGACAAATTAGCCATACACTGTAAAGGTCTGGAGCAGATCAGCCAGGCACTCAAGGACATGGTTGTAAGGTCAAACTAGCTAGACACTGTGAGGTCAGACTGGCTTTATGGGGTCAAAGTTCAATGTTAGGCAATTTGGGTCAACATTATAAAACATATTCATCTCTGAAGTACACAGGCCATCTGAAAGGTCTTTTTAATGCTGCTGTAAAATTATCATTAAATTTGAAAAAAAGTTAATTTGTTTGTATGTGACTTAGGACTTTCGTCTAATATTAGAAACTTTTTACCTACAAGGTGTTTGCATTTGTGTGTGGAATACCTGGTCACGGAGCATTCTAAGGGTGTTTACGGTCAGATTGTTGTGGGGTCCATTGTGTTAAGGTATGAAATGCTAGTCTATTGTATATTGGCAAAACAGTCCATCCAGCTATTATTATTATAATTATGAATATTATTATGATTATTATTATGTTGGTGCATGAGATGTATGCACGGTGATGATGACATACTGTTAGTAGCTGCTGCAGATATATGAAGGCAGAATAAACTATGAATAGCAAATTGTGCTTATGCTTTAGTTTTTAATCCCTGTTAATGTGTAAACATTTACCGGAAACATATATAATACATTCCCCCTCAAAGAAATCTTCACAGAAAAGTGTCCGCCGGATGCTCATAAGTCACAATGCAGATATGCATTGCTTTGAATAGCTGTCGATGGTGTCTTTGCGTACTGCGGACCTTTTGTGAAAAGAAGGTAAATTCTTCCTGAATACAGGTTTCTATCTCATTGCAATAAGCTGTTAAAAGCAACATAAAACCTAATCCTCCCTCTCTCACATTTCTCGAAAGAAAATGAATGTCACCAAAATTTAAAAACATTAAGGTGAGAATAGGAAATGAATACTGTAATAGCTGTATTTTAACCCTTCCCTTGCTGAGTCTACTTTCGTCTGAAGCAAATATTTTCGAAAATCATCTAAACCCTGTCATGCCATTTACCACTGTTTCAGTCATTTTTCAGGTGTTTTGCATCATTTCATATTGGCCAAATTAGCCACCAGCAGCATAAGTGTTAAGATATGCAGAAGTAAACATCCCAGGAGAGGTGTTTTTGAGAATACTTGTAAGTAATTTTCAGAATATAAAAGCTCACAATGAAAATCTGGCTTAACCCTTGTTGCTGTTGGCTAATTTTGCTAATACAAAATGATACAAAAAAGATGAAAAATGGCCGAAACCCTGGCAAATTTTAATGGGCACTCATCTGAGAGTACTCAGCAAGAGTTTTCAAATGAATACCAATATGACAGGGGTTGAATGGTTTTCAAAAATCTTTGTGTCCTTGTGCTTTGCTTGAAAAGTAGCCTTAGCATTGAAAGGGTTAAGATAGATAGCATTGAGAATCCTTACTTTTATCAAAGCCCAAATCAATCTAATAAGTTCTCATGGAGGCATCTTACTTTCCTACCCCTTAGGCGTTTCAGTTTTATTCAATGCATCACATCTTAATTGTTATTTTTGAAAAATACATTGCTTTCAACCGCTTGTTCTATAGCAACAAAAAAGATAACCCTGGCCTAACTGGGAAGAAATTCCTTTCTCTTCACAAATAGCCAAGGAGGTCTTGCAGCTGCAAAGGCACCATAGAACATTCTTTATAATGCCACACATTTGTATAGCAACTACGCCAACCCACTAATGAGGATCCAGCAGAGACTCAAATCTGCAACTTCCCTTTCCAGTTCTAAATAATGCCGTTCTCTGACAGCAGGTCTGGGAGATTCCAGTTAAGAAGTCTATCAACAATTCACTTGCTAGTATTAAGTGTAGCGTTGAGAATCACTCCTAATTTCTTATTGATCATCAGTCTGTCAGAGTGACCGATGATCAGTTTTTAATCAGAGATGTTTTTGTGCAAACTTGCAGGGACACCAGCCATCGATGATCAATGTTTATAATTTCCTTAAAGAGTGGTGGTAGATAGGAAGAACATGTTGTAGCCACATACAGCATCTCCCTATGGTGTCATGATCGATCATCAGAAGTGAACATGATCACTTTGAAAATTGATTATCCTAAATGACAACTGATCATCATGATTGCACACCCCAAATAGTGAGATCTCCAATTAATCGGAACATCACTAATTAGGTGTAATACCAACATACGGAAAGTGCTTTAAGAAGGTAAGTTGTGGCAAGTGGAGCCATCTATTGGTAATTAAAAGACCTACTTAAGTTGGTTGGTTCACAAATAGCACATGTAAAAATGTAAATCAAAAAATAAAGGTCTTTTATTAAATATATTGAAAATAAGAATCTTTACATTCGTTATTAAATATATGGAAAATAAGAATATTGATTTATCTTTAGAGAACAGTTGAAATGAAGAAACAGGTCAAAAGAGAGCAATAAACAACAGACAAAGGGTATAAGAAGATCAATTCAGTAACATTCATTTATTTACAAATGTGTTTCCATTCCCATGACATGATTTCTTGTTACATTTGAACTCTTTTGCACCAAGATCTATAATACTGGCTGATGCAGCCAATTATCAATGGGCACTATTTACATCCACAGAGCAGCAGTACACACAAACAGCTAGTGTGCAACTGAACTGAGATACAGAAACATACATTTTCCAATCATGCACACACCCTTTGTTTCTGGCTAGGGGCTACTAGGCAACATGCAACTATACCAGGTGATAAAGACAGTTTCACCATTGTTATGGCAATTTCATTATTGTTATGTCAGTTTCCACTTTTATTGTGGTAGTATTTGCTATTTCTATGACAAGTTTGCCATTGGATCAGCAATATTGCCATTGTTATGTCAGTTTTGTCATTGTTAAGTCAGTTTTGTCATTGGTATGGCAGTTTTGTCATTGTTATGTCAGTTTTGTCATTGTTAAGTCAATTTTGCCATTGTTGGAGACAAGGAATGCAGTTGATGCACTAAATGATAGTGAATGCACCTTGAGTTTAATCAAACTTCAAAAGTTTCACAATATAAAATATACAGCAGTGTTATTTACGAATAAATGAATAACAATACCTCAGCTGGATGTTTTGATATTATCAGAGCTCTCTGCGGATATTTAAAAGTGCATGTTCTTTATAACATAGTCCTCACTCAACATGCTTACTAAGTATAAATTGTATTTGCATTTTTTATTTAGTAATCTAGGAATTACCTGATGATACAAGAGCTGTTAATCATAAGTCACACCATAATCAATATGGCCGGCATGCTATGTCCCAACAAAATCACTTTTCAAGCCTGGCTCGAATAAGAAATTAACTATTCTTTTGCTATTTCACTATTTTCATTGCTCAACTATAAAAAGTCCCCACTCTTAATTTGTCATTAAAACCTATCACCTTACGACTGTGGTAGAGTAATCAGGCACACTTAACCCTTGTCCTGCTGAATTGCGGATTGTAACCTACCCTGCTGAGTTGCTGACTGCATAGTTTTTGGTCCCCAAACAGGGACACAACTTGAATGTTGAGGAATAACTTCCAACTTGCCACATGTCAAAATAAAGGTCTATGGGGATCTTCAAAAAGGAGCTGATTTGGGTCATGTACAGGCTCTGTCAAAGGGCCATTAACAGGTCAGACATTAGGTTAGTTAGTGTCGTCCAGATATTTCCGGGTTCAGCAGGACCAGGGTTAAGCTCAAACCAATTTAGACTAGTAGGGACTGTGCATATTAAGAGCAGCGAAGGACCTGTGCCAATGGTGCGGGTACATATACACACACATACACAGAGAAAGGAGTCACTTGTCTGTCTACCACTGCCAGCCATCAAACAAACCATCTGAGAACACATACATAATAGACATCTTCTATACAATCACAGCTCACGGTATTTACAATTTACAATGGCGCTGTGTGGCATTTTAAATGTTTACAATTAGACGCTCTCCATAGATACCACACGGCAAGAATCCATGGAGTCCCAAATGTTGATGCATGAAAAAATAGACCAGTACAAAAATCAAACAATGCATCCCATGAAAATCATAATACCATTCAATTTTGTGACTTAGTATTAAGGAAGTTCTTTTCTCTCTGAGTTAGAATACCTCTTAAAACAGTATACATATCATTTTGCTGTTTATTTATTTTTCATTATCATTTTCACTTTTAGTGGATATGACATCATTAATAATAAGTGGTAAGTTTTTATTTAGTCTTAAGCCTTACGACCAAACATTTCTTAACTACCTAACTTGTCTAGGGCCGCCCTAAATATTCCAGTCCCTTTAAAAAGGAAAGGACACAACTTCACTTTACTTCCACTGGAAGTTGGCTAGTATTTAAAGAAACATACTCAGCTGTTATGAACTAATTCTATCACTTTTGATCCATTTCTACATGATTATCAATTACATAATTATACCATTAAAATATTAGTTTAAGGCATACATAGTTCCTTGATAAAAGATGACAAATAGCTTGTCCTTTGACATATATCATGTAGACTTCAAAATAAATGTAGACTTCATAATAAAACCAAGTCCCGCTTAGGGGTGTCATAGAAAGCCCACAAGTAGATGGATCAACATGATGCTTGATCTGATTATCTTAAAAAAAAGAGTTCAAGTATTGATGACTAGTGCCACCTAGCAGACACATTTCAAACTATGGCAAGTTAGGTTAATTAGTGTGGTTCTGCAAACTAGCAAAATAAGTCTGAGAAACATGAACATTTTGCTCGCAATCAAATGCCTGGAAAATGTTGGCAGCAATGAAAGGAATGAATGAATGTGTAATTATCTTATGTCTTAATAATATGATGATCCTTGATCATCCTTATGATGCTAAAAAATTGAATGGATAGATATACACCTCCACGGATGTCACTCAAATAATAACCACATGATTTTTGTTAGACTGAAAAGTGACTTTTGCAGCCAGCCAAATCATACATGGAAAAATCACTGAAATCATTCAAATTATCTTTAGTTACTAAGCCCATTTTAATGAAGCATAAAGGATAGGCTTGTTCTAGACTGTAGAACTAAAGGAGAGCATGTCTTTAAGAGAGACAATCTTTCAACCCACTCATCCATGCATTAACTCACTGACTTCATGACCTCCTAAAATAGTCATGACAGTGCAAATATATGCTTCATTCTGATGTCAATCGCATACGTCCACATAGTATGAATATGTAAATTGATAAATACTTAAGGTGGCTTATGAGGTTAATTTGTGAATATAGGGCCATTTTGAGATGTTTACATATTTCAAACCCTACACCCTTATACCCAAAATCAGACCAACTGTGACTGTCTAGTATTTCAACCAATTAATACTTTATTAGTACCTCTTAATATCATTTTTGTGTTTATTCACTTTTCATTTTTTAACCGCTTTCATAAAACATCATACACAGTACAGAGATACGTCCTGGATCAAACTGATTGATTAGTTTCAGCTGTGTCTAATTTGCGCCCCCTCAGCATTGGTATCAATAAGATCTACACCACACATTCCTGAAGCACCAGAGAGAGATGACACAGCCAGAGGTATATTTGACAGGTCCCCTGAACGCACTTGTGGAGGAGGGGTAAAATGGGGGGCACAGCTGTCATCCAAATAGCTCCTTATCTGCCTCCACCTCCCTCTTGCGCTTCAATATAGCAGCGTTGCGAGCTTGGATTTTGCGTATCTTGGCGTCCAGGTCCACCTCCACCGTCAAGTCATGGTCTGAAATATAAAATGCTTCTACAAATATACTGCAATACCAGTGGTAAACACATCATTACAGTAACATCCATGCACTTTGAACACTTGTAAGGAATCAAAAAATATGCAGGTGTCGAATGTTGTGATGCTCCACAAGGTAGGAGATTTTTTGCAGTACAGAGTAAGTAATAATGCTCCATATACTAAGACGTTCTACATAACAATATTTTCCTACTTATCTTTCATCCGAGGAGCTAGGTGATTACAAATGTCAAATTCTGCAATTGCTGTTTTGGACAGGCATTTTTCAAATCCTGGCTAAGACCCTGCCCGTATCCAATACAGGTGTACTTGGATATGACGGACCACTGTACGACGGATTTCTGCATATGACGGACGATATGTTTGGTCCCAGTGCGATGCATATCAAGTTCACCTGTATATACCACAATAGGTGCAACCCCCTACCCTATTCACCATACCAAGTGCTGCCCTCTATATCCAACTCAACACACTAGGTGCTGCCCCCTACCCTACACCCTATTCACCACACCTGGGTCTTAGCCAGGATTTGGAAACTGGGTGCCTAAATTTGGCAGTTGTTACTTTTTGGGCGTCCAAAATTTCAAGGGGGACCGCAATATAATCATATTTCAACCATAAACAGGTATAAATTTATCAAAATAAGGCATGATATACTTATACAATGTCAAGGGAATTATATGCTTGAGATTGACATTTTAAGAAATTCGTCACAAAATCTTTTGGGTGTCCTAAGGGGTGATTTTTAAGGGTTTGGGTGTCCAAAAATACACCCAGACGCCCTGCTGGCTAAGACTATGCCACACCAGGTGCTGCCCCCTACCCTACATCCTATTCACCACACCAGGCGCTGCCTCCTACCTGCTATGGAGGGTAGGCTTGAGGTGGAGAGCTCCACCTTCTCAGCTTTGTGTTTGGAGGTGAGCAGCCCCTTGGCACGGTTGAGCTTTATTCTCTTGACCACTGAGCCCTCGTTGTGATTGACATCCTCCTCCACGACCCGTCGCTTGACCACATCCAGCGTGGCCGCAGCGGTGACAGGCTTGCTCAGTAGAGGGCGCACCTTGCCGCCGAGCCGCTGGTGCACAGGAAGGCCCAGGCGCTGGTGCACACTCACACGACTGCTCCTTGCTGCCACCTCATCCTTCATAAGAACATCTGAAATGAAGGAAATGAGATTTATTTCATGAATACAATCATTTCTTTGATAAAGTGATAATCAGGTTTATAATTACTTTTTCTAAATCATTGATTTCATGAAATAATAAATGAGAGAAACGGTGAGTGAATTTTTCAGAAAAAATAGTTAATGGACAAAACAATTTTTTTAGGAGATGACCATCAGCTCTCATCCAAATCATCATTACGCTAAGTAGCGCTGTACTGCCATATCTCAACTGATCTAATTCGACCGCTATGAGGGAGCACTCAGTTATATCTGAATCCCCTAATTTTAAGCCAGGCCAATTCACCATAATTACATACTGAATCTAGGTGGCTGATCGATCACCAGCAAATCTAGTCTTTCAAATTAAATACTCTTTAAGTATATAATTCATGATTGTAATATTTGAAGAAACAATGCTTGACCGAATAGAAATATTTCTTTCCCTTGGACAATTTGCTTATTGTTATACCATAATACCACAGCATACAAAGCTAACATACAGAGGGCAATCTGAGCATGTAATGGGTCAATGACTATGAGAAGATGAAGAACTTACCTTCGTTGAATGTAATATTGACGGTAGGACTTGAGCAGCGGCTGTTTTCTGCTGAAGCCAGATCACTGTCCTCCTCCGGCTCCTGGTGTTTGAACACTTTACGGATAACATTCCTTGCATCAATAAAACGCTCAGTCCGAACATCGTCACCGCTTACATCATTCTCTGCAGGCAATTCATCACGACTAGTACTATCCACTTTTGGCGAGCGAGAGCGCGTCTTTCGTCTCTCTTGTTGATGATTTTTCTGCAAATATCGTTTCTCAGCGCTGTCATTTTTAGATTTGTCATGCTTATTTCTAGTCCTCCCAGGTCGGCTAGTATTTTTACTGCTATCAACCTCCTCATGGCTAGATTTGTCTTTTTTAATCACACTCAGCAATGAGCGCACACCACCAGATTTCTTTTCCTCCTCCGGTGTGTCCTCATCACTGGAGAAAAACTTCTTCTCATCAGGCACAGGTCTCGACCGTCTTTCTCGATAATCCATATGACGGTCGCGATTATGCCGATGGCGATTTCTGTCCCTTTCTGTCCGGTGAAATTTTTCCTTATCACGTGATCTATCTTGTTTTGTGTTCCTTTGGTCGTTTTCAAGATTTTCTGTTTCTTGCCGACGTTTCCTGCGTTCGCGCTGAATATCGCCAATGTCTCGCTCACTGATCTGCCTCCCCCTCGGTTCATCATCACTTTCACTATCATCGTCCTCATCCAGCACTGATGGCTTCAGCTCGGATTCACTATCAGAAGCCACATCCTCAGACTTCCTCCTCTCCTTCTTAACCCTCTTATCACCCACCCTATCCTTCACAGACTCTTTCCCACCCTTTTCCGATTCCCTTTTCTTTCTCTTTCGGTGCACAATCTCCTTCAGAGATATTTTTGTTCTTCCTTCTAAGTTCACTTCTTTTTCAAATTTTCTCCGCCGAGCCTCCAGCCTTTCTTGTTCAGGCCCAGACAACTTTGGCTGTTTTCCAGGAAGCTTTTGGTCTTTGGTGATGTTGGCTTTTGAAGTCCTTTCTCTGAGATCTCTATCCTTATGTTTCTCTCGGTCATCCTGCTGACCTGTCCGCATTTCCCTTGAACCCATTGTTTTCTCCCTTGAGTCAACTGTTTTCTCTCGAGCATTGATTGTTTTCTCTCGAGCATTGATTGTTTTCTCTTGGGAACCCATTGTTTTCTCCCGAGAACCCATAGTTCTATCTTGAGAACCCATTATTCTTTCCCCTGAACCTATTGTTCTCTCTCGAGAACCCATAGTTCTCTCTTGAGAACCCATTGTTCTTTCCCCTGAACCTATTGTTCTCTCTCGAGAACCCATTGTTCTTTCCCCTGAACCTATTGTTCTCTCTCGAAAACCCATTGTTCTTTCTCCTGAACCTACTGTTCTCTCTCGAGAACCAATTGTTCCTCCTCCTGAACCTATTGTTCTCCCTCCAGAACCCACAGTTCTTTCTCTAGAAACCATAGTCCTATCCCGGGAACTTATCATTCTTTCAGAGGGGGGTCTGCTGTCTCGTTGTAGTCTATCTCTGGGATTTCGACCAGATTTATCAAGCTGATCATTTCTATGGCGCTCGTAAAAAGTTTGCCTTTCACCACGCCTGGATACATCTCCATTTCTAGAAATCTGCTCCCTTTCACTACTGTGTCTTTCAAGTTTTGGCACAGGTTCTGTCTTAGAATCCGCTGCATAGTTTCTAGCATCAAAGCTATCATTTAGCCCCGCATCATCCTTTTCCATCGGGCTAGGTGACCTTGACCTACTTGGAGATTTGGATCCATTGACCGAGGAATGCGGTGAACTTGACCGTCGAGATTCGGAGTCGGAAATACTAACAGGAGCTTTTTCGGACAACTCGTTGTCGCTTTTATCACTACTAGCACTCCGAGACTTGTTGTCATCATTGTCACTTTCATTGTCACTACTTAGTCGTGTATCTTTCACCTGTAAACTTATATCCAACTTTTCATCATCGTCCGAATTGAGGGAGTCGCTGCGTTCATCTGCAGACTGTGATTGATCTGATTCGCTGTCTGAATGTTTTCTGGAGGTCACAATATCATCATCAGATGCATCAGAGTCACTCTCCGCTTCACTGTCAGAGCCACTTGACTCAAAACGACTGAACTTGTCCACCACTGAAAATATACAAAGAAAATAATATCATTTGGAGGGAATAAAGAATTCGAATATCATAATTCCATGACTTTTCTTGAGTGGAACCTATCAAGGTTTAGTATATCGACACCAAAAAAGAAGATACAACTTTTATAAACTGTTTAATTCATCAAGGTAATCATTTGTTCATTAATATGAAATATATCCCACTGGGCCTTTAGAAAATGTTCTTGAAACCAATTGTTAAAGTTGACAGGTTCCAATTTAGACTGAAATAATCTAAATTACTCTATGAATAAATTCATAAAAATTGTCAAGAAAATAAAATTCTCACAGTAAGAATTCATGTAGGTCAGTACTTCTTTTTTAGAAACAAGTGCACATTTTTATGAGATGATCACACATTACTTTCATTGAAAAAATCATATTTTTTCTTTCAGAACATTCGGAAATTTGTAACCTTGGATGGTTGCTCTGTGGCTTATTTGCGATAGTCCCATAAAAGAAATAATCTTGGTTATAAATCCCAGTAATGTCCAACCAATTCTTATGAAATATCAAAGAATTATGGAAAGCAGGTTTCGTCACCAACCAACCTTTTGGCCTCTGGGGACTGTCGGAGGACTTTTCTATATCGGCCACTCCGCCTGCCCATTTATCCTGCGGACGAATGAGGAGTGCAGGCTCGATGCCCCCTCGCCCTCCACCAACGTTTTTAGTCTCCTCTTTCAGTTTGTCGTCTACCATAGGCACAGTCTGTATGACTATAAGGTTGCTGTTTGCTCCCCTGCCTTGCTTGAAGGGGGGCTTGTTCCCCCCAAATTTTTTGCGATTTCTCTGTGGTCCCAAAGGTTTGCGGGGTGAAGTGCTGCTTATCGTAGGTGAATCCTGAAATTGGAAATTGATGAAATAAATATCTACACTGAAAGAAATACTTCTGATTAAATATGACATATATCCTGAGGAGGCTAGAGACAAAATGTTGCAGATGGTGACTTAGTTTAAAAGCAAATGAAGACCCAATAAATAATGAATGTATGTATGTATTTTGCAGTGATTTTGTAACTCTCCTTTATTCTGAATCAACCTCAAGCTGATGATATAAAATGAATATCCTTTTTAAAATTGTGATTAAAAACAATTATATAAGAGCCTGTTGTAGGGGGAAAATTTCTATTCTCAAACTTAGAGCATTCATAAATTAATTACAAAAGTTTAGAACAAAAATACTCCTAGCAATTTCTCTGATCAATCAAATCAAAGAGATCGCTGATATGTGAAATTAATTTGTTGGCATCATTTATATATAGCTTATCATGGCACAAAAAGTTGGTTGGTTATTTTCTGATATGCTTGTCTTCTTTGAATTATTTTCAAACTTGCTTTTGTTAGAGGGAATTCACCAAAATCAGGACGACGCTTACAGTGGTCCCATGGCTCCAGGCCAGTAAGAAATTCCCAAAATGGCTTAGGGCAAGTAAAAAAGATCTCAACTGGTCCTACAGGGCCAGTAAACATTTGGGGACATTCTTGTTAACGAGTTTCCCCTCAAGAATGTGCCATATGTTTTTGAAATAGATGAAATAAATATGAATAAATGTTGTCTGTGTATTTTATGCAATTTTGTTTTCTTTTCATATTAAAGAAAAATCTGTAGGACCAGTGAAAATTTTGCAGGACCAGAACTCCTCAGAGTAACTGGTCCTATGGGGCCAGTAACAGTTTCAGTTAGCGGTGAGGCCTGAAAATGGTATGGTGTTTTTGGGTGCTGAAGGCATGGCTGGGTTAAATCATAGGGAAAATAGTCCTGGTTTTAAACATGCATTCAGGTAAAAGTTAATAATAGTTGCTTACCTGTCTCTCAGCTGGCTTTTTTGTCATGAGGGCTGCTGCCCGCAATGCTGCAAGTTCTGCATCTTCTCCAATGTCTTCATTAGTATCAGGAGGGGGTGGAGACTTTTGCTTACTTTTCTGAAGAAAGGAGAAGACAAAATACAAATATTGGATGCCCTACAACAATTCAAATGTTACATACGACCATCATCTAAAAAAAAAAGGTCTTGTATAGAGTTCTTTTTTAACAAGGTTTTGCAATTAAGTACTAGTTCAGTGATCAAAAATATCAACCAGCAAATCATATATTAAATTCCAGCACATAAATATATCTATATGGAAGAGACCTTTCTTACTTGGTAAGAAGTTTGGGGCTAACTGCTTAAACAGCATTTCTTTTAAATTTGATTATCAATTAGATACTGAAATTCTCAATGTTCACGTTTTGATGTGATTCAATTCGATTTCCTGTTTGGAAGAGAGACTAAGTGTTAGAAATCATCCCAAAGTGACAACAATGATCTATGACCTGTACAGCCAGAGGCATGATTCTTTTTCAAATTCATCTGAATAAATTTGTTGATGTTTGTAGTAATTATTATTTCAAAGATATAAATGACAACGAAACCAGGCAATGGGCAGTTGTCAGTTGACTTTTGCTCTATTTTTGCCATTTAAAATCTGATTGATACTCTGTCTACTAAGTGTATTTTAAAAGAAACTGTGTGAGTGTGTGTGTGCTTGTGAGTTTTACATGATTTGGTGACACTTACCGCTTTCATAGAAGCTAGAACAGCAGACCTCAGGGCATCCAAGTCTTCATCCTAGACAAAAGATACAAAAGTCAAGTTTGGAACATAACTTATACCATGTTAATCTTGCACTCAGCAGGCAGCTGCCTTTGGTGTGCAGTTTAATCTTGATGCACAGGGGTCATTCCGCACTAATTGCGACATGGATGTGAAAAATTAAATCATAATGTACAAATTCAATACATATGTATTCTAAAACTAGACATTCTGAAGTTTTGGATTTTTGACTTAGATATGAAAAAAAACATGTGTTTAGTGAACTTTATTGATGGTTTAATTGGGAAAAATGGGAAATTGTGCGTTGGATGTGTGTCGGATACGACATTGGTTTTTCTTCAATAAAAACATTCTAAAACATGATAAATGTTACATTTTGGGTTGGACACATGAAATTAAGTTAGTTTGAATAAATGGTAATGAATTTTGAAGAAAAAAATATTTTGGGTAAAAATAAGCTTTTGTCCAAATACTGGCTGTCGTATCCGACACAAAAAAACATGAAAAAGTTTATTTTTCTCCAAAACTACTGCATCAAAAAAAATGCCATTTCATGAAAGTCTCAATTATCCCTAGCCCTATTAGAACCCAGAATATAATGTGTAAGGTCTGCTTAAAATTTGGGGAAAAAAGGTGTTTTTCATTCGTGTCGGATACGACAAACGTGTCGGATACGACACCCTATCTTGAGTATACCCAACCTATTAACATTCAAGATGAACCTTTTTTCAAGGCAAAGTCCAAATACGTTTTGAAAAGTACATGGTCAAATGGTCAATACCATGGGGATGAAACAGGCTCAATTTCTCAGTTCCAATTTACATTGTTTGTCTATCAATTCCCATTTGAATTGGTTACCCTTTGTCTAATTATCTGGTGCATGCCAAGTGCGATTAATCCTTGATATAATCTAGGCAATTAGGACAGTAGAAGGGGATTCACTCTACCACAGCCATGAGGATTTGATTCTAATCTTAGTTGATCCACCTCTCTGTTCCAATGAAAAAAGTTTTAATTGATACAGTGAAATGTAGAAAAAAGCACTAAGTCAAAAATGTTTAAGTGAATTAGCTGAACAGCTCATTTACACCAGGAACGTTTATTAAACGTTCCTGTTTACACCCATTTGAGAAAACATTTGTTGAAGAACACAACTATATCGAGATTTATACAAGTATGATAACATCCATCTGATCCACTTGTTACAAACTAATGCAGTCACAAGGAAGGTTGCTATTTCCTTTCTTGGATCTTGCTATCCTTCCAGACATACTGAATACCCCACCACAGTGACACCAGGGTATCTACTGGTCCCTGGTGGACACTGTCACCAAGCATGTGTATTCTAGTCAACATCCTCATCCTGTTTTAACTGGAGCCCCACAGGTACTAGCTTGAGTATGGGAGGAAGCTGATGTTATATGCTCAGAATGCTAGGAAAAGTATTAGTTACTCTTAGTGAGGAGTTAATAACTGAAAATATTACTGTTGCCAAATTCTGAACTCCTGTCTCCAAATTTGGCAATAGCTTGATCAGCCCTGCTAGACGGAAGCCCAACCTGCTTCTATTCGGCTTTAACATTTGTTATAATTGATATAGTTATTGATATAATGGAATGGCTTTTAAGTTATTCAGGGTATTTACCTTTAGGTAATAAATCTGATTCTTTCAATCTTAATGTCAGGGTAGCATAAATTCATGTAAGTACAGACAGCAAACTGAGTCAGCATGAGGTATGTCTCTCAGAATGACAAATAATTATAGAGCATGAAAATTTGCACATCAACTGAAATGTAATGGTAATTATTTAAAGATATGGTACTGAGTCAGTGATAACTTACATGTTTACTTTGTCATGAAAAACATTGCAGGAATTTGATTGGAGAGGGTAGGCTGAATAACATCACATGCTCAGTCATTGAGCAAGTGAGAAATCAGTAACAGGTATACCCTCGCACTTCTAACTTAAATGTTATATTTCTTAATATGTCAATGCAATTTGTCCAATATGCAAGATGTCTGTATGGCCAGGAATATAAAGTATCTAATTATTGTGAGTTTTAATAAATTGTTAACTTGGAGCAATTTTACATTGTTAAAAATCAGAAAAAATGATATATTTTGGGTAGTGTCATGTGTAACATGTTCCAAAATGATCTAAAAAGGCTCCCTACTAGACTCATATAAGTATTTCATGCAAGTCAAACTTTTCAACATAGTACATCCTTGGTTTGTTTCAGTTCTGATATTGATCTGATGACAAATATAATTGTTTTTATATTGATTTAAGGTAGTGGACAAAAGTGTCGTATCCGACACAGCCTAGCTTGTCGTATCCGACACACAACCTTTTTTTAGAATCCTCTCACAAAACTGCCAAACAAAATCTTTTTTAAGAAAATTGTTCATGACTCATGTTCAAAACCCTTTTGAGATGATACCTAGACATGTCTTGTAGTGGAACTCCCATGAACAGAACAGAGATTTTGGTATTTGTCCAAAGTTGAGAAAACCTGCGTCGCAAGCTCGTCGTATCCGACACAATTTTATTTTCCTCAAAAATTACATTTTTTGTGAGAAAAAAATTATGAAACAATAGCACATGTTTGATAAGTCCTTTATAGATATTATTATAAAGTTAAGTCATCAATATACCTGTTTTCCTCTGAAAAATATAAATTTCAAGTGTGTAATTGTCGTATCCGACACAATGCACGCTACCACGGAATGACCCACAGAATGAAAAGCTATGTGGACCATTGGGCTGTACAATACTAGCCTTAGCATCCTATAGGTTCAAATAATGGTGCACAGTTTAATGCAGACTCCACAGAAAAATATGCATTGATTAAAACGCAGCAATATTAACATCAATAACATGGTATACAGTATTCAACAATATTTAGTTTCATAATCTGATGCAGCGTGAGCTAGGGCCAAGGAAAAAATATTATTTGTTTCCTGTAACAGTCAGAAAAAAAGGGTAGGAAGGTCGGTAAAAGAATTGTTTTGCATTATTTTTTTGGTCAAAAATGTGTTTTATGTTGATTAGGCCTAAAAAAAGAAGTTGTTTGTTTCCTGTAACGATCTGAAAAAAAATAGGGTGGATAGGTCGGTAAAAAAAAATTTTGGCATTATTTTTGGTCAAAAATGGGTGTTTTATGCATGTTTTACGATGATTGGGAGTTGGGAGGGCAGAAAAAACATTACGGCACAGAGGGTCTAAGAAAACTCTGGCATATTTGATTGAAAAGTTAGTTGGGTATGTGACTAGACCCTCCGTGCCGTAATGTTACGGCCCTATGCCACTGTTGCTCTGACGGGCCTCACCTATACGGCACTAGTCCTCCAATGCAAAAAAATGGAACCTGGGTCGGTGTATTGTGATGAAAACATTCCGCCACTTGTTTAATGGACAAGTTTGTAGGAATTAAGTTAATAAAGGCTCATAAGGGCCAGATTTTTGAATAAAGTTCTTAAACTGCTATATTAAGTTTTTTTCTGACTTGTTCCCTCGGGCGCCGTAGTCTGCCAGAGCGGTAGTAACGTAAGTTGGCCGCGCACGTCGTAAAAGGTTATCCAAGTTCAATTGTTGGACGGCACATGGACGTGTGTTGGTGCTTGGAGATAACGCATCAACTCGTCTGACACCTTCTTCCATGTACCTCCATAAAAAGTTAAGATTTTTCCAAGAAAGAGGTGAGTAAAATTAAATATTGTCTTGAATGATAAATAAACACTGGTCTACAAATACAAGTAAGTTTTATTTCATTCAAATGTGTCAGTGCAAAATCACGTATCGGGTTCCAGAAATTTCAACGTGAGGACCCTTGCCCCCATGGCAAACGGAACGGACAGCCTAAGGGGGCAAGTCTCCTGGTCTAGTATGTGACCAACATTTTTGCCCCAATTCTCCTCACTACTTCTTCTTCCGGTTTCTTGTTAAGTTGTCATTATTTGCTATCAAGTAGCAATAACTAGTGTGTTGATTGATCATCAGCAGGCAAGCAAAAAATAAGAACAATCAGACTAACTGTAAGTTGTAACCTTATTTTTGCAAAGTAACCTAGAAACAGTCTTAAAACACTAATCATCAATACCAATGGATTGTTCTCAACTCTTTTGACTTTTGATAAAATTACATGAACTGTGGTCATTGTTTTGCAAAACATTTTCTCTAAACTAGGTTCAAAAGTTTACTTTCTTTTTTCAAAAATTTCAAATCAAAATTCAAATGACAAAATGCATTACCCACATGTCAACAATGGCATTGGTAATCGCTCATCGCGTTGTCACAACCGCAAGATATACATAACTCATCATCCTGCTTGTGATTGAATAGATAGTCTACCAGTTATTTCATCAATCTACCAAATCCTTACCATCATTACTGTCAAAACATCATAAAATGTGTTCAAATGAACTTACCATCTCTTCCTCAGACGCCATTTTTACAGTCGCTTATGTAGCTGGGCGCATGCGCCAAAACGATTTGAGTGTCGCAAAATTCCCTTGAAATTTGTCTTTGAGAAACTAATAAAATATTCCCTTTTGTTTATGTCTCATTAAAATCAAGATAAAATATATCAATTGAGTCAATATAAGGTACACATCTATACAAGTCCATGCCGTACCCTCATTTACGCCAACAGGTGCTTTCAGACACAGCTACTCGAAAAGTGCAAAATGAAATTCTTTTTTACTATGCTAATCTATCTTAAAAAGATATTATCTGACACTAATTCATGATATAACATCATTTGAATTGACTTTCATTTTGAAAGAATCCGTAGGATAGATAATAGTGAACTTTGAATTTTCATTTTAGTGATCGCTTAGTTTAATATTCAATTGGGCAATTTCATTGGTCGATTCTAAAGGAGGCCATTTTTGAAATATTGAAAACATCAAGGCCAGGAACTTGTGCTTCTGAAACCTCCTCTAATTACTTTACATTGGTAACATCGATTTACCGAAGCCATCGTGGTGAATACAGGGAAGGTAAGGATATTGTTAAGTGCTTTCGCGCGAGGGCTTTTTTCGTTTGTCTCCCGTAAACTTTTCCGAAAAACTCGGAGAGCGGGAGACTTGATTGTCATTTTGACAGTGATTTTGCAAGAACTGGTCCATACATTCTTGAGTGGAAGAGTTCACAGTTCAGCACTGTAAAACATTACAGAATATACTATCAATTTGGAAACCACTCATTAAGTTACCCGGAGATTTCATAAAATTGGTGACTTATTAAGAAAAATCAAATTGTCAGTTGGCAGTTATTTGTTTTAAATGTACCATGGTGTTTTTTTTAACAATTTAAGACTTCAAGTGACCCTTATCTTTTTCTTTTAATATGTCAAATGTGAAGCATAGACCTGTTTAAACTGTTTAAGGTACAGATATTAAACAACATGGGAAAGCTAAATTTGGCAAATTTTCACCATAGGCATACTTGTATTAAAACATGTTTTGCTGCTATATTGCATTCCCAGGGAATAAAGAACATGTACCGGTGTTGTAAATTACTTTTATTCACATTCTTTCGTAAAAGGCAAGTGTGGAGTTTGCTTGCCTGATCCTATGCATGTGACTGTTCCAGTTCAGGTCTTCACTGATGATTGTCATTAATATTCAATATTAAATGACAAATTACAACATGTGAACATGTTAACAATTTACTACAGTTATGACACTTCGGACTGAAAAAAATTGCCTATGATATTCAAGAGTATATGTAAGCAGTCAAGTTAAATTAAGGGAAATAATATCATTTTAGTGAGCCAACACAGATTAACATTTAGACAGCAACTTTTGGAAATATTAAACATATTATCATGTATAACTTGTTAGCAGTCAGTTGTTAATATTTGTGTTGGGGAGGGGGTTTCAGCAGGGACTCAGCCAGTCTTTTGGCCAGGATAGGCAGTTTCCTGAAAAATCAACACGACTTTTCAGTCAGGCAAAATTCACACTTATGACCAGGGGCTTAGCCGCCTATGCGTCCAACGTGTCATTTGGACACCCAGAATGGTTCATTGTGTTTTGACAGTTTGGACACCCAACAATTTATGTCAGAATTTGCTGATGATGACTTTTCTAAGTTTTTTTAGAAGATGAAGTGTCACTTTTATAAGACACACAAAGCAGTTACTGGCCTAAAAAAGCAAAATCTGTAATTATATATAGGTTTATTCTATTAGTAGTATGTACTTTGTACCACTCTTTGGACACGCAAAAGTCTATGAAACCTTTATTTGGACACCCTGTTTCTTTTAATTATTGGCTAAGACCATGCTTATGACATTTTTGGAGTAAACTTCTCTAACATGGTTGAATATTGTAAATTGCCATTTTGACCCAATTTACTTTAGTTGGTAAGGAATAGGAGTAGGTGAGTAGCATGGTATGGACAGGGAGATATCAGGTTAGAAATTAACATACATGTATCCATTGATCCATTCTTAACCCTAAAGTAATGAAAATATGGGGAAAAGTCTCCTACCTCCTATTTTGAATGAAGCTATATGCACCAAACAAATAGGCTTTTTCAGCGTTTTCACAGAGCAATAATGGCCCTCTTTTGATGGGTAAACCATGATAATTGTTCCTGCCACTTTGGAAAGGTTGATGCCAATCTATATCCCAGGGGTACTTAGTGTTATTTCAATTCAGGAGCCTTTAGAAAGCCTGTTCAAGTATTCTTACCCTGAGCCTCAATCATTGCTTGTTAATTGAATGTTGTTCAGTTTATTCTGAAGCCATCTATTGTATGTGTGTGTTTATCTAATGAAACTGCCTCAAGTGCACAAACACATTCCATCTGATACTGTGGTGGCTCATGGGCAACAGGTTAATCTTCTTAGTTCACAGTCGGGTGGAATAAGTTTTTGGCTGCTTTATGCTGGTTTTGGCTAACATGGGTAACACACCCCTAGGGCTCCCCACTATCTATCTTGACTGGCCAGGGCTCTAAAAAAAGTGTTCCTTTCATATTGTAAGGCTTAAATGGACATATGAAAGATGATAATTTCAATTGGACATAATTTCAGTGTGGCTATGCCGCTGAAACAAATTATATGCAAAGTAACACTACAACAAACTTGCCACTTGCATTTTTATTGCACTGATATAGATATTCCACATCAAGGGAGAACTAGTTGATCTAGGCCCTACCATCTGGACTTAAGTACTGATACAGGGCTCAACATTAAAAAAAAACTTCATAAGCCCAGCAGGGCTAGTTAACGAAACTTTTACTAGCCCTGGAATAGTTTTGCTAGCCCTGATATCAATGACAACTCTTTTCAAATAGTGACCTCTGCTGATATCATAGCCTCTGTTGATAACATGAAAAGAATACAGTATATTGTGGTAAATTGAGTTTAATTATCATTCAGGTATGCAGAACCAAAGGTGGGCTTCATAATTTTTTAAGCGCTGATATTCTAATTCTATCTAGCCCCTCAGGGCTACTCACAGGTAGAATTTACTAGCCCTGACTCTCAATAACTAGCCCGGGGCTAGCCTCAACGTCGAGCCCTGTGATATGTAAATCCTATCACATAAGTCAACCAAGCTCTATGCTATATAGCAACTGCTAATCTAGGAATAAATGTGATATGTATTTCCATAATTTTTTTGACATTGGTGCACTTATTTTTCAGCTCATTGCGGCTGAGGAGATTTCAGTGATTGATGTTTTGATATAACCTGTACCACTAGCTCTGTGATAGGACAGCTGGGCAACGTGCAACAATGACGGCGTCAGCATACGAGGCACTCAAGGGTCTGTACCACCTGAGAGAAACTATTGGATCAGGTAAGCACCACTTACGATATAGGGCCGAAAAAAATAAGTTGTTTGTTTCCTGTAACCCTTCCCTGGCAACAATATTCAAAAAATCCCTACCTTAAAGATTTTTCCTATCTAACTACCAATCCGCGTAAAACATGCATAAAACACACATTTTTGACCAAAAAAAAAAATTTTTAGCGACCTACCTACCCTATTTTTTTTGGACCGTTACAGGAAACAAACACTATTTTTTCTTGGCCTAGTGTATGTTCCCCTTAACTGCTTAGAAAATTCAATAAACAATTGTATGGTGCAGGGACTTAGCCAGGACCCGTCTAGACTAGCTCCTACTCCTAGTCTATGATTTCATTAAATTATGCTTTTCTCTGTTCTTGTCTCTATCATTTGCTTAAAGGGGCACTAAACCCTGAAACACGTGCCAGCTTATATGAAAGAGAAACACTTTTAAAGTCATCTATTAAAAAGACCTAGCCCATTTAGGGCCCATTAGGCAGAAATAGTGTGTATTCCAGTAGCCATATCTCACACATCCTGGCACCTGGCTGGGCTGCAGGAAGATGTCACATTCACTTGTGGGTACGGCAGGAAGTGCTGGTATGCTGGCACTGAGTGTCCTCTCTCAGTTAACAGCTTTTGGCTGAGGTGAATCAGAGATATATAGGTATTCCTAGTCACTGGGTGAATGGACCTGCAGAAGGTGATGATAGCAAAATCATCATGGTGAATTCATGTGTTGCCTTGGGATGTACTAATAGAACTGGAAATGGCGTTAGCTTTCACAGGATTCCATGTGATAAAGAGACACAGAAATTGTGGCTTATTGCATTTAACGTTCTAAGCCACCTAATTCGGCTAAAACATGCCTGTGTGTGCTCTGACCCTTCTCTGGATGAGGATTACCAGTTCAATTACTAATTGGAATCAGAATTACTTGGTAGTAATTACAGACAGAGGAGATTCTTTAACAAACTGAATGATGTGAATGATGAGACCTGATTGGCTGATAAGATGGCTGCCTGCCTGCCTAGGTGTCAGGAGGCTCATAGCTCTCAAGTACTATTTGCATTTGTGCTGTTTCTGGGGTCAAACGAGCACTCAAGCCATGGGATATGTATTATTTAGGACATAGACAGTTATATAAGGATGTAATCTGCAAAAGGTTTAGTGTCCCCTTTAATTGTCTAGGGGTTAGTTCCTGTGGCTGGTGATAGATGGCACCAAGAGTTGTCACAATGGGCAGTCAGAACAGGCAAAAATGTCTAGGAATTTTTTTCAATTTAGACATAAAGGGGAGCCTAATTAATAACCAAATGTGCTCCTAACAAACCATCTAGATACTACCTAGGACACAGAGATGAAGTGTAAATTCAACTAAATTGCCCTTTCTGACAACATAGGCTATTAAATGTAGTTGGTATAAGGATTTGAAGTGGATGAGAAGCCATATCTGGACGGGCATAAGTTTAAGAATTGCTCTTTATGACAGACAGTATTGAAATCCTGGCTAAGATCCTGCCCTATGACAGTTGTAATTGTTAGGCATATGAATCCTTTTTGGTTTGATTTTTTGTTATGATTTAAATAGGGTTATCTTTTTTGGCTGCCATACTTATGGCAAATATCAATGCAACTTGTTAGAAGTTTACCATTGTGTTGGTTTCATGTTCTTTCCCACTTTGTAATCAGGGCTCGACGTTAAGGCTAGCCCCGTAGCCCCGGGCTAGTTATTGAAAGTCAGGGCTAGTAAATTCTACCTGTGAGTAGCCCTGAGGGGCTAGATAGAATTAGAATATCAGCACTTAAAAAAATATGAAGCCCACCTTTGGCTCTGCATACCTGGATGATAATTTAACTCAATTTACCACAATACACTGTATTCTTTTCATGTTATCAACAGAGGCTCTGATATCAACAGAGGTCACTATTTGAAAAGAGTTGTCATTAATATCAGGGCTAGCAAAAATATTTTGGGGCTAGTAAAAGTTTCAGTAACTAGCCCTGCTGGGCTTTTGAAGTTTTTTCTTAATGTTGAGCCCTGGTAATGTTCAATAAATCAGTAAATCCCCCCCTCTCTCTCATACTACTATCCATGGAAGGCAAGTTTGATTGTATGTTACATATTTTCTTTTGTATTGCAGGGGGCTTTGCCAAAGTTAAATTAGCTTACCATGCCTTAACAGGAGATAAAGTAGCCATCAAAATCATGGACAAGAAATCTTTAGGGGTAAGTAATGATATTGCCTTATATACAAATTCTTGTTTGGGATGCTGAGCAATATTTCTTTTATGTATGTTTTGTAAATTAGAGTAACTATGTTTGCATATATTCCAAGACTATTTTGATATTTATAGTACATGCACCGGCGCATGCTAGGTACACATGTGGTGTACCGTGGCAATTGAGAATTAGTGCACCAAACATGGGGTGACTTGCAAATGACACGGAAACTTAAGAAATAAATGTTCATGTGTATCACCCGCATTTTGGCCGGGTTCAAGGCAAACAATGTAATTTCTTTTTGATGTCTGACATATTAGGCAAGTTACAGACATTTGATCATAATCGATTATGTCAAATATCTGTCGTACCAATCAAGCTGGCTTCGTCACAATCGTATGCTCGAGTTTTACATTAATTGTCCGACCCCTTATACTACCTGATATCACATTCTCATTTTGCTATTTTTTCAGGATGACCTTCCCCGAGTGAAGACTGAGATTGATGCCATGAAGCAACTGACACAAAATCATATCTGTAAAATGTATCAAGTCATTGAGACAGATACCAAGTTCTTCATGATTCTAGAGGTGAGATATCTAAAAAAAACAATGTATTCATACCTTTTTAGGCTTGATACACTGGTTGTAGCTAGTATGTGAAAATGTATGTCCAAACTACTATCAATAGTGTCTGTGTCCTAAGTGTTTTAAAAGGCCTCTACTAAATGTCTAGAATAAAAAGACTGGTTAGTTACATCTGTTTATCTCCACTTCATTTGAAAAAAAGATCTTTGCCTGTCACCTGTAACTAGGATGCCATGATATACTTTGTATCAATGGATCAGTAAATCTCCAACAATATTCTGCTTTCACATGTCAATGCCCATAAAAATATTGAAACAAAGCAAGATGATAGAGACCAGCCAGGGGCCTCAAGTATTAAGCCCTACGTAGTGCTTTTCATGTGCTTGTTGTTAGTATATCCATTGACATTCTCCCTTTGTATTCTGAACCACAAGCACTACGCAATGTTTTATACTTAAAGTCCCACAGTTGCAGTGAGTATTGTATCTTACTAGAGATTGCCGCAAACATGCTTTCACCTTGTTGCTTACAACAGTTCTCTATGGTGTTATGGGCACTAGGGATTGGGATTGTTGAGAATTCTACGGTTCTCGGTTTTGCTTCTACGGTTCGGTTTTATCACGGTTTCCTAAACGGTTTATTAATGACATTTCTTGGATACGAAACTACGCAATGGAATGCGTGGCTGAACTTGCCTGAACTGGAAAGTTCTTGAAAGTTCCTATATACTAGCTCCCTGGGCACTTTCTCTACGCTCAGAAGGCTTCTGAGCATAGTGAAAGTGGGCAGGGTACCAGACTTGAGAGATTTTGAAATGGCTGTTGGATCGTCGCGCTTGGGAGACATTGTGAGGCCAGCGAGGAGGTAGGTGCTGACAGTTTTATTACGCCTCCAGGAACCCTGTGCATGCATAGAAAACCGAACCGTTTAGAGGGAGGTCTGGTTTTTGACTGGTTAACCGCAATGCTCAGGCCGGTTTGAACCGGTTTCCGGTCCCCATCCCTAATGGGCACTCATGGCTCACTTTTCTTGCCACATTCAATAGGAGGGAAATGTGGGGCATGACATTAATGATGTAAAAATGAGTAACGCTTTGTGATTTTCCATCACAGCACTGACAGTGTTTTTAAAGATATATCAATGCATGGTATCATCAAAATCTTAATAAAGAACAGTTGTCCAGATATTAAACTGACAAAAATAAACAATGATAGCTCTGTAACCCTGTGACTTGCCTTTCAGTATTGTCCCGGCGGGGAGCTTTTTGACTACATTGTGGCCAAGGACAGACTAGAGGAGGAAGAAGCGAGGATTTTCTTCCGCCAAATTGTTTCTGCAGTAGCGTACATCCATGACCGAGGATACGCCCACAGGGATCTTAAACCTGTAAGTAAACACAACCTAAATCATTTAATCCTCCATTGCCAAGCAGTCTAGAGGATTATGCAGGGCTCGACATAAAACATAGCCCCATACTCGGCCCATAGTCATGACTATCTAATCATGAAAAAACTGCATATGGGGCAAGCTGAACAAGCCCTCAACTTGCCCCGCTTGACTATCTATCATTAGAATGGAAATTGAGAGGTACATTCATTGAATTCATAACAGGATATTCTGAATAGCAATATAGTTGACATCAACCTTGGAAAGTCATAAAGGGTAAAGGCGGAAATGAAATGGGCTAGAAAAATATACATAAATAACATCAAACCTTAAGTTTGAAAAATTAAGAAAAGTCTTTTTCTCTGTATGTCAAGGTTAGACAAGATAATTGCTATCAAATTGGCCGAGCAACCTGAACGTCTGGCAGTACTATCTGGTCATTGGTCCAACTTGCCCTACCTGACTACCTGGGTTGGCCGGATATTGTTGAGTCCTGTTATGTGTGGTCTCTTCAAAGTGTCATATAAGGTCTTCTCCACTTAAGACAATTGCCAGTGATTTGGTATTTTTAGCCACAGACTTAAATAAAGAATTACTCCATCTTTGCTTCCTGATATAATTACTATACTTTTTTTTTAAAGAACCATAAAAGCACATTTCATGATTGTGACATGCCTTTTAGTTTTTTTCACCAGAGATTGGTCTATTTATGCAGAAGCATACCTTTCCTTGGAGGGAATTGACATAATGAAAATAATTCTTTTAATAATCAAATGAAGAAACACAAATTGGAATTCAGGAATTCAGTCAAAATTTAGTAAAATGTTTGGTTTAATGAATAGAATGTTGCCGGTTAGGGGCCTAACCTATTTGATTCTTATCTTTGTGTTAATGTTATCTATTTGATTTTTTCAGGAAAATCTTTTACTAGATGAAGAACAAAATCTAAAATTAATTGATTTTGGATTATGTGCCAAACCAAAGGTAAGGCAAGTGAAAATGATACAAGAATAAACATTAATATGTTATGGTTAAAGTGTTGAATTCAATACATATAGATTAAGTAAGTAAATTGGCTAGCTAATGAATTCAATATTTTAAGCCTCTATGATTTGTACAGAACAGGATTTGCTGACTGTGATCAATTTTCTCTAATTGTGTGATAATAAAGATTTCAACAGAATGAAAACCAAAGGGATTTGTACATAACACTAATATTTAGCTAATTTCAGTCAGAGAAAGGAGTCAGATTTTGAGACTATTAATTTCTTGGCTTTTGTATAATTGGTATTTAAAAAATGAAACATGGAATACAGGCAAACTAGCATATGTCAGACTCGGTGGGACCAAAAAAATTGGTCCCTCATGTGTATATGACATGCTCAGTCTTTGATATGCAAGTGTGTATGTTATTGCATTGGGGACAAATGTCGAAAGTCAAAACGGCGAAAGAATATGCCTGGCTAGACTTTATTTTACATGTATTTGTCTGCAGATAACGACCTGACTGCGAATTGAGTGCTGTCTGACCGAAGGTAACTCAGCACATGTGTTAGTCTAGGCGGGAATAAGCCGACTGCCAGACAGTGTTTGTCAGACATACACAATGCTAATTACATCGTAAATAGCATTGTGTGTGCCATGATATTGGTCTGAGTTCTGGCATAAGGAATCCCGCCTACGCATGGTCCAATAGACATACTTGATATGCATGGGACTGGGACCAAGGATATTGTCCGTCATAGCCAAAAGTCCAGCATAGAATGGTCCGGGGTAGCCGCGTTCGCCTGTATTTCTATTCTTATCATGGTTAGGATATTTGCCATTATATAATACCCTTCTCTTGGGCTGTACTTATGTAGTTAATGCCAGTTGTGTAAAGGGTACTCTGTGTTGTTTCAGGGAGGCATGAATGATCATTTGGAGACCTGTTGTGGAAGTCCTGCGTATGCTGCACCAGAGCTTATTTCAGGTAGAGAATACTTGGGCTCTGAGGTAAGTACATCCACACACTGAAATAGAGACAAATAATGTAATGATGTGTATAGGGCGGACCCCAGTAGCTGAGTCATCCAAGGTACTGCCACTGACTCCTCGCTGTCTCTCATTACTGCACAGAATCCAGCTTTAGCCACGCAAGAATGTTGACAGTAACTTATGATAAGGCGAGTGTAAGCCTTTGCACTCCAGTCTCCTTTAACCCTTTCAATGCTGAGGCTACACTCGTCAAAAGAGCAAAAATGCAATTATTTTTTCAAAACCATCTAAACCCTGTCATGTTGGTACTCAATGGATAGCTCTCGCTTAGGACTCTCAGATGAGTACCCATTTGTCAGGGTTTCAGTGATTTCTCATTTTCTTTGCATTATTTTGTATTGGCCAAATTAGCCACCAACAGGATAAGGGTTAACAGCTAGCTGTTACAGCTAGTCATAACTGTAAACAAATCTAAACAATGTCATTACACCAATTATTTGAAGAGTCAACTACATGTTCTATATGACTGCTATGATATTTAAAGCTTTTTACATTTCCACCTACCTGGTCAACTAATTTCATATTCGTGGCTGGTCAGGCTTACTTCTTACTCCTACCATCAATTTTAGATATACATGTATGTACATGACCCTAGCAGGACTAAGTAGCGAACCTGCCTAATCTGGACATGTATATCATGCCACACTTTTTCTTCATACAATATTAAAAAATTAGGTCGACTTTTCATCATACTAAGTATCAATAATTATATGATGTGCTTATAACTGCTTTCTTGACCAACTTTTTTTGTACAAGGCTTTTAGGGATAATTTCCTTAGATATTTATTACTTTTTTTAAAGATTTGATGTGTGTTTTTTTCAGGCTGACCTTTGGAGTATGGGAGTGTTGTTATATGCTTTGCTCAATGGCTTTCTTCCTTTTGATGATGACAACATTGCCTACTTATACAAGAAAATACAGGTAAGGCATATTTTAGTTTTAATAATTCATTTATTAGCTACAGTGTTATGTATTTTAGTAGTGATACCACCTACCAAGTACCTCTGAAAAAAAGCAGTGTCCACAGTCTTACAATTATCAATGGTGTATAGTGTAGGGATTGGCACCTTTAAAGTTTTCACTATACAATATAATATTTATATTTGCCTGACTATAAGATATCTTAAATATATTTTAACAATACTTCCTGTCTCCTAGCGACTAAAATTCATTTTATCAGCTCAGTCAAATTTATTTTGTTGAAGCAGTATCGGTATAACAGGTCTTAAATGATAAAAATCTTTTTCCTGGCACAATGATAAATTTAAAAAAAGATGATAAATCAAAATGATCTTTAAAATAGAACCTCTCTGTAATGCAACATTGACCTGTTTTAGACTACCATTATTATTGGACTCCGCTGCAATAATAGATTCCCACAAGATTGATAATTTGAATATCAAAAATGATTTTCCCCTGATACTCCAGTTTCTTCTACCATTTACAACTGGCAGTCACAACTTGGCAAATAAGTAATGATAACAAAATTACAAGCAAAATTCTTCTCTTATGTTCACGCTGTTTTAGTCTGACTATTTTCTCTTCTCACTAGTCCCCGGGTCAATTTAATTGGCAGCTTTCAAGCTTAGCTGTAACACTTGGTATGGTCATTTTGCTATTTAAATCAATCTGAAACAATCTTGGCTATTTTAAACAAACTGAAACAAACTTTGCCATTTGACACAAACTGAAACAAACTTGGCAATCGTTTTGATACTCACAAACTGCATAGAATAATGTGCCATTGCTATGTTTCAGACTGGCAAGTATGATGTGCCGCGGTGGCTCTCTAAAGAGAGTGCTCGTCTGCTGGACCAGCTACTGCAGGTGGACCCGAAACGCCGCATCACCGTCAAGGAGCTCATCAACCACCCCTGGCTCATGAAGGGCTTCAACATTCCTGTACAGTACGAGAGCAAATTCAACGTGAGTTGTTATAAGTAGAGGTTAATCAGAAACTCAGAAATACATATGATTCAGATTGTGAATGAATTAACCCCTAAGTGAAATCTTGGTCAAGAGGCTCATTAACCACCCCTGGCTCAGGAAGGGCTTCAACATTCCTGTACAGTACGAGAGTAAATTCAATGTGATTTGTTATGAGAAGAGGCTACTCAGAAGTGCTTAGTTCAAATGTAAATAAATTAACCCCTAGGTAACATCACGGTCAAGAGGCTCATTAACCACCCTTGGCTCATGAAGGGCTTCAACATTTCTGTACTGTACAAGAGTTGTTATATGTAGAATTAACTCAGAAATACATAGTAATGCATAGTTCATATTGTAAATGAATCAGGGCTCGAAATAAGGGGTTGACGGGAGCCGAGGGCTCCCTCAGGGGCCCACAGATGTATTGTTTTCTATACACAATATCACTAGGTAGTTAATAATAATAATAATAATAATTGGAATTTATATAGTGCCATTTCCATTCATAAAATGTTCAAAAGCGCTGCACATTGTCATAGTTTGAGTCATAGTCAACAACGCCTCAATGGGCGAGCCTGAAAAGGCGTGTTTTGAGACACTTCTTGAAGGCCTGACACGATGTAGAATCCTTCAGGTGTTGTGGAAGCGCATTCCATAATCTCAGTGCACTAATGGAGATCTCCAAATTTGAGTCTAGTCCTAGGCTCATCCAGAAGGCCCTTTGCTTCTGATCGTAGATGACGTCCGGGTTTATAAGGCACGAGTAGCTCCTTGATGTACTTAGGTGCAAGTCCGTTTAGCGCCTTGTATACCAGCAGTAGGACCTTAAATTGGATGCGGAATTTGATTGGGAGCCAGTGAAGCTTGATGAGAACAGGTGTGATATGTTCATACTTCCTGGTTCTCGATACTATCCTTGCAGCACTGTTTTGTAGTCGCTGCAGCTTTGCAATCAAATCCTGTTGTATTCTAATTAGGAGAGCATTGCAGTAATCCAAGCGAGACATCACCAGCGACTGCATCACTGTTTTTGTGGCATCTTCTGTTAACACACGTCTCGCTTTTCCGATATTTCTCAGGTGAAAGCTAGATTTTTTGAAAACACTTTTGACATGGGGTGCCATGATCAATTGAGAGTCAAACATAGCTCCCAGATTCCGCACAGGCTCAGATGCAATGGACACATCAGTCCCGGCTACAGAGAGTGACTTAATGTTCAGTTCAGCTAGGTGTTTCTTAGAACCGAATAGAATGATTTCAGTCTTGTCATTGTTGAGTTTCAGCTTGTTCTGAGACATCCCGACACTAATGTCACACAAACATTTCTCAAGATTTAGGATTTCACATTTGACAATTGCGTTATCACTTGTATTTTTAAATGATAAGCAGAGCTGGGTGTCATCAGCATAACCATGATTGTTCAGACCGTAGGATCGAATTAGCTGTGCCAGAGGTATGATGTATATTAGGAACAATAGTTTTAGAAGATACATTTGGACTCCCTGGATAAAAAAGTTTATTTTTTGTGTAAGCCTGTTTTAGTCTTATAAACAGGTATTTGTTGTGTTGGTATGTATTAGTTTTGTAATGAAGTATTTGTTGTTTTGTAGACGAAGCATCTGGATGAGGACTGTGTAACAGAGCTAGCTGTCCACTATGCTGTCACTAAGGATGACATGAGAGAAAAACTGGCTGAGGTGGGCCTCCATTATTCTCAAACAAACAAAATCAATTGTCCCCATTAGAAATGCAAACTGTGTTAAGGGCACCACATGTTTGTTATAATTTGGTATTGAAAGAGAAGACTTCATTGATTAATTGGTGTTATCCCTATTCACCTTTCTTAATGGTACTCTGAATGAATGATATTGCAGATTCAGGAAACTGCATTATAAAAAACTATATTCAAGATGAATTACTTGATATTCCCTTGATATAACACCTTACATTGGTAAGTCTAAAAATAAAAATTGCACTTTACTTTGATTTTCATTCAACATATGCTAATCATAACAAATTCTTGAATCCATCTGCAATATGTTATATGGAATCTATATCTATATAAGTAATTTTATCTTTAATAAAATATTGAATTCATCTGCATTATTATATTAATTTCTCTCTTTTCCAGTGGAACTATGATTATTTGACAGCCACATATCTGTTATTGATGGGCAAGAAGCTTCGAGGGCGGCCCATTAGACTTATTCAGAGTTCTGCTCTCACAGAGAGACAACCAGTGCAGAGACAGGTCAGTGTGCAAGCTTTTCCAACGTTTACTAGTAGTGTTCTACTCAGCGATTTTTTCTACAAGCAATCTGGAAAATATTTCTGCTTGCCTGCAAGTAGTCTAGCTAGCCTGAAGGGCGTACGCCTCTAGACATTAGTCCTTCAGGTTAAAGAGACTTTTCAATAACTTACAGGGCTCGGCGCTAACAGTGGTCCTATGGCCCCAGGCCAGTAAAAATTTCCCAAAATGGCTTAGGGCCAGTAAAAAAAGACCTCAAAAATGAATATTGTCTGTGGATTTATGCAATTTTTTTTCTTTTTATATTCAAGAAAAATTTGTAGGACCAGTAAAAAATTTGCAGGACCCGTAGATACTAGGTGTTACTGGTCCTACGGGGCCAGTAACAGTTTGAGTTAGCGTTTAGGCCTGACTTAGGAATCTTTTGGTGTTTAGAGAAAATAATGTTGCTTACTTTATGAGGTAATTGCAGCGATGACTTTCAACTCTTATATTGTATTTGCAGATACAACAAGGTGTTGACCCTTCTGCATCTCCCTACAACACAACAAGACGGCCGTCCAGAGATCACTCGGCCGACACTCCCCGAGCGCGGTCCAGGGGGCGTGACCAGTCCCGAGAACGCCACCCAGGCTCCAGAGATCAATCCAGAGACCGCACGAAAGAGAACAGAGAAAGCAGACAGAGAGAAAATAAAGAAAACTTTGCAGTACCACAAACACCACGAACACCCAAACCTAAGCGGCCAGTATCACAGCACGCCTCTTCACAAAAGAAGAAAAGGGAGGATCTCCCCATGGGCGGAATTTTAGCCAAATCTATAGATGATAATGGTAAGCTATTGAGTATGTAAGAAATACTAATTGGAGTATGATTTTAGATTGGATTCTTGTTTGACTGTTTACCTCTGGCATGTGTAATGTGTATGTACCAATTTATCCAGGGCTCGAAATTATTTTTTTTACAGAGAGCACAATTGCATCTTCAAAAGCCACCGAAAGATTTGCGTACGGTACATCTTTGGGCTCCCTGCAAAAATTTGAGCAAGCCATAGGAGAATTCAAGGGAGCCCTCGGCTCCTGGCACCCCCTTATTTTGAGCCCTGATTTCTCTAGAGTAATCCAAATTTGAATATATTGGTGTTTTATTTCATAGATAAATGGATCTCTTTAAAAAATAGAGAGGACTTTTTCACAAGCGGACTTGCCCTCAAATCTTTAGGGAGTTCTTAGGTATATTAGCAGGTATCAATATTTCATATGATAATAATGCTTTCGTTTGAATGTTTTCACCTACTCATGGCTAGATTTCTGTTAAAATCACTGTCAGAAATGTATGATACATATAACATGGGATTGTAGCAGAAATTCACAAATTGTTTGAAAGAGTTATGTTGGGTTCTGAGGATTATTTCTCCTTGAAGTATCTTTTCAAGAGATGATATGATTAAAAGGTTATCATGATTGAAATAAGTAGGTCTTTTGTTATTGATACCTGCTTGAATTAGATGTGATGAAACATTTTCCTAGTCCTATTGTCGATATTTAGAATCTGTGATTTCATTTCATCCTAATTTTTGCATGTAGTTCTGAGATATCCCTTCTTTTATAGGTGTTGTTTTTCCACTTAAGCAACAAGCTTCTGTCAATCATATTTCATTTCCTCTCTGATTATCTGTTGCAGTCCCCAGAACACCAGTTGCCAAGAAATCCCTAGACTACGCAGATTACGATCTGAACAACACGCTGTCCCCGTCCCGCTCCATGGACTCCCAGCTCAACAACATTGCAGTCATAGAAGCACACAACACGTCAGCCAATACACCAAACATGTAAGTCAACATTCTCTTATATTCTGTATCAAACATAAAGCCTCGAGATGTGTTTGCTTGCTGTTATCTAGATATTCAGTTTGCTAATCAGTAGGGTTGGGAATCGGTTGCAATTTCATGATGGATTATCAGTTGCAGCCAACCGTTCGATTATCTATCATAATTGGTTCTTCACATTTATAGCGATATCCAGAATTTTGAATAGTAAGGCCCAAAAAAAAAGTTGTTTGTTTTCTGTAACTCTACCCTAACAAGTTTTTATTCAAAAAAATCCCTACCCTGAAGTTTTTCCTAAATGAAAAACTCTACTTCCCCTTTTTGCTGTTCAGGCTAGGATGTAACAGTAAGCAAACAGCGTTAGCCTTGATGCTGTTAATTAGTTTTTGCATTATTAGTTGACAAAGTTATTGAACAGACAGGTATGGAAAGATTATATGCAGACTGTCAGTCTTTTAATATCTAAAAGAAAGTAGTGCACACAATTTTCAAGATATACTTGATGCTGTGTTTTGCAAGTATTCATGGTTTTGCAGCAGTTATTCCGTATAGATGTTTTGGATATCTATATGTGGCCCTAAATAAGAATATTGACTTGTTATGAGACTTTCCCTTATCTGTCTGTAGGATGATTTGTAAGCACAATCCAACACCAGCTCACACCAGAACTATGAAGACTTTTTGATGAATTATGATTGGAGATATTTCGTTTCAAAATTTGTTTTCCGTCATATGAAAAAATATTTCCAGATGTTTTTTTTTTGCACTTTCTGTAAAACGAAAACGGCAAGACAGCTAAGTAATTTAATACAAGACATATTTTACTTAGAGTGCTTCCTGGATATTCCTATATGAAATGCATTCAAAAATGTTTATCAGTCAGTAGACTGCGCATTTAGAGGATGATTTTTTTTTACGTTGGAGGGATAGGGTAAAGGCATAGTTGTCAAGATATCAAAAGTCCAAATAACTTATAACATATTGTTTGCTGTTCTAAGATTTATAAGTTGCATTGAATTTAATTTTTACAAATGCATGTAATTAAGATATTTTCACAACAGTCACATCATAGGTGATATGCATGTTAGAAATAAGCTTTGTATATTAAATATATTTCATTTTGTCTCGTGCAGTCCAATTAAGAAAAAGGGGTGAGTATACCCTATTATGATTTGGAATGCTTTCAGTATTTCGCTGCTCTGAATTGGTCTCTCAGGATGCTTGCTTTGTTGTTACATCCTCTTCACACTGACAAGTCAACCCCTTAAAGGCCAATTACACCATGAATAAAACATAGGCCCAAATAGTTTCTTAGAGTATTCTCTACTTAAACCCAAGTTCCCATCACTGCCAACCTTCATACAAGAAGTAAATTGCTGTTTAAGCACATCCTAACACACAAGAAATGGAGGTATGGGAAGCGGCCATTTTAGTCTAATAATAGCTTATCTCAGGCTGTTTGGAACCCACATGTCATTAGCAACAGTCTCACACCATATGTGATATGCATGTTAGAAATAAGAATTGTATATTAAATACGTTTCATTTTGTCTCAATCAGTCCAATTAAGAGAAAGAGGTGAGTATCCTTGGTATGGGTTGGAATGCTTACAGTATTTCCCTACTTTTAATTGCTCTCTCTCTGGGTGCTAGCTTGTAGGGCTGTGTTATCACATCCTCTTCACACTGACAAGTCAAACCCCTAATTATTCCTGCTGTAGCCGCCATGCTAGAGAGCTTGACTTTTTAATGATATCCCCTTGGCATAAGCCTCTTATTTAATATGATTGAGATTACTTAGATATTGATCTGAACCCAACAACAACCCTCCTATTGACTTTATATATATATATATATATATATATATATATATATATATATATATATATATATATATATATATATATATATATATATATATATATATACATATATATATATATATATATATATATATATATATATATATATATATATATATATATATATATATATATATATATATATATATATATATATATATACACACACACACACACTTATCATCTTTTCTTAAATGTTTCATTGCCATTCGGAATTATTTTATACTGGGAACTCTTTAGCATAAACATGTTAGAGAAATCACTTGTATTCAAACTGGCTTAAAGATGAATTGATGTGATGTGATGTGATCATTTTAGTCAAAATTGCACCTCTTCGCATTCACCTAATAGGTAGTACTCATCGGGGCTCTTGGGATTGATGGGACCAAAGTAACTAGTGCCCAACATTAATAAGAGCTACCAATATATCTAGGTAACTTTGTAAAATAGATTCAGATAGATGCTGCCATAGAGATCTTTTCTTTATTCCACACCCTTTTTCTTTTTGGTTTTGTATTTGTTTTCACACCATCAATTTTTTGTTTTGTCTTTGGACTGTACAAAAATGCATCTTTTCCAAAGAAAAGAAATTGTAGAGAAAGTAGGTTTGATAAGTGCCTCAGCTCATGCGTGTTCAATCATATATTAATTCTATGGTTTATAGCACTTATGTTTTGATTTCGTGCCTTGCTGCTTGAATCAGACCTCTTTAGAATCATGCTGTATTTGTTTTGTAGATATCAATAGCACCCATAATATCCATTTGCCCATTCATATAATATTGTAGAGTCTATGCTCTGCTACCTATTTATATGTAATGTTAGAGAAATTCTAAAAGGTATTCTCTTTTTAAGTGTGTAATTGATCTAAGATACATCTGACTAATGGTATTTTATACTCATCTCACTATAAATGCATGAATGATTTCTCCTACGATATCCCTTATGAAGAAACTTAATTAATGAATGTGCCTGACATGTGTACTGTTGGTGATTGTAAAGGGTACCCCCTAAGCATACATGTGATAGATCACTTAATATAAAGCTTCTATCTAATGGTATGTCATACTTATCTTACTAGTGCATAGGAATGATAGGATATCCCATCTCTCTTAAAAGTTTCCCTATAACAAAACTTAAAAAGTGAAAGTGCCACACAAGTGCATGTATATGTGGTCTAGTACTTTGGTTGTTTGTATGAATTATCATTTTGATTATGAAAAGGTTTTAAGTGTTTTGTATTTTGTTGAGGTCATAGTATTGATTCATGAATAATTGAATTCTAATATTTTCATCTAGTTTCATCTACCTGTGCATTTATTGCATTGCGCATGGCATAATTTACTATAAAACATTTTATCATTAGTGTGTAATTTAAGAAACACCAAACTCAGGCAGTAACCTCTCCTATGAGTGATGTGATATGTTTGAAGTTTTATGATTTCTATTTGTGCAATTATGAGACTAACACTTGGAACTTCCATTAATGGATATTTTACTTTTACTTTTCTTGCCTAATAAAATGAAACCACTTTTAATATATAGATAAACAGGAACCTCCATAAGCTGAGTCAGTGACTTGGGGTTAGGTGGTGGTCTTCGCCAGGTACTCTGGTTTCCTTAGCAATTGCGACTGGCTAGTCACTACTCAACCTAAATAAGACAGAAAAGTGAAGATAATCAAAATTCCAATATCAAATCTTCATATGCTAAAACATGGTATTTCAACACTTTTCTCAACTGGTATTTGTTGAGTTGAAATAATAATGAAGATAATCAAAATTCCAAAATCAAATCTCCATATGCTAAATATGGTATTTCAACACTTTTCTCAATTTGTTGAGATAAGATAATATTTTTTTAGCTGTATGTGTTTGAGATTACAGTTTTGTTTCTGTTGTTGCAGGTCTGGATCAGTAGATAGTGAGCTCCACAAGGCCCATCTCCATACCCCCATGATGACCCCCAAGAAGGGGCCCAAGGTGTTTGGAAGCATAGAGAAGGGGCTGGACCGCATGATCGACTTCCTCACCCCCAAAAAGAAGGCTTCGTCCGAAGGACCAAGAAAAGTTCGAGTAAGAACCAATACAAATATTAGCGTTGTCCCAACCATTCTGTAGAGTAACCTATTTTTATAATCAATTTTCAAAATTAAGCAATATTGTCTATGAAACTGATATTAGCACTTAAACTACCAGATTTTTTTTACAAATATTAGCATTATCCCAATCATTCTATAGGATAACCTATATGATCCATTTTAAAAATTAACTAATTACATCAAAGAAACTGATGTTAGCACTAAAAAATACCAGATTTTCTTGTGATGTGGCAAAATGCTAGCCAATAAACTCGCCTGTAGAAGATGTTGGTTTACAATTATGGATTTGTTAGGCTCAATCAATGATTGATCAAGGAAATTTTACTGATTCCTAATGCTTATCAATGTCATCTGCACTGTTCGAAAATGTATGATGAAAATCACATCAAGCAAGAAAGTTGGCTGTATAAAAGAAAACATTCTTATCTTATTTATGCTATTTTAATATTATTTCTTGTCATAACCATTTTTATTTCAATTATTTGAATTGTTTTAGGATGGCTTAGGTTTCTTACTCGTTATAAAAATCATTCACTCCCAGTGCTTAATGTGGTATCTATTTTTCTCTGCTTTAATACGATTGTTTTATCTTATCTCTTGTAGGCCACTCACAACGTGTCAAATCAAACGCAGTACTACCCAGAGGAGGTGGTGGATGGCCTGAAGGCAGTACTAGATACTAGGAAGATCAAATACAAGCAAACAGGGTGAGCAGCATTTCATATAAGATGTACATAGCATCGCACAAAGGAAATTTGTGTCTTATTTTATTCATTTATTACTATTATTATTATTTCATTCTTTTTTAAATATATATATTTGCAATAATTGTATTCCTTTTAACTGAAGTGTGATGATCTGATAACAGAAGGTCATACAGTTCAGAAAATCCTTGGATGCTACTAAAACATCCATTACTTGATGAAAAATAGTGCTAGCTCCAAAGCTATCCTGATTCTTCCTGACTTATCATTTTACAATTGTCCATGGATTGTGGTTATCATCTGTTTTTGTGAGATCATCTACTGTACTCATGTAAGGCAACATTTTTCTAATATTTGACCTTCATGGGCCAGTTTTGCCAGCCTCAAGCTATATGACTTCTACTTACAGAGAATTTTTGTGACCAGGTTAAAGTGTTTACATTCAGAGATATATACACCGTTGCATACTTTTCTCAATATACTAGGATCAATTGCATATTTTCCTCAAATATTATAACATTTTGTTTTATTTGAATTCTATCGGATATACATTAGGCCATGATCACATAAGGTATAAGGTATACATTGTGCTGCCAGCACTCGACTCATAGCATAGTCCCATCTCCTGGGAGATCTGACTTCCAAAACGGCCCAGTCGGGCTACCTAAAGTTGGATTTAGGTAGTCCCGTTGGACTACCTGAATCCTGGGGAAGTTCCCCAAATAAAAACAAAATGGCAGAGAAAAAAATATGAAAAAAGATAAGTGTAGCAACCTCTAAGTATACAACCTACAAAAAAAAGAAAAAACATGCTATAAGTACCATTTACTAACATGAAAAGCGGGAAAGAACCTTTTAAGAAAAACGGCGGGACTACCTAAAGTGCTGGTGGGACTACCTGATTTTGAGTTCAGGTGGCCCGACCAGACTACCTGGTCCTTCTAGGGACTGCGAGCTCTGGCTGCTTTATGATCACATTAAGAAGTTTTGTGGTACCTCAACCTTAATTAGGTATTCCCTTAAATGATAAATATTATAATATTTTGTTTTGTATCTATGCTTTCAGGTATACATTACGCTGCTCTGTGATGGACGACTGGGGTAAGATTCACCTTGCGTTTGACCTTGAGGTGTGTCAGCTGAGGACGGATGGCCTGTTCGGGGTGCGACGGAAGCGAGTGAAGGGAGACACGTGGCAATACAAGAAATACTGTGAGGACATCCTCCGAAACGCTAATTTATAGGTAGGTGCACTGGACTTTTATTGCTTATTTGCAACTGAATTTGAGTGTATGCTAATATATGATTTCCTCAAAATATGAAAACTGTCATCCTGATATCAAGTGATCAATTTGATAATAACTTTTCTAAATTTGAGGTTGTATGCCAATATCATGTTTAAAAGCAACATAGAATTAGCAGGGTCAACCATGATGGATGTCCCGCACGCCCATAGCAGTATAATTATAGGTAAACTTTAACACTTGGAACCCCACAAGATAGGTAGAAACATAAAAGAAAATAAATGAAAATTAGTAGTTCTAAACAGAGGAAATGTTACGAATGGAACCAAACAAGTCCAAGAATGCCAAATATTTGCAGGCATTTTGATTTTATCCATTGATAGGTTTATGAATTTTTGTGATTTATGATAGGGCAAGTGGACACCATAGTAGGGCTAGTTCTTTCTTGGTGCTGCTTGCCTGATGGTAGTGCTAAACCTTTATGATGATTCTCTGCCTTGATAAGACTTGTGCACTGTGCTGCTTTGAATATGGTCTATATTACATATTTGTGAAATGCAAAACACTCATACGAATAGTCAGGATTTTGAAAACTGTGTTTCCTATATTTTCTAATGGGATAAAGTAGATAGAAATAGACCACAAGAGATATATTTGGTACTATAATCTCTGTTGTTAAGATACATTACCAGAACAGTAATGCCCAAACCATGCCTTAAGATCATCTTATATTTCATCAGCGATGGTTAACAATATGAATTATTTGGCATAAAGAATGTAATCATTTGTTTTCACATTTTATCAACGATCATTTTATCATCTGACCATCTTTAGAGTGTCAAAATTTAAGAATGTTGTTGACACTAGTGAAGTTGGGTAGTGTACATGCTGTGTGCTGACATCTAGTGGCGGGAAAGAGAACTTTCTCTCAGCAGCTGGTTTTAGTTTATAGATTTCATAAAAGGTGGCAGTAATGTATGATAGTGAATGTCTAGATTGGGTGGTGCTGCCATCTACTGCTGGATGCAAAGATCAAGCATCAGTCTCAGTCTCATCCATGAGGATGTGTGTGTGTGTTTGTATATATATCTATATATATAAACATATACATATTTATATATATATTTATATATATATACATATATATATATATATATACACATATATATATATATATATATATATATATATATATATATACATATATATATATATATATATATATATATATATATATATATATATATATATATGTATATGTATATATATATATACAGGTGAACTTGGATATGACGGACCACTGTATGACGGATTTTTGCATATGACGGACGATATGCTTGGTCCCAGTCCGATGCATATCAAGTATTTGTCATATGTATACGACGGATTTTGCATATGACGGACCAATTTTCCTGGTCCCATTGAGTCCGTCATATCCAAGTTCACCTGTATATATATATATATATATATATATATAAAGAGAGAGAGAGAGAGAGAGAGAGAGAGAGAGAGAGAGAGAGAGGTGAGTGAGTGAGTGAGTGGTTATATTGATTCATAATCTGAATTCTGAGTACATTGAAAACATATAAAACAGAAGAAGTTCAAATAGACTTATACTCAGACTGGCTATTCAAGTCTTCCTTATTGGACCTGCTTTTTGGTTAGTCAGGTTGTTTGAAAATCTTGGGCAAACTGCTGGTAACCAAGTGAGTTTTAGCTTAGATTTCACAGGGACCAAGCTATGCACTGATATCTGATAAACACAGATGACTTTGTTGTTCCAAAACCAACATTAGGAGCCTTCTTCCTAATGTTTTGAATTGCACTCTTTTTTCCAGTAATTTAATCTTTGTTCATGCTTTCTCGTCAAGTAAATGCTTTCTTATATTCTGTCTGTGCTTGAGCTCACATTCTCACCATAGGTCTACTATGCTTATGAGGCAAAAGTATTTAGAGCCCATCTCAATTTCTCGTAGCTTCAGGCTTTAGGTTTGGTAGACCTGATTCAAAGCCTAGGTGTTTTAAGTCCTTCTTGTTCCTCATGGAGACAGAGAAACCTCCGAAAATGAGCATCTCCTATAATCGTTGTCTAAGAAAACCATTAATTGTATGTATCGCATGTTTTTATTGTGATGTTCATGTTGGAATAAGGCATCGATCAATATTAGTGTCACCTAGTGGACAAATTTGAAACTATGTCAAGTTAGTGAGATTGCTGTGGTTCCACTGGAGCACAATGATTTTGATACTGGTGCTGTATAATTGGTATTTTTCACAGGCATTTATTTTTCGCACTCCCAATGATAGCGCCAAAATAACATCCTTCAAATAAATATATATATATATATATATATATATATATATATATATATATATATATATATATATATATATATATATATATATATATATATATATAGTAATAGATGTATAGTTTGAGTGCTTGAATGCTGAATTTAAAGTAGCACAAATACCTTCCAGCAGGGCTTTAAAGCAAAACTTGTTTAGCTCTCCAAGTTATAGCTGTATACAGCAGACATTTTGCTTTCATTGAAACTGCTGGAGGAGTTAAAGATAACATGGACAAGATCAGAGCATGGTTATCTAATTCTGTAGGTTCTTCACAACATGATAATTATGCTTTTAAGGATAGAAATATATCTAGTTTCCTTCATTGGGGCTCAAATTTTGAGTATAAGTTGTGCACCTCTTACATCAGAAATGTTGGAGATCTGTTTCCCATACATCCCGGGTACAACTGGCAGTTTCATACCTCAGAAGATTTTGTGATTTTCTACATATTTAATTCAAACATATTTTGGTATCAATGATACTTCTAGCCTCAAATGAATGAGTTCACACACCATCACATCCCCATGTGTTCCTGTCTCTCTCTGGGAAACCTCTGAGGTGTGATCATCTCTTAATGGGAAGTTTTTCCCAGGTCCTAGGTTGTCGATACCACTGATCAGGTCTCACTGTATTTGTTTGCATAACAGGGAGGGAGGGGGGTGGGGCTGAGCTGATAATTAAGCTGTAACAGTCCCGTTCCACATCAACAAGTTTAGCGCACAACAAAGGCCCATCAAGAACTATAAAACCCTCATTCTCATCATCATCAAAACTGCATCGGCACAGAACTCATCAACTTTTTATATTAATGGTGGACTTAACAAAACCCGGCCAGGAATTAAATAGGGATTATCTCCTGCGCTGAAGCATAGCGACATTGGCGTGGCGGGGTTGGTCGCGTTTAGCGTTTATACTGATGATGTGGCTATTCCCTCATCGAAGGAGAACAAAGCCATGATGAACGGAGCCCAGTCATTGTTTGCGCTGATCCAGAGTCGGGTTGCGTCAATGATAAGGCCGAGTGGGGTGCTGGGCATCGGGTGATATCTACGAGGCCCAAGCTTATCATTAAATCGCCCATTCTGCCCAGTAGTGACCATATTTGTAAACAAATGAGCCGTGGTCAGCAGGGGAGTCAGTGGCTTGCCGGTCGTTGCTGCAGCGTACAAGAGCGAGTGGCATATTGCAGCGAGCTCGTCGCGTAATCACCATCGTTAACCCGCTGCCGTAGGGGACAGCCACCGCTGATTCTTAATCGACACGTCCTCTCTGCTAATATCATTAAACTTCAATTTGGGATGATGGGCAGTAATTAATAGGACAATTCATGTGGAATATGGTGCATATTACTCTTTAAACACAAGTATGATGGCATATTCCATTCTACTCTGTGTAACCCTCTGATTCTCAACGTGCCATGATCAGACAAATTTTATGCAAATTATTTTCAACTACAGGGAGTTTCCAAAAAGCATTGTAGGAAAAGAGTAATTGTAAAGAACAACTATATTTCTCAAATATAATTCCCATTTTATTTACAAATATTTCTTTAAAGTAATGCACAAGGTATGAAGGTAAAAATGTGTCAAAAATGGCGAATTACACTTCAGCCACGTCTTAGAAGATGGGTTGTTAGGGAAATGTATAGTTATTAGTCTAAAAAAAGTTGGAAATTCGTCTTAAAAGGAGTTTTTAACCCTTTTGCTGCTGTTAGCTAATTTGGCCGATACCAAATGATGCAAAAAAAAAAAAACCCTGAAAAATAGCGAAAACCCTGGCATATGGGTACTCATCTGAGAGTGCTCAGCCAGAGCTATCCAATGAATACCAACATGACAGGGTTTAGATGGCTTTATAAAAATCTTTGCATTCTTGTGCCTTGGAAGAAAGTAGCCACAGCATCGGAGCGGTTAAGGAGTCTGCATGTCCTAAGGACAGGCGAGATGAGTACTGGCCAGATCCCTGACTGTATAACATGGGTAAAGAAACATCCTTTTGGAATTCCATTTTTCTTCACACAAATGAATTATCCATTTTTATAGTCAAGACATGATTCCAGCTCTTTTGAAATACTCTATTCATTACTTGTCAATATTATCTGTGCAGATTCTTCTGAGATCATCTGTGTCTTCCATGCACACAATTAAAGGTGATTCAACTCAGTATTCTATGAATTGGTTTCCGGGTTCAATCATATCTCATTTCCCTATTATATAAAGTTGTATGCCTGTATCATGACGATCTTTGCTTTGACAAAAAAGAGAATATAGGATTAACAAGGACCATATGGGTTTAAAGGTTGGTTTCTATCAGATGGCCTTGAAAAAAATCTATGAATTAGATGCTTTATGAATTATTGATTACTGTAGCAGTGAAGGTTTCTGTTCTCTGATCTAGATACTATCTGTGTCTTTTGTTATCCATTGAACCATAGTCTTGGTTAGCAGGGCGTCTGGGCATCTTTTAGACACCCAAACCCTTATGCTGCTGTTGGCTAATTTTGCCATTACAAAATGATTCAAAAATCCTAAAAAATTACCAAAACCCTGACATATGGGTACTCATCTGAGAGTACTAAGTGAGAGCTACCCAATGAATACCAAGATGACAGGGTTTAGGTGTTTTTCACAAATCTTTGCATCCTTGTGCTTTTGACGAAAGTAGTCGTAGCATTGGAAAGGTTAAAAAGAACCCCTCAGGACATCAAAATAGTTTGTGAGAAATTTTTAAAAATGTCAATCTCAAGCATAAAATAGAATTTTGTTCTCCATATAATTCCCATTGTATTGTGTAAGAATGTTATGCCTTAATTTGATAAATTTGTACATGCCTCTGGTTGAAATCTGAGTATATTGTGGTCCCCCTTAAAGATTTGGACACCCAAAGATGTTATAATTGCCATTTTAGGGCACCCAGTTTCTAAATCTTGCATAAGACCCTGCATTGAACTGATCTTTTATTCCGAACGGTTGGACTGACATGCACTTTTTAGGAGGCTTGGAACTTCTTAGTCTCCTTATTTTACATACTTCTGATTTGTTTTCTATTTTGTTGTGTCATTTATTTAAGTTTTCTGGATATGGCAGGATTTCTCTTCCCTTTCCCTCATTGAGATGTTTCTCTAATTCAATCCAATCACTATTTGAATTCGTTCAATTTTTTTCAATTTGCTAGTCTATGGTCTTCTACAAAGAGCATATCTTCATATTCTTAGCTCTCGCATATACTCTTAGCTCAGGTGGAGTAGTTTTTCTTGCAATCTTTTTGTGCAGGGCTACTGTAGATGTAAGATGTTCTACTAAAAGTTGAGAAATTACTGGAGAATCATGAAATAATTCCCCCAAAATGTGTTAGAAACAACTGAGGTACACTCAAGCCCTCACAGAAGGCCCACTGAAATGTCAAATTAGTGTCTATAAAGATAACTGGCCATTTTTTTACAGTGAACTGTGATGAGTTTCAATCTGGTAAAGGGCCTTCCCTGATGGCCATGTGGTCTAAGGAGTTTCCATTAACTCCTAGCTATCTCTTACCACTGCCTGGATTTGAATCCTGGCCCAGGCATGTGAGAAAGTTGTCAGTGGCTTTGGGTTTGGCAGTGGTTTTAGCCAAAACCCAAAGCTAGGTGAAAATATTCAATTATTTGCCTGAGAAATGACATTTTTAGAAATTCCTTACATGTATATTTTTGGGGGTGTCATGATGTGTGAACCTTTTTGAGGGTTTGGGTGTCCAAAGGACGCCCAGATACCCTGCTTGCAAAGAAACTGGTCACTACACGCTCGCATTTCCGATAGGTTACATAGAAATTATATTTTACCTGTCCACATCCTACTTATACCCTAAGGGAATCCTATCAAAACTTTTCCCACAACTCTCGAGAGCTGACCATTTTAATTAGCGCAGCTATTATATCCGCTGTTCATTTCCCTCGGTCACTCTCACATTGGCTTTCAGGACAACAGGTCAACTAGGTGTGATTTCATGAAAGTCGCCTACACAGTTTTACAATCTGCTAATTTGGATTAATGAGGGGTGCTGTCGGGTGGGGTGCTGTCGGAAGATGGGTGCAGCACCCTGATCATCCATCTTCCTCCGCTGCCGGGTCGGTGACATCTGACTTTCTGCTTGCGTGATGTCAAACAATCCCACCGGCAAAACTGTTGCGGTTGATCGTGACACCTCGGACCAGTGCCCTTCCTCGGAACTCGCTGCCGATCAGAGAGCAGCGGTTTTCGTTCAGGAAGTGGCATCGTGGCGTGATTTCATAACAGGAAGAGATCCGGGGTTACGTGAGAATTGATGACTTGTTAGGGTTTGGTTCGTGCAACACTAGCACACATGCTTTTGTGAGCTTTGAACCACTTCCTTATTAGAGGGCATTGTTCATCCAGGTGTGTCTTATAGTTTTATGGACTGATTTCCTATTAACTGGACTTAGTTCTTTGTCGGTATTTTCATCATTAAAGAGTTGATTGACATGATTTTTTGAATTTTGATCCATTTCCTTTTAAGCGTACACTATTCTTTGATAGATGTTTCCATCGTGGTTTGTGATTGACATGACTTTGTGAACTTTTAACAATTTCCTATTTAGAGCACATAGTTTTCGAGGGCCTCTTAGTTTTACTGGAGAATCATTTTGATTCACTAACTTTCTACGGGTGATCTGTATATTCCCTACATTCATTAATTCATTTCTTTGTCTAAGAATGAATTAACCCACTCATTTTGATACAACCTCCCACATCCTCATCCTATGTTTGCAATGCAGACATTCACCTTCTTAATTTATCTTTATTTGTTTTTTATGTCTGTCCTGTTTCATGACATCTGAGATAGTCCAGCTTTTTAAAGTCCCTTCAAAATAGAGGCTTAATATCATCGCTAGAATATAACCAAATAATTCTTTGCATTGCTACCTAACTATAAGAACATATACATCAATTTTTCTAAATTTTTCTTATACTGGAGATCGTTCTGTTGTTGGATTAATTTGATTTGAATTCATTTTATGCAAGAAAGAAACTAAGATTTATATAGGAAAATAATCAAACCCCAAATATTATATTTTTGTTTCATTTGATGTTTTGGAGATTTCAAATTTTTTTATCATTCTATTCTTTTTTTATTGTGCTCTATGTGATTTTAGTTTTTCCTAAAATTCTGAATTTTGACAAGGAGAAATGCTTTTGTTGGTCTACCTGCAGTCTCTATCACCCTCTAGAGAGTGTAGTAATTTGTTGGTGCCGCAGCAGCGCGGTGGATCTGATAAGCGTCAGTTGGCGGCTGCGATGGATGCAGTGGGACTCTTCATCACGTTAGAATCGCGCCATGGTGGTCGTCTGATACCTGCACGCGCTACGCTGAAACAATAGCTTTTAGACACGCATGGTTAGGCGCTGCCCTATCGCACCTAGAAAATAATTAACAGATAATCGAGACTCTATAAAACACAATTTATTTCAGGTGTTTTTCTTATCAGCAATTGCAAATACCTGGCTGAGGTTTTATTGTGGGTGATGAATGAGAGATAATAAACAAAGAACCTCTATACATTATGTTTGTACCATTAAACGAGAGCGACACTGGGAATAGAATATAAAGAAAAACTGTCCCTTCCCTCTTCTTCCAATGTATTTAGTGTATAGATGATACCCTGTCTGTTGGTCTATTTATCTAAATTCAAATTGCCCGAAGTCATTAAAGCCCTGCAGGGCTTAATGTTCATAATTTCACATCTTTTGAATTTGCTAGCTCAAAGATAGTGTGCTGCTTTTGTTATTGATCCCTGAACCCAAAGCATGGTCTTAGCCAGCAGGGCGTCTGGGTGTCTTTTTGGACACTCAAACCCTTAAAAAGCACCCCTTACGGCCCTTAGGACACCCAATTTTTTTTGGAGAAATTTCTTAAAATGTCAATTTCAAGCATATAATTTGACTTTTCTCATCTCCGTGTAATTTCCCATGATATTCTATAAGGATATCAAGCCTTATTCTAATAAATTTAAACCATGTTTATGGTTGAAATGTTAGAATATTGTGGTACCCTCTAAAAGTTTGGACCCCCCAAAATTTAACAATTGCCAATTTAAGGCACCCAGTTTCGAAATCCTGACCCAAAGAAATACCCTTTCCCTGTTTTCAGTGCCTTTTTTGCATTTTATTACCTTAAATGTTTATCCCTGAGGAGCTGTAAGTTTTACTAGCCTTGTATATTTTATATGTCAATTGCCTGTATACTCTTTGCAATGAGAATGTATCTATTGAGCATGGCCATGATGCTTGGCAGTCAGGAAAATATTTAACAAAAAGACCTAGTCTACTACATATAGGCTTTTTTTTTTTAAAGAAAAAAAAAGTTTTACTATCCTTGATGTATATCTACTAGCACTGAGCCAGAACATTACTTGCTTAGCAGGGCAAGCTGCCCTAAAGTTTACTTCCCCCTCCCTGCACTTCCACTTGCCCCGCCACCCTGTTTAAAAAGGTGAGTTACATTGTGAGGACTCTGTCCAAAACATTACTTGACGAGCGGGGCAAACTAGGGTCTCATTCTGCTTGCCGGATAGCCCTTTTCTGCTGAATTCACTTGCAACTTGCAATTTGTTGCACGCTGGGCTGCCTTAGCTGTGGAGACTGGACCCTCTAAAATTAAACTTTCCTTTTTTCAGTAATCCCATTTGTTTGGCAATATCCACAATGTTCATAGGCCACCAGGGCTAGGTGCTCAAGCATTTACTAGCCCTGATATATAGCGGTAGTTATATATGTTTACTTGCCCTTTCAACTATCCCCTTGCAGGTGGGCTACCATTGCCGTTGATCCCTAAACCCTGTAAAAACTCCTTTTCAATGCTCCATTTTTTCCTGTGTGACTATGTATTGCAAAAATGAAAATCCTGCTCTACTTCGTTTGCTATCAGCAGGTGTGGTGACAGGTAAATATCCACCACTGCCTCAGCTCATTGCACCAACCCCATAAAAACTTAATGACCTCACCCGCTAAAACCCATTTACTTTACTGCACCCTCTTTGTGTACTTTGGGAAATCGATCTATTATACATTTGTCTACGCTTGCTGCTCTTCGTTCACTCTCAATCTGGAATTGGTGGTCTGTGAAGTTGATATTTGCCGATGCCCACTGAACCGCCGACCTGAAAGTGATGTAGGCTACATTGAACCGGGCCATAGTACACCTTTAAAACACAATAGGAAAGACAATGCAATAGAACAATACTGCCAGTGCCTATTTGGAATTGGAAAAAGGCACATTGTTGTATTTTTTGCTTTTATTGTTGTTAAATGGGAATAATTCTCTTTGAGCCTTTTTTATCCTGATGGTTGTTTTTCGGGCTTGGTTAGCTTGTGTTGTGATATTTGTGGACATGACTTGAACCGTAATCGAATTATTTCCGCAGTGGCACATACCTGTAGGTTTTAGAAATGCACCGCTCTCATCAGCATGCTTAATTAGGTCCTGATGAAATAGAATTTCAACATCTGTTGATTTCTAGTAGAGTTCAATGCCCTCCTGTCTATACTAGCTCCTTGTCTATGATTTCATTAGATCATGCTTTTCTGTGTTCTGATCTCTATCATTTGCTTAATGTCTAGGTGTTAGTTCATGTGGCTTGTGATAGATGGCACCATGGGTGGGCACAACGGTCCGTCAGAAATCCAAATGAACCCATGCTGGCCGCCTGGTGAGCCAATATAGAACTAAATATGGGTAGACATCTTAAAATGTTATAAAAAACATAAGGTAAGTTATTAAAGATGTGAAATAAATTTCTTGGCCTAGGACTAGGCTACCTCCTGCCCAGATAACCATTCCCATACTACCCCAAAACTAAGCACACCAACTGTTAGGGTAATCAGTACAGTAATCAGTACAGTTAGAGTACACACCAAACATTAATGTGTAAAATGATTGCGTATAATGTCCTCAGTTATATGGCATATGTTCAATTAAACCAGTTAGTGTCTCTGATGCTCATGCCTGGAGATCCCCTTGAAAAGTGTCTTCTGCAATCATCATAGTTTTGAGAATTACTTAGTAATTAAGTTGAAATTCACAAAATATATGATCTGTTCATCACCATCTGTGCTGGGATTGGCTTCATGCACCCCGAAAACCCCTTGCACCCTTTCTGATTGTCTTGCCCCCCCCCCTTAAGAAGAAAAAAAGTCAATCACTGAACACATTAGAAGCCTTTTATTCATATTCTTCTATCCATAACTGCACCTTTAAGGTGCAATTCAGAGGCTTCTTCACATGGAGTTCATTTCATTGAAAGGTCCACCTTTATGTAAGGCACAGAACTCTCTTATCACGCCCTTTATTTGTTGCCATGTTGCTTTATGCTTCTTCACAATGGGTTCCATTCTTCTTAAAGGCCTACCTTTAAAGGTTCAACATTCAGCAGGTTATGCCATTATGTTTAGTTGAGACATTCATAGAATTTATTTCCCAGCTCACCGTTACTTGTAATTGAATCATTCTTTTAAAGATTCACCTGTCAAGGTGCACCAGTTAGCGCATTATCCTCTATGGTTATTGAGGCATTGATACCCATATACTGGTGTCTTTGAAGAAACTTCACCTGGCAAATGTTGTCATGAGAGTTTTGTGATATTCAGGTGTAAGGCATAATATTTCCTCCTGCCCAGACTCCCTTTCATATCCCTGCAATGACTGACCTTGTTATTAGTGGAAGTTGTGCCCTTTCTGCCCTTATTCTTAGAATGTTATCAGAGGTCTATTTTCCCATCAGGCATCAGTCTGTCAGTACAGACTGGTGAATTTATGCCTAAGAAGGACATATCCTATTAATAGCCCTTCCATGGGACTGGCAGGGATTCAAGTACTTCACACCCTCTTCTTGGGGTCATTAAAGAAGTGGTGGGACCAGGGACCTAGCCAGGACCCGTCCTACCTGTGTTTTGGACAGGTAGTTTCCTTAAAACCTCCTGTTTGGACAGGCAAAAATTTCTATGAAGATTTTTCAATTTTGACTTTTGGTGGGTAATAAACAAATATCTTTCTAACAAACCATCTTCTAGGACACAACTGGAGTGTAAATTGCCCTTTTTGACACACTAGGCTATTAAATGTAGCTGCTATAAGGATTTGAATTAGATTAGTAGCTAAATCTGGACGGGCAGAAATTTTGAAATTGCTGTTTTGGACAGGCATTTTTGAAATCCTGGCTAAGACCCTGGGTGGGACTGGCAAAAATGTTGCAGGATCTGCAGAGTCTGGAAGCATCCAGTACAGCGTACTTGGCCAGAAAAAATTTAGAAGTAGAGAAATTTTAATTAGAACTTTATTAACAATAAGTATTCCAGGCATCACTTGCCAAGGAGATCTCCAGGTATAAATGGAAACTGCCTTAACATAGTTTTGGGTATTTGTGGAATCCAACACGAGTACATGTAGAATCTCCTGAAATAAGGAAATAATGAATTTTCTTACTCCTGACATCCTCAGCTTTCTTTTGGTGTATGACTCGTTTTATTAAGTTGCCGGTGTGGGTCCGACCCCAAATATGGCCCTCTGCTGCTCCACTAAAAGGTGTGATATCATTTTCTTTGTTTGTGTGGTGTTTGGTACCAAGTAGCTTGGGTTCATCTACTGTGTGCTGTGATGATGACGATGGTGATGATAATGTTGCACCTGTTTTAAGGTGTTTTTTCACCTGTGTGACACACCTGACAAGCTGCAGCAGCCAGAGAGAAAGGAGAACAATTAGGAATCGCTCCTCATCAAATAAACATAGACTTTCTTTCTAACTATCTAGGACCTAGTCTGTAAAGAAAAGAGGGGTTAACCACAAAATCATTATATATATATATATATATATATATATATATATATATATATATATATATATATATATATATATATATATACATACATATATATATATATATACATACATATACATATATATAATATGCTCATTCTGAAGCAATATGGCATCTTTCATCAATAAATTAAAAAATATATTGTTTTAGTATTATGCTATGTTATACTTTTTTGTTAGTTGTGTGTGTTGACTTCCTTGGTCCTCTGGGGATAGCTCATGGCCTATGCTGCCATCTATAGAAAGTAACCAGAACTAACGTGAATTTTGTTCCTCCTTTGATTTGGATTTCTTTGGGGATGAGGTATTTCATTTTTAACAAATCAATGGCAGAGTAGTGTTCTTCACATTTTAAAGAATACAAATTTAGAATTTTATCCCTTTTCTGGCATCTTATCAAATTCATCAGATATTTGGTTTTGTACTGGTATTGGTGCAAATCTTTGATTCAAAGATAGTATTTTCAGTCAAATTCACTTCCATTCATTTAATCATTTGATTGTGCAGAAATTCTTTTGCAAACAAATTGGAAATTTTTATTGAAAATCATTGAAACTGCATATCGAACAATAAAAAGTTTTTCTCTAGATGAAATCTGAAACCTGACGAGAGGATGTTTATGAAAGTATTATATCCACCCTCAATATCAATACAAGCTATAAAGTATGTCATCATTATTCTCCTAAAAACTGCAGTGCAGTTAGCTAGGGTAGGGACTGTGTTCTGGCTAGAGACCAACTGACCTTAAACGAACATGGATATGCACATCCATAAATGATAATGCAGCCCCTGTGTGCTATACGGACTCTTGATCAATGTCAGCTCAAATGTCATATTTGCTTATAATGAAGAACTACCACGCTCTCCTGTTTCCACCAAGCCCATATTTCTCCCCAACGTAATTAAACAAAATGTCGTCCCGATCCCCCGTGTTTCATTTTCCTATGTTTGATTCCTGGGTTACCACTTTGTTCTTGGTAATGCCCGGCCCTCAGGAGAAATTTACAATATGCCAACCTTTGTGAAATTGACTTTTTTGTTGCGGTATGATTTTCCCTTAATAGTGTGACCTATTGGTGAATACAGTACATAGATGTTGATCATTGATCTTGTGCGAGAGAATAAATGCTACTTGGTGCATTGACTACTGGTTATTGTTTCAGAGATGGGAGCACCAGATATTCAATGCCAAGATCAATAACCACTGGTTTACACCACCTTAATATTTCATAGTTTTCAGATATATAGCCGTTAACATTTGTTATTTGGTTTCGCAGAACCGGTAGGTTATAGAGACTGTATTAATGAGTTCGACCACACGTGAATATTTGATCCCCGGCAAATAACCATCAGTGTTTGTTTTGCAATTCAGTGAAGCAATTATTATGGATTTATATGGTTACGAGTTAGAACACAACTTAATTTTTCATAGCTCACCAGCAAATGGGTTAATTGGTTTCCGAACTGTAACATATCATTCTGTGATGTCATGAAGGTAAAAGGTGAATTCAGGACTTGGTGTTTTTTGAGTTAAGGGTGTTTTTGTTTCTGAAAGAAGTGTTTGTGTTAAAGTGATATAAATCTTTTGGCTCTCAAGACTTAACCATTCATGCATAGCTTGAAGCGTCCTGAATCACCTGACTATTTTAGTGATACCTCTCTGACAAAAAACATTGATTGAAGTAGATCTGAATGAGAAGAACGTTTGTAATCTATTCCAAGCTTATTTTCGAAAGTATCACAAATGAGACAGCATTTTCAAAATGTAAGCACTGATCATTAATGGGTCAATTTCATTTTTCATCTTTTCGTGTTATTTTTTCTTTTTGCAAAACAATTATGAGTGAGATTGAGCAGATAAGACATGAGGAGTGCAGGACTGGGCCTTTCTGTTCGGAATCAGAGTTATGATTAATGGTTAGTTGAGCAGCTTCTTACATACACTGATCAATCATAGCTCGCTGTCAGATGGGCCTTGCTCCGACAAGGAGCATCGCAACAGGATTGATACTATTCAGCCGAGAAAGAGGTGCACAGAGGGAACGGCAATGACAGATTGCCTTGCCGTCATGTCCCGAACGACAGCCCCAAAATAAGAGCACATCTGTCATTCAGGCAGGTATGCTGTGGACAGTTGGAAACACTGGACACGTCAGCATCCCTTTTACATGTAATATTGAACAGCAAGTCTTTCTGGGTATTCAATTTAACTCTTAACGCCCACTTATGAAGTAGGGATCTTCGCTAACTCTAGGTGTGAGTGCTCACTCCTATCTCTTATATGTAATGTTGAACAGCAAGTCTTTCTGGGTATTCAATTTAACTCTTAACGCCCACTTATGAAGTAGGGGTCTTTGCTAACTCTAGGTGTGAGTGCTCACTCCTATCTCTTATATGTAATGTTGAACAGCAAGTCTTCCTGGGTATTCAATTTAACTCTTAACGCCCACTCATTAAGTAGGGATCTTCGCTAACTCTAGGTGTGAGTGCTGACACCACTCTATGTTGATTTAACTCCTATCTCTTATATGTAATATTGAACAGCACGTCTTTCTGGGCATTCAATTTAACTCTTAACGCCCACTTATGAAGTGGGGATCTTCGCTAACTCTTAGGTGTTAGCTCCACTCTATGTTGATGTTACTCCTATCTCTATCTTCCTGGGCATTCAATTTTATAGTGGTGAGAAACATTGATCACTCTGTGGGCATGCACTAGACAATCTAGCTATCGGGTAGTTTCCTTCCATGTGGAAGGGCTTGATCATTAATTTGCTCCTTTGAACCTGTATGGGGCTGCCACCATTGTTGATCAGTCTAGTTCAATATACATTCATTTCGCCACATGTCTCAATGCTTCACAAGTGTCTCTTTCAATCATTTCTCACTTACTTATTGTTTGAAACGAGTAAATATCTTAAAAATGTGTTTGCCTGTAGTATATGATAAGACATCAGTAAAGACAATGAGAACGATACTGCTACAAATCCTTGAAAATCCTCACATCCATAGATTTTTTCTTAGGAATCGTAAACAATGTCAGTGACCAGATGATAATTCAGGAAGTATCGAATAAATCTATAAAGTTACTTTTGTTTTTTGGATGAAGTAGTTGTTTATGCTTGTATCTTTTATCTGGATATCTTCCTGCCCTTTCCTCCTACCAAAAGATAGTGTGAGAAAGATAGAGAGAGAGAGAGAGTGTGTGTTTGGAAACCAAATTGATTTTCATGAATTGTAGCCAAGGCCTTGAAATGAACCCCATATCTCACACAGTGTTTGTTCTCAATACTATCTAACAGGTGCTCTTTAATTTCCCTCTCCTCCAATGCCTGTGTGCTGCGAAGAAAACAGCTGTGTAGACCTGTCCATCTCAGTAGTTTCTGCCCCTTTCTGAAGCGGAGAGTTCCTGGCTGTGCCGGAGGTGAAGGGTCAGCGAGTGGGTTCAGGGCGGAACTTTGAAGGGCGTATGGTGGTTTGCTGGGGTGGGTAGATCTGGTCACTCGGAACATGGAGGTTATTTGGCGCACCGCGGGGAGCCGACTCTCGAGCGCCACCTCTGTTTCTGCCCGGCCTCTGTTTGCGTTCGCCGCCGCGCTCCTCTCACAGGGATTCCAATACTGTCACGCATGTGCTCAAAGGAGTGGGGTATTTTCCCTCTCTAGCGAGCCCTCGCGGGATCCAAGCTTCTGTTTGACTATTTCCAGCATAAATGTTTACATGGTCACGGGCTGACGTCGTCGGTTCCATAGCTTTCAATCGGCAGGCTCGTTTCATAATTCCGAAAAGCCTTGAATGCAGTGATGCTGTGTAACATGTGAAAACTTTTACTCCCAAGTCTATCATGAACAAGCTTTATCAAACAGAAATAAAAGTTTGTGAAAATAAAACTCTTTTTATTAAGTTTTGAACCTTATGCTGCTGGTGGGTAATTTTGCCATTACAAATTTATGCAAAAAAGCTGTAAAATGACTGAAACCCTGGCACATAGGTACTCATCTTTTAAAACTCAGCGAGAGCTATCTAATGGATACCAACATGACAGGGTTCAGATGTTTTTGAAAAATCTGTGCTTCCTTGTGCTTTGGGACGAAAGCATTGGAAGGGTTAACAGTTGAGACACACAAAAAACATATTCTGTTTATGGATATTCCAAAAGTGTCAAATCATAACAAATGATACAGCAAATTATTTTGCTGATGCTAATTTGTATGTCATTTACAGCATCTCTCAAGTAGCGAAATATCTAGTCTAAATGATTTCCCAAATGGTGTTCATTTGGAAGAAAATTATCATTTTCACTGGTGCTAATTTGTACGACATTTACAGCACCTTAATCAAGTTTTAGCGGATTTGTAGTATAAATAATTACATGAATGATGTTCATTTTGAAGAAAACATTCAGCGTGCCAGGGGAGCAATATCAAGCTGTGCAAGTCAGCTCCTTGTTTAACTTAGTAAGAGGGTGATAATCTTATGCGTTAATTAGAACCATAAATCTCGATTAGGTTTGTGAATTAGCATGCAAGGGGCCCAGCTGCCAAGACACCTTGCATTCCCAGCCCTCCTCTTCGCTGTTTCACCTGCGCCAGCAGCAACGTGCCATATGTATTCTATGATAGGAATTGTTTGAACAACTTTCAGGTGAGCTTTCCACACGCCTGTTCTCCCGTAGCTTGTCTAGTCCATATGTAAATACCACTATTATATATATGGTGAAGCAAAAATGATCTTTTGAATGAAAGGTGGTTTATGTTTTAAGAAGGCTGCTTCTCCTATTCTATGCCTGGTTTCATACAATTGTGTGTACAATTATAACCATAGCAGGGTAAAACAAATTCTCTGAATAAAAGTTGGATCATGTTTCAAGAAAAAGTCTGCCTTTGTACATTTATGAACCCGTAGATTCTGCTGTGGCCCCCTTGATTTTTCAGACTATGGGGCCCGAAATAGTATATACAACCAGAAATCCGGATTTTGCCCACTAATTTTTGTCTAAAGAACTTTTCAGGCCCCTAGCTTGAGATAAATCTAAAAGTCAGACCCTGTATAGTTATTAAAGGGGGAATGGTTTATATATATATATATATATATATATATATATATATATATGTATATATATATATGTATATATATATATATATATATATGTATATGTATATATATATATATATATATATATATATATATATATATATATATATATATATATATATATATATATATATATATATATATATAATTATATATTTATATATGTGTTTGTGTGTGTGTGAGAGAGACAGACAGACAGACAGAGAGGCAGAGGCATTTGTGTTTGTATGTGTGTGTTGCTCTTCCCTTATACACATTGGTAACTCAACAGAGAAAGTTATCCTGACTGATAAGTTACTGTGTGGACATCCAATACCCTGCCCAGGTGTGCTAGCACCTGTAGCTTGCAGCTGACCAGCTTGCCAGTGCCCATCCATACCCAGTTTTTCAGCACCCCTCAGCCTGTTCCTGACCGGTAAGAGTCTGCTCCTTGTCGGTACGGCACCCTGTTATTAAACCCGGGTTTGGGAGGTGTCAGAACGCCCCCTACACCATGATTTACCACACACACCTGACAGGCCAAAAAACCATAAATTCTCACTCCGCAGTTTCACCCTGACATGAAAAGCATAAGTGACCTCTTGTTGCCATGGAAATTGTTTCCCATAATTGCTTTCGATGCTGTTTCGGATACCACTCCTAGAACACAATTAAGCCCTTTTTCCACCAGAACTACCGGCACCTACAATTACCTGATCTACAATTTGCCTTCCCAATGTATTTAATAGGGGGCATCAGTCAGGACTGATGGTTGCCCCAAGAATGATGGACTCTCGATACAATTGGGGTTGTGGGGGTGTTTGGGGTGCTTAGTTCACCTGCTGGGTGGGTAATGGCGGGTACTGGTCCGTCTTAAAGGCAACCATAATTACCAAATGTCCTTTCGGTTATATGGGGCAGCAGAGAATTGGCCAGTAAATTGCCAGGGGACAGTAAAATAGCTGACCATTTAGGACAAGCTAAATTGGAGGGTCGCTTGTAAATCAAGACACTAAAAACTATGTTAAGTCCTCATTGGTTGGGCCCATGTTAACCTATCTCTCTCCCCCCCCCCCCTGCCACACACACACACACACACACACACACAGAGGATGATGAAGTAAAGTGTAAAATGTCTCCTTGTACACTAATGTTTTAAATGATTTTAGGGGGTTTGGCTCATTTTCTGCAATATTCTCATACCTGCTTCTGAACCCACCTTTATATATCCACTTCAAAATGGTGAATAAAATATAAGAGAAAATAAGAGAATATAAGTCAGAATTTGTGTGCTATTTGGGGATGGTTTTCTGAAACTCCATTAAAGGTTATCCGATAATACTAGATGCAATCAACATTGCCCTCACGGTTATGAGTGTAAGGTAGATGTCTACACAGTGTCTCTGATGATCTATCGTGTGTCCTCTCATGATGTAAGGCTTTTAAAAATGACTCAAGAATGTTGTTCAGTGTCCATCACTTTGCTATGAATTACATTTGCATTTGTTTTCCATGTCATGTTCTGGTATGGGAGGGAGAAATTTCCATTGGGAGAAAGATCTACTGCATTGGAATTCACCATTCTTTATCAGTTTCTCCACTCCTGCTTTTCAAGCCTTAAGGAGTTACGAGGGCAGGGAGAAAAGCAGTTAGCTTGATCCACTAACCTAAATCACCTGAGATAAAGAAGCCCCTTTTCAAGGTGGCTAAATGATTTTATATGGAAGCAAAGGTCTCCATACCTAGTGTATCAAGTTTCGGCCCGCACTAAAGAACTAAAGTGCATTTTATTGGTTCTGCTTTGCGGGCGCTGTTTGAGTTTATCAAAGATCATGAAATATTCTCCCCCTTTCTCTTTGCAGTCAGCGTTAGGCTGTCTGCCTATGTGATATATGGTGCTCTCGATTTGTGGCGGAAGTCACTGGTGATTTTATCAATTCTAAACACTCAAGAGGTGAAGGTCTATGACAGACTTTTAGTCAGGATTAAGAAACTGGGTGCCCGAAATTGCAAATTGTAAGATTCTAGGGCGTCCTATTTTGCAAGGGAGACCACAATTTACTTAGATTACATTCTTAACCCTTCTAATGCTGAGGCTACTTTTGTCCAAAACACAACGAGGCAAAGATTTTTGAAAAAGATCAAAACCCTGTTATTATCATATTCATTGGATAGCTCTCGCTGAGAACTCTAAGATAGAACCCATTTGCTAGGGTTTCAGTCATTTTTCAGTTGTTTTTTCATAATTTTGTAATGGCCAAATTGGGCCACCAGCAGCGTAAGGATTAAACATGTATTTACTCATTGAAATAAGGCATACAATCCTCATACAATGTCATTGGAATTATATTGTTGTGATGAGAATCAATTCTATGCCTGAGAGGTGATTTTTGAAGGTTTAGGTGTCCACATGATGCCCAGACACTAGGAGGTCTGGTGCAAATGTCTTGAAAAAATTCATTGGAGAAAAAATTATGTGAAGTTATGGATAACTTTCTTTTTAGATGTCATGCCATAACCACTTGCCCCGTTGCAAGTTGCCAGTGAATTCGGCAAAAAACAGCTATGGGGCAAGCTGAACAAGACCCTGACCCAGCGCGGCAAGTAATGTTTTGGGCGAAGTCCAATCTCACCTTTGTTAAACAGTGGCGGGGCAAGTGCCGGCAGGGCAAGTCTACTTTACGGACAGCTTGCCCCGCTCAGAAAATAATGTTTTGTAAGGACTAAGTTACTTCTACACAGGTGGAGGGGGTAATTATACAGTTCTCATTTTTACTTTAAAAAGATGTTTGAGAAATTTTCACATTTCAAGATGGTCAATAGTTGTGTGAAATGTTCCCTATAGTATAAACATAATATGGGTGCTAGAAACTTGATGCAAGAAAAGAATTTAGAATTTTTGAAAATGTTATGCTGTTAAGTAGTGGCAGTAGTTGATGATAGTATTCACTGTATCTTTTTTAACCATTCTAACTGAATTTGGTAAAATTAACTGATGTCCCAATCCCCTTGTGCTCTGTTTGTCTTTAAAACAGCGAAGCTATGCTAGCTATGTACCTGTTTGCATACAAAGATACATGTGAAATACATTCATAAACCTACGTCAATGTTCATGGTTTCGGTACAGAGTAGCAGCTCAGTGAAAAATAGCCACCCCCCTTTCCTGGGGCACTTTTTCGAAGCTTAGTATTCATTCCGCCCTGCCTAAATTGATTTTTCGTGTAATTTGGATGGCCAAGTACTTGACTGCTGACAGAGCGGCATATCTATTTGTCGGCTTCTTAGTTGACCTGCAAAGCGGGCCAGCGATTTCTGCCAGCTGCGCCGTTCATTCATTATCCCCCGTCCAAACTCCTGTGATCGGTCATTTATAACCAGAGTCGGGGGGAGCGCTTGGAGGTAACGTGGGGCCGTTGTGTTGTTGTGCAATCTTGGTCCGACCACTCGTCCCTCATGGGAGAAATACACAAGATTCCCCTGCATCTTCAATTGATTTCAGAGGTTTTTGTTCCATTCCTTAAAGGGTGCTTTTTTTTCAGCTGTCTTTGACTGATTGCTCAATTCACCACAATAACTTATGACTGCTAGAGTTAGAGATGCAGGATTAGAGAAAGTGTGGTGTATTCAGATGTGTTGATTTCTGAAAATTTTCCTCCATTCCTTTAACCCTATGCAGCTGGTGGCTAATTTTGCCATTACAAAATGATGCAAAAAACCTGAAAAATGACTGAAACCCTGGTAAATGGGTTCTGAGAGTACTCTTACAAAAATGTAAGAGTCAGGGTATAGTATTGAGAATGCTTGTTTTGTTCAGGAATGGGGGATTAATTTGGGCTGAAACAAGACAACGGATGGATTGAATGTAAGAATCGATAGAAAGAAGAGGGTTTTAGATGGAGGGGAACATGTTTCTCTGCCAAAACTAAGAAGTTTTTTTATAAGTGTCTGAGATTTGAGAGCAGGACATTAGTTATCGAGGTAGGTGAGGTCTCTTCATGGCAAAGCTAGTGTAAAGAGATCTTTTGACTATGAAAGTATTTGAGGAAGTTTGTTTAACCCTTCCAATGCGGAGGCTACTTTTGTCCAAAGCACAAGGATTTAAAGTTTTTTGAAAACCATCTAAACCCTGTCATGTTGGTATTCATTAGATAGCCCTCGCTGAGTAACTCTCAGATGAGTATCCATGTGCCAGGGTTTCAGTCATTTTTCAGGTTTTTTGCATCAATTTATATTGGCTAAATTAGCCACCAGCAGCATAAGGGTTAAACCTCTAGAAAGTGTAAAGATAGACCCCAGGGAGGTTATGGAGAAATGTACTGGGAAATAGCTGCACACTTGATAATAACCTTGAACAGCTCAAGGATTATCATTCTTTTCCACTTTAGTCTGGAGTTACTTTTGTCCTGGTTGCTAGGGGTAAGTGAAAAATGTCTAAAGATAAGTTAGGGAAAGTAAAGTCTTTTGTCAATTAAGGAATCATAAAGGAATTTGTTTGCTTGTTACATTTTAGGATGTTACCTCTGTTTGCACCGGGGAAGACTCCCATTTTGATACCAGTTATGCCGGGGGGGTTGCCCTCACGGTTTAAGTTTTTGGCACCATGACCACCGTCACCACTCAAATCTGGCTTGTGGCATGAGAGAAAATTTACAGTTATTTGGAAGGGGTAGGCAGTGATTCCCTGGGCACTCCAGTTTTCTCCACCTTAAACAACTGGCTAGTTAATATGGCGGAAAAGTGACAAAAAGGCCTAAAAATTGTTTCCTTTTAAGGTCAAAAAAAAATAGGATAAGTAGGTAGGTAAAAAAAATTGGGGGTATTTATCTTTTTCAAAAAATGCATTTTTCATGCATATTTTATGATGATTGGGAGTTGGAAGGGAAGGGAAAAAAACTTAAAGAGTAGGGATTCTTTTAGTAAAAGCATAATAGGGTCGGGTATAAGTATTCTAAGCCTGGATGGGTTGAGATTCTAGTGTTAAGGTGAAACCCTTAGTCTCAAACACTTATGACCTGAATGTGGACCCTTGCAGTCACTGTACAATAACCCTAGCTCTTCTGCATTCCAGCCTATTGTTGTTTCCGTCTTTGTGTTTTACCATAACCCCTGATCACATGATAGTCAGTTATCTATGTTGGTCCCCGCTGCTAAATTGTAGGATGCAGTCAGCGTGACAGTGTCGAGTTTAATCTCGCGAGTCGCAATACACTTTCTATTTTTTTGTGATTTTTTTATAGGCAGCTGATGGACAGTTTGCATGTGGGCAATGGAGTTGAACTCTAATCCTACACTCACCTTTTTTCCTAATTGTCTCTTGCCCGTAACCGCATCGAAAAAGACCTGTCATTTTCAGCACTGGGTTTGAAAAATCGGCTACAGGTGTTAAATGCTCTGATGAAAAGGATGATCTATGGCGATTCCTTTGACCTATTGGAGGAGAGACGGAAAGTTTCTGCGGTCAAAAATGAGCTATGGATGATATTTAATGAGCGTGTGAAACCTTAGGGTAATCACTCAACCACATTTTGTTTCAAAATTTATATTGTTCATAAATATCTAAATGCCCCATGAAATTGTCTGAAACCCCATTTTCACAACAAGATGGACTCCCTACAAATCGTATCAGTAACACCTAAAGAAATTGATGAAAATGTTTTAGCAGTTATTCAGTCTATTATTTTAATAAACAATTTGAAAGGTCCGTCTCATTCTTATGGTAAAGACAATCTTCTTGGTAAGCATGATTAAGTTTAAAAGTGTTAGGAAATGATTTCAAATTAATAATTTTTGATCACTTTTTTATCATTTGTTTAAGTCTCTTGTGAAATATATTTGTTGTTCCATTATTGCATTATGGAGAATGCAAATAATTTGGTGTTTTTTCACCTATGATGGAAATATTTTTTCTCAAGAAAACATCTACTGAGAAATATTTCAAGGAGAAATGTTGATTGACACAGCAGTGGTGAAAATAGACAGTAGCCCACCGGTCCGTTTCTACCAAAGATTTGAATGGGCCAGTAAAAGTCTATGTTTACTTTACCGGAAAGTCTGCTAAATATTTAAACCACATTAATTTAGTAAGCATCACATCCAGTTTCACATTTCTTCTACATTAGATTATAACTGTCACAATTCATAAATTTAGCATAATTAACCATGAATGTTCAGTTATGAAATGGCTGTTGGCTACCATTTTGGTTATGAAAGTGATATGGACCGCTAATTTTTCTGGTGGACCACTAGACTGTTCATTTTGATGGACCGTTTGACCACCAAGGCTTAGCAAACTGTTTTCAGCACTGCACAGCCGATAACAATTTTTCAAATATTTTGAAGTTATTTCTTTATTTATACCAAGTTCAAAGTACAGCGCATCAAAGTTGTTAATTTTTCCAAAGGACCTCTGGGCAAAAGTAATTTCATTAAAGGTGGCTTTTTCCAAAAAAAAAAAAGATAGGTGTGAATGTGTGATAGAATCTTGGTCTGATGAAATCAAAAAACAAACTTCAAGTGGTAATGTGCTAGTTCATGTAGCATAACTAGCTCTGCATGGTTAGTAAGTTTGATACGAATCTGCACGGACTTAGCCAGGACCCGTCCAGCCTGTCTTGTGAATGGGCAATTTCTTCAAAAACTCTTTTTTTAGACAGGCAAAAATTTCCATGAAGAATTTTCAATTATTTTTTTTTCTGACTTAATCTTTTCATAACAAAACATCTTCTGAGACATGGCTGAAGTGTGATTTGTTCTTTTTAATAAGATAGGCTATTAAATGTAGTTGGTATTTGAAGAAGATGAGTGGCTAGATCTGGACAGGTAGAAATCTTGTGAATTGCTATTTTGGGCAGGTACTCTGTATGTGAGCCTTATGTAGAAAAGGAAAAGAAGGTATATTTCAAAAAGGAGGGAATAACACCAGATATAGCATTCTAAGTTCTCATGTCTCAACCAGAATATCCCCTACTCCCCTTATCAATGGATAATAGAGATTTGGGTAAGGCTATTTGCAAACCCTGCACATAGTTTCAAGTATAGTACCTTTGAAAAGTGCACAACCCAAACCCACTCATACCCACAAAGGCATACGGGTATGTCATTGGAGGGAATCTTACCAGCTGCATGTGGCATCACAGATACAAGTGAAGGGTCATATTGTCCTCTCAGAAGTAGGTCTAAGAATGTTACTTTCACATTTTTTTCTCTCGCAATTTCTCTTTGTTAATCCATTCATGCATGTTGCAGCCAAGCTGCTTGACTATTTAGGTGACATCTCTCTAACAAAGGCAATATTAAGAACATACATTACTCGAAGAAGGGTTGTTCACAACTCTCCTTCAAATACCTAGTGAATTGCTCCTTCATTCCTCAGTTAGTTTCAAAACTATGACTGGTCAAGGCAACTCTTGTGAAGTAGATCCCCTGGCATGAATGGATTAAGACACAAGTCTGTGTGTCGTAAAACCAACGCAGGGCATGCTCCCATAGCCCAGAGGTATCATGCATAAGACACTGATAGGTTATGATGATAATGATCTTTATTTCACAAGGGTAGAAGAGTCAAATACAGGATTGGATTTTCACTTTTCCCCTCAGAAACTTAGCGCTTCTCATTACTGCGTAAGATCTAAGGTTCCAGTCGCTCTTGAGGCTTGTGAGAATGTTGCCAGTCAGTTGAGGAAAGGTAGTTTTGCCCGAGCAGGCACCGACATAAGTACTAGCCTGCTTGCTCTGGCAGGTGAAATTTTAAAAAAAGGGGCTTTCAAGCAAGTACATTTTAGGTTGCACTTGCACGAATGGGCAAGCTGATTTTCTGAACACTCAAATTTTTTGATGTAGGAAATGGCACAACTACTTGGAAATATGCTAGTTACGCAGCAAAATTTAAAAGAAAATAGTTTTCAAATCATTAAATCCATGATAAATAATACATGCCATTATAGCATATGTTATAACTTATTTTAGGCAAGCCAATAATTATATCGGGCAATTAAAGAAAAAAAATTATTATCTACTTGCCCGGCATGGTAAGTTACTTCTGAAACTTATGTTGGACTGCTTGCCAAGTGGTGTAGTGTTCCCCTGCTGTCTAATGGTGAATTGGCCTTGGTATTGCGGAAAGAGTGAAGACCAACGGAAATACTCACGTTGTTACTTCTGATATGATTACAGTGTGACCAACATGCATTATCACTATCATATCACTTGATTTTTGCTTAGAGTTTAAATTACTCAAGAATGATGAGTTTTGTCTACTAGAATTTTTAAAATGTTTGTTTTCTGAAAACACCGGAGGTCTGAGTCTGCGGTAATCCATCATGGTGCATTATGAGGACATCTTCATTACTGCCCTTCAGAAAAGATGTTTTTTACCAAATTTGTGTCCATTTTTATGAGCGGGCAAGGAATTTTTATTGACAGATGTCTCGAGCAATGATAAGAGCATGTCAGAGTTGTTGGCGAGAATTGTGGAGGCGTTTTTGACGGCTACATTATTTTGGCGCTTTGACGAAGCCAGGCAGGTGCGCAGGATACCTTGCTAATGCATGCTTGTCGATGATAAGTCCGCGGATAGAGTTACCACAGATGTGCCACTCTTGTACATCTTAAGCAAAACCACATCAAGCTGTTTTTTGGCTTTTTTGCGAGGGCTAAGGTGTCAGGAAGTGATCGGCAATTGCGGAAAAACCCACGACGTGTAAAATTGGGAACATCTCGGGAGCTCTCTGGCTCGGCTCCGATTTCTCCTCTCGCAGCTCTGGCCGCATCAATCTTGACCGAAACACAGGTGTACTGGCGGGGACCCTCTCGGCTCCGTACATCGCATCATCATTAGCATGCAGGGCATCGGTGATCGCAGCGCCCTTCGTCGAAAACCACCCTGCATAACTCACCTGGTACCCTAAACGGCTGTCTTTGATCCATTGTGTTCACTGCTCGCACTGCATCATCTTCTTCATATTTATAACCGTCGTCAGGGGTTCAAGCTTTCCCTCTGAGGACAACTGCTAAAAGATGCTATTGAAAAATGAAAAAAGAATAACCTCATCAGCAACCCTTATCACACAGAGAAGGTTTGAACTGTCAGCCAATCTAGGATTCCTGTATTAATTATTCATGGAACGTGGTGATTTGAACCTCCATTCGACAGCTGAAATCATAATTAACTTCCCTGATTTGAAATTTTTATGTTATTTCACTTTACTATTTTTTTTGTTATTTATTTATTTATTTATTTTCTTTTTTTTGGGGGGGGGAGAGGGCTATTCTTATATTGCTATTTAGGAATAGTGGAGTACTTCCCTTTGAGACTACTTGAAATGATTAGGCCATTGAATAAGTAGTATGGCTGTAAGTTTTTGGTAATTTTGAACGGTCATTGTGATATGAGCTTAAGCATTAGACTGGTAATTATCCTCAACCCTAATGATGTATATATCATTGAAGAACAAATGCTAATTAGTTTTCTATTGATTTTACCAAATCGGAGATGGGGTTTTCATTGTTTTTGCTAGATGAATTAGACAGTTGCAAAATTAATTTTTGCTTCCATCATTATTTGAGCTTAATAGAAAGTGCCACCTTCTTGTTGCAATGGATCGATGAATTGCTGTTAATAAATCGGGTAATAATTTTTCATGGGATCCTCTTCATTAGGGTGTTTGACATAGCATTGGAAAGATGATGCATTGCGCTGCGTTTATCATTCATTAGTCTGCTTTCTCAAGAGCTCACACGATACTCCAATTATAAAAAGGATCGTCAACTCGTATAAATCATCTTCATTGAAACGCGCACAGCAAAATATGATCATCTCAAGAATGACACTCTTTTTGGCAAACATATTGCCCGACAATGATAACAAATGCATAAAATGAAAAATCATCATCTCTTGCTCTTTCTGGTTCTTGAGTAGGAAATTTATGATGTAGGTAAGTCTGCATCTCCCATTATCAGCGTAGTTTCCCCCTGTGGAGCTATAGAAACTCTTGTTGGATCCACCTCTATATGCACCGCCCCAGGGGTTCGCCCGGGTATTCCCGATCTTTTGAAAACAACTGATGGGACATCGGGCATAAAACTGTCATTGGGCCTCAGGGCCCATTGTCCAATCTATTACAGGTGAATTTAGTGTGTACTGGTGAACCTTGTGTGGTATAATGTACGCATGGGAGGCAAATTATTTTTTGTCTCTTACTGTGCATTTCTCCGACATTTTACAGTAGATAAATCTTTCCATCAATCACATGCTGTTGTCAAAACTGCCAAGAAAGACCAATGACTGTACACATGTTAACCCTTCTGATGCTGGAACACTTTCATCCAAAGCACAAGGACACAAAGATTTTTGAAAACCCTCCAAACCCTGTCATGTTGGTATTCATTGGATAGCTCTTGCTGAGTACTTTCATATGAGTACCTATTTGCCAGGGTTTCATATAATTTCCAGCTTTTTTGCATCATTCTGTATCAGCCACATTAGGCGCTAGCAGCATAAGGGTTAACCCTTATGCTGCTGCTGGTAGCTTAAGTGGCCGATACAAAATGATACATTAGAAATGTTGATTGACACAGCCGATAACAATTTTTCAAATATTTTGAAGTTATTTCTTTATTTATACCAAGTTCAAAGTACAGCGCATCAAAGTTGTTAATTTTTCCAAAGGACCTCTGGGCAAAAGTAATTTCATTAAAGGTGGCTTTTTCCAAAAAAAAAAAAGATAGGTGTGAATGTGTGATAGAATCTTGGTCTGATGAAATCAAAAAACAAACTTCAAGTGGTAATGTGCTAGTTCATGTAGCATAACTAGCTCTGCATGGTTAGTAAGTTTGATACGAGTCTGCACGGACTTAGCCAGGACCCGTCCAGCCTGTCTTGTGAATGGGCAATTTCTTCAAAAACTCTTTTTTTAGACAGGCAAAAATTTCCATGAAGAATTTTCAATTTTTTTTTTTTCTGACTTAATCTTTTCATAACAAACCATCTTCTGAGACATGGCTGAAGTGTGATTTGTTCTTTTTAATAAGATAGGCTATTAAATGTAGTTGGTATTTGAAGAAGATGAGTGGCTAGATCTGGACAGGTAGAAATCTTGTGAATTGCTATTTTGGGCAGGTACTCTGTATGTGAGCCTTATGTAGAAAAGGAAAAGAAGGTATATTTCAAAAAGGAGGGAATAACAGCAGATATAGCATTCTAAGTTCTCTTGTCTCAACCAGAATATCCCCTACTCCCCTTATCAATGGATAATAGAGATTTGGGCAGGGCTATTTGAAAACCCTGCACATAGTTTCAAGTATAGTACCTTTGAAAAGAGCACAACCCAAACCTACTCATATCCACAAAGGCATACGGGTATGTCATTGGAGGGAATCTTACCAGCTGCATGTGGCATCACAGATACAAGTGAAGGGTCATTGTCCCTCAGAAGTAGGTCTAAGAATGTTACTTTGACATATTTTTTTTCGCAATTTCTCTTTGTTAATCCATTCATGCATGTTGCAGCCAAGCTGCTTGACTATTTGCTTGTGGTATCACAGATACAAGTGAAGGGTCATTGTCCCTCAGAAGTAGGTCTAAGAATGTTACTTTCACATATATTTTTTTCGCAATTTCTCTTTGTTAATCCATTCATGCATGTTGCAGCCAAGCTGCTTGACTATTTGCTTGTGGTATCACAGATACAAGTGAAGGGTCATTGTCCCTCAGAAGTGGGTCTAAGAACGTTACTTTCACATTTTCTTTTTTTTTTTCGCAATTTCTCTTTCATGCATGTTGCAGCCAAGCTGCTTTACTATTTGGGTGACATCTCTCTTACAAAGGCAATATCAAGAACATACTTAGTGAATTGCTGCTTCATTCCTCAGTTAGTTTCAAAACTATGACTGGTCAAGGCAACTCTTGTGAAGTAGATCCCCTGGCATGAATGGATTATGACACAAGTCTGTGTGTCGTAAAACCAACGCAGGGCATGCTCCCATAGCCCAGTGGTATCATGCATAAGACACTGATAGGTTATGATGATAATAATCTTGATTTCACGAGGGTAGAAGAGTCAAATACAGGATTTGATTTTTGCTTCGTCCCTCAGAAACTTAGCGCTTCTCATTACTGCATAAGATCTAAGGTTCCAGTCGCTCTTGAGGCTTGTGAGAAAGTTGCCAGTCACTTGAGGAAAGGTATTTTTGCCCGAGCAGGCACCGACATAAGTACTAGCCTGCTTGCTCAGGCAGGTGAATTTTTGAAAAAGGGGGTTTCGAGCAAGTACATTTTAGGTTGCACTTGCCCGAATGGGCAAGCTGATTTTCTGAACACTCAAACTTTTTAATATAGTAAATGGCACAAATACTTGGAAATATGCTAGTTATGCAGCAAAATTTAAAAGAAAATAGTTTTCAAATCATTAAATCCATGATAAATAATACATGCCATTCTAGCATATGTTATAACTTATTTAAGGGAAGCCAATAATTATGTCGGGCAATTAAAGAAAAAAAATTATTATCTACTTGCCCGGCATGGTAAGTTACTTCTGAAACTTATGTTGATGCTTGCCAAGTGGTGTAGTGTTGTCCTGCTGTCTAATGGTGATTGGTGAATTGGCCTTGGTATTGCGGAAAGAGTGAAGACCAACGGAAATACTCACGTTGTTACTTCTGATATGATTATAGTGTGACCAACATGCATTATCACTATCATATCACTTGATTTTTGCTTAGAGTTTAAATTACTCAAGAATGATGAGTTTTGTCTACTAGAATTTTTTAAATGTTTGTTTTCTGAAAACACTGGAGGTTTGAGTCTGCGGTAATCCATCATGGTGCATTATGAGGACATCTTCATTACTGCCCTTCAGAAAAGATGTTTTTTACCAAATTTGTGTCCATTTTTATGAGCGGGCAAGGAATTTTTATTGACAGATGTCTCGAGCAATGATAAGAGCATGTCAGAGTTGTTGGCGAGAATTGTGGAGGCGTTTTTGACGGCTACATTATTTTGGCGCTTTGACGAAGCCAGGCAGGTGCGCAGGATACCTTGCTAATGCATGCTTGTCGATGATAAGTCCGCGGATAGAGTTACCACAGATGTGCCACTCTTGTACATCTTAAGCAAAACCACATCAAGCTGTTTTTTGGCTTTTTTGCGAGGGCTAAGGTGTCAGGAAGTGATCGGCAATTGCGGAAAAACCCACGACGTGTAAAATTGGGAACATCTCGGGAGCTCTCTGGCTCGGCTCCGATTTCTCCTCTCGCAGCTCTGGCCGCATCAATCTTGACCGAAACACAGGTGTACTGGCGGGGACCCTCTCGGCTCCGTACATCGCATCATCATTAGCATGCAGGGCATCGGTGATCGCAGCGCCCTTCGTCGAAAACCACCCTGCATAACTCACCTGGTACCCTAAACGGCTGTCTTTGATCCATTGTGTTCACTGCTCGCACTGCATCATCTTCTTCATATTTATAACCGTCGTCAGGGGTTCAAGCTTTCCCTCTGAGGACAACTGCTAAAAGATGCTATTGAAAAATGAAAAAAGAATAACCTCATCAGCAACCCTTATCACACAGAGAAGGTTTGAACTGTCAGCCAATCTAAGATTCCTGTATTAATTATTCATGGAACCTGGTGATTTGAACCTCCTTTCGACAGCTGAAATCATAATTAACTTCCCTGGTTTGAAATTTTTATGTTATTTCACTTTACTAATTTTTTTGTTATTTTTTTATTTATTTATTTTCTTATATTGCTATTTAGGAATAGTGGAGTACTTCCCTTTGAGACTACTTGAAATGATTAGGCCATTGAATAAGTAGTATGGCTGTAAGTTTTTGGTAATTTTGAACGGTCATTGTGATATCAGCTTAAGCATTAGACTGGTAATTATCCTCAACCCTAATGATGTATATATCATTGAAGAACAAATGCTAATTAGTTTTCTATTGATTTTACCAAATTGGAGATGGGGATTTCATTGTTTTTGCTAGATGAATTGGACAGTTGCGAAATTAATTTTTGCTTCCATCATTATTTGAGCTTAATAGAAAGTGCCACTTTCTTGTTGCAATGGATCGATGAATTGCTGTTAATAAATCGGGTAATAATTTTTCATGGGATCCTCTTCATTAGGGTGTTTGACATAGCATTGGAAAGATGATGCATTGCGCTGCGTTTATCATTCATTAGTCTGCTTTCTCAAGAGCTCACACGATACTCCAATTATAAAAAGAATCGTCAACTCGTATAAATCATCTTCATTGAAACGCGCACAGCAAAATATGATCATCTCAAGAATGACACTCTTTTTGGCAAACATATTGCCCGACAATGATAACAAATGCATAAAATGAAAAATCATCATCTCTTGCTCTTTCTGGTTGTTGAGTAGGAAATTTATGATGTAGGTAAGTCTGCATCTTCCATTATCAGCGTAGTTTCCCCCTGTGGAGCTATAGAAACTCTTGTTGGATCCACCTCTATATGCACCGCCCCAGGGGTTCGCCCGGGTATTCCCGATCTTTTGAAAACAACTGATGGGACATCGGGCATAAAACTGTCATTGGGCCTCAGGGCCCATTGTCCAATCTATTACAGGTGAATTTAGTGTGTACTGGTGAACCTTGTGTGGTATAATGTACGCATGGGAGGCAAATTATTTTTCGCCTCTTACTGTGCATTTCTCCGACATTTTACAGTAGATAAATCTTTCCATCAATCACATGCTGTTGTCAAAATTGCCAAGAAAGACCACTGACTGTACACATGTTAACCCTTCTGATGCTGGAACACTTTCATCTAAAGCACAAGGACACAAAGATTTTTGAAAACCCTCCAAACCCTGTCATGTTGGTATTCATTGGATAGCTCTTGCTGAGTACTTTCATATGAGTACCTATTTGCCAGGGTTTCATATAATTTCCAGCTTTTTTGCATCATTCTGTATCAGCCACATTAGGCGCTAGCAGCATAAGGGTTAACCCTTATGCTGCTGCTGGTAGCTTAAGTGGCCGATACAAAATGATACAAAAAATTGAAAATGACTGAAACTCTGGCAAATGGGTACTCATCTGAGAGAGCTCGGCAAGAGCTATCCAATGATTACCAACATGACAGGGTTAAGATGGTTTCAAAAAGTATTTTTCCTTGTGCTTTGGAAGGTAGCCTCAGCATTGCAAGGGTTTAAAATGGTCTAATATATCAGGTGGTCTTTCCTAGCAGGTTGAAAATAATGCACTTCGCTTTTGTGAGCATGGTAGAAAATGCTTTTGTAAACATGGTTCCTCGAGCAGTTTTGTTGGTACTCTTGAAGTGGAATGTTAGAAAACCTGCATAAGTTATATGCATCCTGCAACTGCATCCCTAGCTTGATGGATGGAAGGAATTTTGCAATTTCTGTAGGTTCTCGTTTATACTGTAGGAGTCTAGACTCCCTGGCTATCAATGCGATATTTTTACTGACATGTATATGTTGGATGCAAAATATTTGAATTATGATCATAAGTACTTACTAAGCTAGCATTTCTTTATCAAGTACCATGACTCTTTATGGGTTTCTATTACTTGATATTTTGCTATTGTTTTCCTTTACCCGTAAAAGCATTTTAGGATTGAATTAGTTTATCTGGACTTATATAATGCTATACAAAATAATTCAACTATTTAACCTATTCAGGCTCAGAGTGAGGGCCTGCCCTGATGGCCGTGTGGTCTAAGGCATGAGCACTGACTGTTAGCTGTCTCTCACCACTGCCTAGGTTTGAATCTCAGCTGGGACAAGTGAGAAAGTTGACAGTGACTTGGCGTTAGCCGGTTATTTTCAAAATTCAAAATTCTCAAATATTTCGCAAAAGATGTTTGTGGTTTAGTTTAGAAGGTATATAACCAAAACGGCAGCTTTTTTGACCACTGCACCGGGCAGGGCATGGCTTAAAAACAGGTCCAGTATATGAAACAACGAGGATTATATCATTCTCCACACGCTTCCTGAAGATCTATATTTGTCATGGATGAATAATAGGCCATGCCAGGTTCCAGCATCAAAAACCGCCTCTCATTCCGTCAATAAAATATCATCAATTCATATCACTGTTAGCCGAGCATGCCAGCATTTTCTTTCACAAACCGGGGATGAAAAAGGCACACACCCATAAATTGTGCTAGGCCACTACCCATGACTGACCATGCAGATATTAGCCAGAAGAGTGCTAAAACAATGATATTTTCTACAGTGTTTTCTGCTTATTTCAGGCAGTAGGGGAACCTCCTCAGTCTGAAGCGCCTCTTCAAGTGGGTAAGTAGTAGTTTTCATTCTTTGGGGGAAGCTAGCTTTTGTCTAGGTATTAAATCCCTTTTTCTGCTTTTGGCCAGGAAAAATGAAGGTGGCAAAAGTGGTTCTTGGATAAATTCATTTATTTTGCCCCATTAGCATGTAGCACTTTATACTACCTCAACCGCTAAGTGCCTTTGTCTATGAGCATCTGATTATCAACCTTTTATGATAACCAGTATGGGAAATGGGAAATGCTACGTTCACAAACATTTTTGCTATTCAGATTTTCTAGAATCTGGGGGTAATTTAATTTTTTGACTGTTAGGAAAAAGGAGAAAATTCAGACAAAACTATTTCAGAAAATGATATCTGACACAAAGAATTACTTTTACAGATAATTGTTTATCTGCAATTATTTCGTTTATCAGTTTATCTTGCTGATTATTAAAATGGTAAACTATGCTTAGTAGTTTTCACTTATCACATAAAGTGATGATATATTTCACAGGTGTGTGTCCATACCTCATATATTCCTACCAGCATATTGTGTAGTAGATTTAGTGATGTACCGATTTGCAACATTTGTTTTAATCTGATCCAACACATTTGTTAGTGGTGATGCCTTATCTTATTAAATTAGCATCACCATGACCTTCCCTTTGTCTGATCTTTTTTATGTGTGTGTTTGTATGGCAACTATTAGTCAGTCATTTGCACATGTTCATCTTTTTTATCTTTAAGTTTATCTCATAAATGCCCTGTTTTCTCAGACATCAATAATTCAATAAGGCAAAAAAACTTGTGGGTCTGTTAGTCAATTTTCACGATGATTAAGGGTGTAAGAACATTTTTTATAGAAGGTTGCACGGTTATGTTGACCAGAAGGAAACCTTTTTCATACCCTAAATGCATTGAGTGTCCCTTGAAGCTGCCAAATACAGGCTGAACTCAAGAAACAAATTTTTACTTCCCTGCAGCAACTTTCCTTTAATAGATAGTTATTAGGGAATATTGACCAGATACGAAACCTCTCAAGGTGCCCTAAGTGCATTGAGCGTCCCCTGAAGTTGACCATTCAGGCTGAACTCAAGACTGGAAATTTAATTTGCCTTGAGGGAGTTTCCTGGAGAAGCAGTGCTGACAGTAGTCGCAGGAACTCGTTTAATAGAGGGCTCTCCCCTTGCTGGTAGCATTGTCTCCTAATACTCATTATGTATTCAGCGGAGTGGCCCGTCAGCCCTCGGCAGGACCTGGGGTCAGAGTCTCCGAGCCCTCTGACCCGGTTCAGCCCCACTTGGCGACCTCTAGCCTCCTGCGTCTTCCTGAATTATCGCCACCGCACCTTGCGATTGCTTGGTGGAATTCCAATAGGAACCAGAACCCAGGTTTGGCTCTTTTTAAACATTCATGCAATATATGATTCAAAGTAATTGTCACAATTGTATAAATCGGGTTATCAAGGATGCTTTTATAAAAATGATATCTCCAACAATTATCATGCCTTATGGTCACCATGGAATGAATGATTAAACTTAGAATTTGGAAAGTTATCTATCATAAACTTTTCTGCCTTATGGTCTCCAAAAAAACTGACATCAAGTCACTGGCCACTTTCTCACATGCCTTGGTGTGGATTCATACCTGGGAAATAGTGAGTGATAGCTAGCATTCAGAGGTAACCACTTAGACTCCTCGGCAGGGTCTTAGCCAGGATTTCAAAAATGCCTGTCCAAAACAGCAATTTCAAAATTTCTGCCCGTCCAGATTTAGCTACTAATCTACTTCAAATCCTTATACCAGCTACAAGTAATAGCCTAATGTGTCAAAAGGGCAGTTTACACATCAGCTATATCCTAGAAGATGGTTTGTTAGAAAATATTTGGTTATTACAACCCAAGAGTCAAAATTGAAAAATCTTCATATAAATTTTTGCCTGTCCAAACAGGAGGTTTTTAGGAAACTACCCGTCCAAAAGACAGGTAGGACGGGTCCTGGCTACGTCCCTGCTCCTCAGCTCTCAGGGCAGGTCCTTAAGGTGAAAATGGCTGCATGAGTGCCACATATTTATCTTAAACCACATCACATAATCTGTAACCTGCTCCTAGCGTTCTCAAAGCTATCAACCTGTCCAATAGTAGACTTGTATCTCCCCTGAGTTGATTTCTGCATTAATTTATCCAACTTTTCTAGTCAGTCCTTCGACACAGTGGTATTAGATACAAGACTATTATAAACCGAATACCTTTACCTTAACCTTTTATTGTCTATTGTCCTGAACAGGCTTTTATACTAGAAACCAATAAATTAATTCATCCTTGTAGCAGCCCAAAATGGTCTGCTGTTTTGTGATATCTCTCTGACAAAAGCATGTATTGGGAAAAATTTGGAAATTCATGATAGATAAATACTAATTGTATTCCACCGTAAGAGGTATTCATCAGATAACTTGCCAGGTAGTGGTTTTGTTGTCAAGGTATTTTCATCAGTATCATAGCCTCCAGATGACAGTTATTATAAGTACCAACATGCTCGAATGAGTAAAGGAAACATATGTTGTTACAGTATTATAAACACTTCATCTCCATACCACCTGGAGGGGTCACCCTGTATTTCCTTGCTTGGGCTCTATAATGAGCCTTACTGTTTATACGTAGTTTATATGGTACAAGTACTCAATACAATACCCTAGTGCATAATAAGGCCCCCAAAAAATTCCATCTTTCTGGTGATTGCCCAAATATAACACTTCATCTCCATACCACCTGGAGGGGTCACCCTGTATTTCCTTGCTTGGGCTCTATAATGAGCCTTACTGTTTATACGTAGTTTATATGGTACAAGTACTCAATACAATACCCTAGTGCATAAAAAGGCCCCAAAAAATTCCATCTTTCTGGTGATTGCCCAAATATAAAAAATATTGGAAGGAGAAATTGTACCTAAAGACACTTACAACTATTTGTCTTTAAATGTCCGTGGAATTCTAATTCAAATTCAAATTTGGAGGCAGATGGGTTGTGATTACCCACTCATGCTTCAGAGATCTTATCATTGTGTCGGCTGGATTGAAGATGATTTGACAATTGAGTTTAATAATAATAATAATAATATTGTCATTTGATATTGCGCCCTTTCCATATAAACATGCTCAAAGGCGCATTACATTCCATTGTCAAAGGATAGATGTTGATATCCACATAGTTAATTGATATATACATCTTTGAACAGATGTGTTTTCAGTTTAACCCATTTATGCCTCTACCAAATATTTTTCCCAACTATGCCTTTAGTTTACCTAAGATATTTCACTTAAAGTATCTGGCTGATTTTGGCATCTGCAAACATTTATGGGTTAAGGGATAGGATGTAAGGAGGACAATGACTTTTTCAAACTCAATTCATACACGTAAAATATGTCTCCTCTATCAGTACCAGGGACTTAGCCAGGATCTTCATTAACAGGGTGTCCAAATTGGCAATTTAAGAATTTAGGGTGTGCAAAATCCCTGATTGAAAAAGTAAAAATTATTACACTGATTAAAGTGATTATGTATTTAACAAATAAAGTAATTACATGCTTAATTATTCAAGAAATGTCTTCGTTTATTATTTTGAAGTTAAACTTTATAGAAATTTAACTTGGAATGAGTATTTATTTTTAAAAAAACATACCAAAATCTTGGGTGTCTTTTTACCTAAGATCAGGTATTTTTCATGAACCAGGGAGTCCAACATACACCCTGCTGGCTAAGACCCTGATCAATACAATTAGTGTTCTAAGTTTATACAGCACATGTGTTGCGACATATCCATATTTTATCGAGAAGTTTGACAAAGCCGTAGAGGAGTCTCTACTCTCTAGCACCCTAGTTCCACCTGCCGCCACCCACATGTGTCAGAAAGGCCTGTTCTAAGACAACTAATTACACAACACTACTCTTTGTACTGGCGAGTAGGATATACATAAATGTCAGGGATTCAAAGCTAAACCATCTATCTTGCTGTGTGATTTACCAGCATCTTAATACGATATGGCACGTGCTGTTGAAATCTACCTAAAGGAAAAGGTGTATTGTTTTTTAAAAAACAAACACACCAAAACATAACCCTTACGTTGCTGGTGGCTAATTTTGCCAATACAAAATGAGGCTAAAACGCTGAAAAATGATTGAAACACTGGCATAATGGGTACTCATCTGAGAATACTCCAGGGCTCAACATATAGCATAGTCCCATCTCCCGGGAGATCTGAATTCCAAAAACAGCCCTGTCGGGCTACCTAAAGTTGGATTCAGGTAGTCCCGCTGGACTACCTGAATCCTGGGGAAGTTCCCCACTAAAATCCAACAAAATGGTAGCGAGAAAAAGAAAAATATAGCATTCCTTAAGCATGCAACCTTAAAAATAGAAGAAAAAAGCATAAGTACCATTACTAACATGAAAAGGGGGAAAAAGAACCTTTTTGCCTTTTTGGAATAAATGGCGGGACTACCTAAAATGCTGACGGGACTACCTGATTTTGGGCTCAGGTAGCCCCGCCAACCTACCTGGCCCTTCTGGGGACCGTAGAGCCCTGTACTCAGTGAGAGCTATCTGATCATACCAACATGACAGGGTTCTGATGGTTTACACAAATCTCTGCATCCTTGTGCTTTGGACGAAAGTAGCCTCCGCATTGGAAGTGTTCAATGATTGCAGTTGGGATGAATTATGGAAATTTATTCATTTTGGAAATATTCTTTTTGCCAAAAGACAATTTTGATGGCAACTAATGAATTTTCAGTAAAATTGAAAGGTTATCCTTTTCTTAAAAACTATTTCACAATCCCTGCTGCAGGCTGTGTCTCCTGCTGTATGTATTTTTAAATAATTATCAATTTTCCTGCTACATAGAAGCATATGTGTGATCATTATTGAAATAGCTTGCAGTCTTCCTCAAAAAGTATGACAAGTGATAGAATATTATGACAAGTGATAGAATATGAATTCAAAATCCCACCTACGCCCTAAGTCCTCCTTAAGTTTCCTGAATATGAATACATTTTTATTCATCATTTGATGTTTCGCAGCCTCCCTCAAAATGTATGACACTCAATGGAATAGGATTGCAATTTCCATTCTTGACACTTTCTAATCCCTTTCAAGTCCCGATCTCCTGCTGCATAGTCTTGGCCACCAGTGAGTCTGGGCGTCATTTGGACACACACACACCTTCAAAAATCAGCCCCCAGGACACCCAAATAGTTTGTTGGAATTTTTCTCAAGTTGTCAATTAAAAACATATAATTGAATATTTATTGCACATGAAAATCATGCATATAGTTAAGTAAGTAAGTACATGTTTGTGATTGTATTTAACCTAGTATATTTGGGTCTCTCTTGAAAAATAGGACGCCCCAAAATTTTACAATTGGCACTTTTGTGCACCCAGTTTCTAAATCCCAGCCAAGACCATGTCCTGCTGTATATTTTTTTCAAGTAGATATCAATTTACCACACCTGGGGAGAGTTCATAAAAGTTGCACCCGCAGGTAGTGCAGCGAGGGGGCCCATTAAAGCGCACTTAACATGAGTGACAAATGCTGTTTGGTGTTATGAAATTTTTCAGGATGTCACCACTACTATAATCCCAATACAGTGGTCTCTGTAGCAAATCACCCCTCAAGCCTATAAACTGCCCCGTGCTGCCCAATTAAGGGCTACCCCTGTACCCAACCGGTACAATACCCCCTTTTTCCTCTCCTATCATTTACCACATAATGGCCACTGATGAGGTTTTTCTGATAGGAAAGTTTTTTATCAGCGGTGCTGGTCTGAATTTATTAAGCTGCCATAGAATTATGGGGAATTTCATTAGGGCTGCAGCCGTTCGTAACCGTTAAGTTGTGGGGCGATAGGAAATACTACTGCTGGAAATCCACGTCCAGGATATAAAAATGATATTTGGGTAATGTTATCCCATGCCTCCTATTCTTAAGTTGTGGCTAATTGTTTCTGTTTAAAACTTTATGGGCAGACCAGTGGCACTTTCATGGTGCACCATCATTACAGGGAGATCTATTATCTAGGTCCAGGTTTTGTCATGTGGCTATCACATATCAAGTTTATTCACTGCACGCTACACTAAATGAAAGCTACAATGATCATAAAAGTTCAAAAAATGATGCCACTGACCAATAAGCTACAAATTCACTTTGTTGGTTAGAACAAAATGAAATGGGTACTAACTTATATTTTATGTTAATAAAAAAAACAGGTGGCACAGCAGTTGCTGATTGCACCAAAAAAAATTTTTTTAAAGTTATAACTTTTCAAATTTCTGAGCAAGGAATGAAATAATTTAGGTGGAGAGGAAAATGAATTTATAATTATCAGAAATATTACCAGGCAGGGTCTTAGCCAGGATTTTTATACTGGGTGTCCAAAATGGGCTGTTAAAAAAAGTTGGATGACCTATTTCTCAGGGGAGATCTAAATTTATTCAAATAACAACTATAAATAAAAATATGATTTATTGAAAACATGCAAAGTGTCTTTAAGTTATAATTTGATGCTTACATTCAATACATTGTAATGAAAATTTTCAATTATTTTTGGTATATAGAAATATTTGATAATTTCTCACAAAAATATACATGTGTTCTGATGTGTGCTTTTCAGGGTTTTTGTGTTCTTAGTTATGCCTAGACACTGCTGGCTAGGGATGGATATCTCTAAGAATAAAACGGTACAGTAAAAAATCTGTACCAATGAAAGGGTATTGTAAACGGTATATTATTCCATTGTTATCCATATAACTTTTTTCATGAAAAGTCATATTTAGGATCATATTTAATCCCTAATGAATGAGAACTTGACAGTGGTTGGTATCGTTAAAGGTACCTTGAAGAATGAAACAGTAAGATAGGGTACTTTACGAAACGATACCGATAGCAGTTCCAGTACCTCTTAACAGAATCCAACCCTACTGCTGACTAAGGCCATGATCAACATAATCTCCAGAGATGACTGGTTTACGCGATCGTGGGAAAGGTGTGACAAAGGCACCAACTTTTTTCTCTTAATTGATGCAATAATTGTGTAGAATTGAGGATGAGTAAAACCGTGAGCTGGGATGATTCTAGTGGGAGAGTCATCAGCTCGTTGTGGCCAGCTGTTGTTGGGGTAACGTCGACAAAACGGGCGTGGAAATCACTCGGACTGACTGATTGTTTTGGTTGAGTAGCCAATCCGCAGAGATCTTCGGGAACATCAGCGGGGGAAAGGAAATAAATAATTTAACCACTCTTTTGCGTGAGCTTGGTAGGCGGGTGCGTTTTCTGTAGGAAATGGTGGTTTTGCAATCTGGGTGATGTGATATCTGGCAAAGGGCACTGAGCATGACCATTGATATCTACCACTATAAGCTGCATATTTGTATGCGGTTTCTGTTCTTATGAAGCCTTGATAGCAGGCAACTAGAATACACTCGTAAATAATGAAAAAGGTAGCTGTTGCCTGTATCTTTCTCTTTGCATTTCCGAACAATCCCACATACGGAGACATTTGTTACCATGCAGTTGTTCTTTAAACCCTTCCAATGCTGAGGATGCTTTCGCCCAAAGCACAAGGACACAACGATTTTTGAAAAACATCTAAACCCTGTCATGTTGGTGTTCATTGGATTGCTCTCGCATAGTACTCTCAGATGAGTACCCATGTGCCAGGGTTTCAGTCATTTTTTCAAGCATCCTTTTGTGTTGGCCAAATTAGCCACTAGCAGCATAAGGTTTAAGTAATTAAATATGGGAGGAAAATAAGATACTTTCATTCAACTTTGTTTTTCAAAAACACTTGCTGCATTCTAGTTGTCACCTATATCACAAAAGTCAGACGAGTTGGAGCAGAGCTATTTGTGCTTGCGTTAAGGGTAGTTTGTGTGCGGGTGTGATTTTCTAAAATAGGACCAGAAGAGTTGAAGCTGAGCTGTGATTTGGTGGATTTACCAGGAGTTGGTATGTAGGCGGGGTGATGTTATTGGCAGAAATCAGTTGGTTTGTCCGCAGAATATGCTGTTGCGATTTTTTGCATTTATGAGAAGTTATTTTCCAGTTAGGTTGATTGTTTTGGTAGAAATCATCATGTGTTAAGCTTGAAAGGTTGGGGGGGGGGGGGGGGGGGGGTTATGTGGTTTATTTAGAGTTTGTATGCAGGCTAGAAGATGATGACTTGCTTGATGATGCGGGGAGGGAGGGGGGGGATGAAGAAGTATCAGATGAGTAGTAAAAGCTGAGTTGTGATTTTGTGGTTTATGGAGAGTTTGTGTGCAGGCTGGGCGATGTTATTGGCAGAAATCAGATGTCGCAAGCACGAGAAGCTAGGGGTCTGGAACTATCTGTGTAGAGGCTGAGTGATCATGCTCCCGGCAGATAATAACCACCACGTTTGACGGCGCAAGAATACGATGCTCCCAGAGTCATTGTGCGACCACATGTTGCGGGCGGCCGGGATGGGGCGATAGCATCAGGGCAGAGGTGGGCTGACGGATCCGTCGGGCACCTTGCAGGCCGATTACCGCACCGAGAACATGTCTCTTCCTACGGGAGGGAGTGGGTGAGGCGCAGCCGTTCAGGATGGGGGGTTAGCTATGGGGGTAGATTGCCATGAAGGTGAATTACAAGGGCCCCCTTTGAACCCCCCTCATCCATGAAATAGGTGCTGATGAGCAGTATGCCCAGCATCAGAATCTTACCACTTCATACTCCACATATTGCTCATGTAACAAGGCTGTTTTTAACCCCTTTCACTTTTGTCTGCTCTGACAGCTTGGAAATATATGATAGCAATGCAATAATTGAGAAATATTGGAGAGGAGACTGCATGCCTGTAGATTGGACACAATATATATATATATTTGTATATTTGGTTGATCATTCATGTTTCTAATGAATATGGAACTAGGATGTTTATTATTTGATAGTGGAAATGTGAAATTTAGAGAAAAATCAATCACCCCTATTTTCTTTCAATTATGTAAAAATAATAATTTATGAATATTATGCTATGGATATAATCTTCAAAGGAAAACAATAACTCAATATGTCAAGTTGATAAAAACTTGGTCTTGTTTTGATTTAAGTGGTGAAATATTCAAGACTTGAATCCAACCCATGCCACCACCCACCCATTCCCTAATTATGCCAGGAGAGCATCTGTAGATTCAGAAGGATCTAAGCAGAAGAATAGCATATAGCAGTGTAACACTGGAAGAAAACATTAACTCCATGAAAATCTTTCTGGGTTGATTTTTTTCACTATGAAATCTAAAATAATTATAAAATGAAAATTTTTATCAAAAGAATGATATTTCCTGAGTAATTCTGTCTACTTTGGCCTGCTGTATCTAGTAGTAGAGATAGTTAGCATTGTGGAGTCATGCACACTCTGTTTACACTCTAGCTGTGAGCTGATCCCCACTTGTCAAGCATGGCATATGGAACTAACAATGGTCAAAACTCATTAATGAGTTTCATTATGCTGGTTCAGGGGCTTAACTGCCCAAAGAGAGTGTACAGCACCTGTATACGGAAACTTGTTTTCCATCTGTGACAGCTTTTGTTTGTGTTGATGATGCTATGACAGTTGATTGCTGTTCCTGATGGGGTTATTAGGTGCATTGTTTAGGGTAATAAGCGGGCAGTAATTGTATAATAGGCACTCATTCTGACCCATACTATTACATCATAATTACCATTGTCAGGTGGGTTATAGGTATAGGGGAGTAGGGAAGGTGCTATTGTTTTCAATGTCATTGCTGCCAGCACCCCTGAAAGGGAAGTGATACCATAGCCCTGAAATATGAGATCAGAATAGGATAGCAGTATTGTTGTTATAGTGATTGGCAAAGGAGGATTTAATTAGTTTGAATTCACTTTTATGTAATAGTAGGTAGTGATTGTGCTAATGTGTTCGTTTTTCAATTTGCAAATGTAATCAAACTCATATAGCATGGTTTTCATTAGGATATGCATAAGTATGTGTATGTGTGTGAGTAAATGCATGTATGTATGTGTGTGTGTATGTATATATATATATATATATATATATATATATATATATATATATATATATATATATATATATATATATATATATATATATATATATATATATATATATATATATATATATATATATATATATAAATAGGTCCTCTTTATCATGTCATGTGATAACTGGATTTGTCAAAATTTCGTTTGGAATGCAAATCATGGTAGTTCAATATGAATCCCCTGTCAGCAATTTCAATCACAAACATATGAAGGAGACTTCCATTGGGGATATTTGAGCAGAAATCGCTGCACTCTGCATAATTAAAAGTGCTGCCCCCCATTACGATGAAGGGGACGTGAATGTGACGGAGGATAATGCGTAAGTGACGGCGGGTGCTCTAAGGCAATCTAGCCTTGCACATCGCGGTCATATTGAGAAAGGAACCACATCATTGCCGCACAGACATGATGACAAATATCGGAACCCTGGCCCTGTCAATCACCCGACAATCGCTATGGCAACTAAATCCTATCAGTGAAGGGTTTAGTGGAGGGAGACGGTGCAGAACGCGGGAACAAAAATATACAAGTTGCCTCACACCATCATGCTCCATGGAGTGTATTATTGAATGAAACGGAGGAGGACAACATGCACGATCACCTCAAGATTCTGGCCACTCCGACTACTGCGAGCACTGGTCTTGCCATCGATAGTCGTCTTAGCCAGCAGGGCATTTGGGCATCATTTGGACACCCAAACCCTCTAAAACACCCCTCAGGACACCAACAATTTTCTGTGATGAATTTCTTAAAATATCAACTCTAAACACATTGTTAAATTTTTCCTCCTCATTGCAATTTCTATGACATTGTAGAGGATATTTTACCTTACCTTAATTAACTATTTATTTATGGTTCTAATCTGAGTATATTATATCCTCCCTAGAAGAAAAAGGACACCCAAGAATTCTACAGTTGCCAATTTTGGGCACCCAAGTTTCTGATTCCTGACCAGGACTCTTGGGGAAGCTGCTAGAAAGCCTTACCTGTTTATGCTATGAGCTCTCATGACAAGTCTTGTCTGTATGCTCTAGGGATTCCCAAGACTTTTGCAATGCAATACAATATTGCTGTTACCTTTATGATTCGATATCTTAGCAATATTTTTAACTATACTGCCTGCCTAACAGGACCTAATTTTGTTTAAAATAGCAGTCAGGTTCAGAAATTTGGCTGATAACAAGCAAATTTCCTTTGTATGGATAAATCCAGGTAGTAGTTCAATCAATATAATATGATTAAGATTTTTTTTATAAAGAAGCTAGAAAAATGCTGGGTTCATGGATTGCTTAAACAAACTTGAGTTTTTTTCTACAAAAAAAACTTAATGTTTTGTCCTCAAAGATATGATATGAGTAAAGTGTTGGTGGAGGATATTTACTGGGATAAAGAGGCTGGACCTTCTGGTGCTCAGTCCCAGGGATACAGGTGTACAAAATGGAGCTTGTATTTCCACTTTGTCTAGTGTAAAGGTATCTAAACCCTGTCATGCTAGTATTCATTTGAATGCTCTCGCTAAGTACTCTCAGATTAGTGCCCATGTGCCAGTGTTTCTTATTGCATGTTTTTGCATCAATTTGTATTGGCCAAATTTGCCGCCAGTAGCATGAGGGTAAAGGGTTCACCCTTATGCTGCTGGTGGATGATTTGGTCAGTACAAAATGATGCAAAAAACCTGAAAAATGACTGAAACCTTGGCACATGGGTACTCATCTGAAAGTACTCTGCAAGAGCTATCCAATAAATACCAACATAATAGGGTTGAGTTGGTTTTCAAATATCTTTGTGTCCTTGTGCTTTGGACAAAAGTTTCCTCAGCATTGGAAGGGTTAAGCAATAGAACCGGGTTTTGTCTGTCTGTCTGTCCAGCCGCCTCTGCTAGGCAGGAGGGGGGGGGGGGGGGGGGGATGTATTCCTGTGGTATTCAGTGCTTGTCTATCGGTAATTTCATGATCAGTGACTCGAGCCTTGACATAGGTTCTAGAGGGTGCGTCCATTCATGTGCAGACTGCAACCCTATTCAACTGCCAATCAAAAACTAACTAAGCAGGGCAAGTTGCTTGGTGCAGGTTACATTCTATCAGCTCTACACAGCAATAATTGAGTTTCCCGCACCTACTTACATCTGACTTTCTCCTCTTACAGGAGACCCAAATGCTTCAAGCATTAACTTTGTGGTTTACACCAGTGTCTATATTATTCTTTTATTTTCATTTTAACTTATTATTCTCACTTGTGAGAGCTTAGGCTGTAAATAAAAGCTAAGGTTAATCAACTAATAATAATTATAATGATAATAATGATAATAATAATAGTAATAATAATGATAACAATAACAATAATAATGATGATAGTCTTTATTTCACAAGGGTACCACAGTCAAATACAGGATATGATTTTCGCTGTGGCCCTCAGATTTAAGGATTATACCTTTCATGCTTTAGGCCACAGAGTTGATTATTGTTCTTCCAGGCAAAGTTTCTTGAATGATGAGAGAGATTTTCATATTCACAGTGATTGAGTGGAGGGAGAGACATGCACTGATGATGATATGTCAGACTCTAGTACTCTAGTAAAATCCTAGAGAAATGTTCTGGGATCTCTATAACCCCTATGCTGCTGGTGGCTAATTTAGCCAATACAAACGATGCAGAAAACCTGAAAAATGACTGAAAAACTCAGCGAGAACTATCCAATGAATACCAACATAAATAATAATAATAATAATAATAATAATAATAATAATAATAATCTTTATTTAAAGAGGGTAACTCAGTCCAATGGTAAGGATCTTCCATGAGGCCCTCTGGCATGTTTACATTAGTAGCCTGAGGGCCCCAGGGTTACAAAGTAGTACCGTACCGGTACAATGCTTTTAGGTATCTAGACTTGAAGGAAGGTAGTGATGGTGCACATCTGATTGCTTCAGTTAAGCCATTCCAAACTTTGACAGGGTTTAGATGGTTTTTAAAAATTGTTGTGTCCTTGTGTTTTCGGCGAAAGTTGCCTCAGCATTGGAAGGGTTAAATCAGCATATCAGGAGTCCATTAGGTGATCTGTTCATTATCATATCGGGTATGAAACCATCAGGAGATGGTTAATTTGGGTTTCCTGTATCAGGAGACTCCAGATCATATGTTGGGTGTTGACAGGTATGTTTTCATAGTTAACAGTGGGGGTACCTAACCATGCATGTTGATTTGATTTTCACCTCTGATCGTATCATCAAGGGAGGTGTACGCCAACCACGCTCTGCCAGAGACTCATCTAAAATTGATTCTATTTATTCTCTACCTCCCTTTATCAATTGAATGTCATGGACAAGGTAGCATTAGAACATGATATGAGGATTCTCAGAAATAACTCAGCCAAGCGTGGTTTTTGTGACTTTTTTCACAAGTATTTTTTGCTCAACCTTTATGCTGCTGATGGCTGATTTGGCAAATACAAAATGATGCAAAAACCAGAAAAATGACAAACCCTGGCATATGGGTACTCATCTCAGATGAATACCAACATGACAGGGTTTAGATGGTTTTCAAAGACTTTTGCATCTTTGTGCTTTGGACGAAAGTAGCCTCAGCATTGAAAGGGTTAATTGTAAATGTCTGGTTTCTATAATGAACCCAGACTAACGTCTAGCTTATGGCATTGTAATTACTTCTAAAATGATAATCCTATTACTATTAACCCTTTATCACTCAACGCAACAATGTTGCGAGGTCCCCAGCACTGTCTGAGGGGTTGCTCCTCAGAGGCATTGTTGCGTTGGGAGGAATGATTGGCAAGTTTGTCCTCTTTGCGCAGTTGCACGAGTGGTTTGTCATCATATATGACTCCCACAGATCGTGCAGAGGACATCTATCATCGCCCTCCCCCTCTTCCTCAGAATTTTCTATGTTAAAAGACGCCAATTATTCTGAGAAACAGGGAAAAAACAAGGGAGACTTTCGATGATTTGCGTGTTGCTAAAGACGCCAAAACACGACGACGTCACCAGGCGGGAATTCCCTATGATTGCCATATTAGGAGAGGGTATTCTCGTAGTTTTCTCATCATAAAAAACGGACTTCAAGTCCAAAAATTGACAAGACCAAACTTCAGGTTACAAAGAAAAGGAAAGCCAAATCATTTAATGTCTTTATTAAGAAAAAAACATGTACATCAGCGATCTAAAATAGTGGGACCAAAAATACGCCAAAACGCGCTTCGTAGGAATAAGTGCACAAATACGATGCGGGAATTCCCCATGACTTCCATATTTTGTAGGGGATTTCCCGTTGTTTTCCCGTCGAAAAAATCGGACTTCAAGTCCGAAAATAAACATGACAATACTACAGATTACGAAGAAAAGGAAAGCACAATAATTTCATAGCTTTATTAGAAAATCACTTGCACACCAGCGAGTTCAGATCGTGGTACGCAAAATACGCCAAAACTCGCTTTGTAGGAATAAGTGCACAAATACAATTACGCAATAACTCGCTACTGAGGAAGTGCAGCTGCACTCATGTAGCGAGTTATTGCGTCATTGAGTGATAAAGGGTTAATAATATTAATGCTATTTTTTAGTCTGAGAAACGGTTAACGGTTAACTGTTGTTCGAGCAGCAACCATAAATCTGCCCACACGACCATTTGTGCACTAAAACAACGGTCATCTGTTTGCTGTCCAATGTAATGGACAGCAAACGGTGAATGCTATTAAGGGACATACCCATATTAATTGGGTGTTGTAGTGTAGCATATTAAAGTATCAAGGACAACAAGATTTTTCATCTACATCTATATGTTTTATTTGGTTTTATATACGTTCGTTGACCGATATATCGGTCAACCGTTTGTGCACAAATGGACAGGAACGGTCAACGACATATTCATCAAACGTTTGACATCCGTAATTTTTTGCTGTGTAAAGGATGGATATCGACTAGAAATAGCATATTTTAGACGTACTTTGATGAATATGGATGACAAGTGTAAATTAGAATTCTTTTTCCGTACAGAGTTGTGGACTTTTAAGTTATTGTTGAGCCCTGTGCATGCAGAGAGGATAGAAAGCAGAAAATATCACTGTGCTTGCAAGTGTGTGGTAGCATTAGATGAAGCCCCCCAGAAGAGAGGCAAAAACTTTCACTTTGACGTTTTCGTATGACAAGTAGAAATTAGAACTCACTTGCCCTACATAATTGTGCACTTTTAATGTTGAGCCCTGTGCATGCAGAGGGGATGGAAAGCAGAAAATATCAGAATTGTGGACTTTTAAGTTATTGTTGAGCCCTGTGCATGCAGAGAGGATAGAAAGCAGAACATATCAGAATTGTGGACTTTTAAGTTATTGTTGATAGAGGATAGAAAGCAGAAAATATCAGTGCACTTGCAAGTGTACATGGTAGCATTAAATGAAGCCCCCCAGAAGGGAGGCAAAAAACTTTCAGTTTTTATGGTTGTGCGTGCGGCAGCGGAGGATCAATGCGGAGGAGAGTCTCGCTCCAGCAGCTTTCTATAGGACCTGTGATTCCTCAACCTGAACACTGACATTTTATGCTAAAAGCTGGCGGCAGGAATGGAAGTGTCGTTTGCCGCAGCGGCAGGACTGTTCGACAACTGGGAATTCGACCCTCCACACGCTATCCTCCCCTCCTTTGTTTCCGCGTCTATTTGTACTTTTTTGCCTCGCTGGCAACTTTTGACATTTTTATCATTGTTGATTGAGACTACCGTAAGTTGCCGCGCCCCACTGGTGTTACCCTTTACTTTTATATACTATACAAAGTAATGGTAATTGATATTGACAAGTTTGGTCTATATATCCATCTACACCCTATTTGATGTCGCCCTTTTCTGGCATCTTTGCATTGAATTCTGGGCTCTATGTTGATAGTAGTCGCTGAAACTTTATTGTTAAGTCACACACCTATTTGAAATGTACAAGTGTTGGTGAGATTAACAACTAAATTGACATGTTTTTCTTAGGTTTCTGTACTAGAAATGATCCTTTTAGGGTTTACAGTAAATACTGTAGAACACATATACGACGCGTGTCCCAAATATAGCGAATTGGGGAATTTTCGCATCATAACGTATCTTTATGTTAGCGATGGTAGCCGCCGCTGACAGCGCCAGTACAGTAAGAAAAAAGTACAGCGTTTTTATATATAGCGAAGCGGAACCACACGCTATGTACGCTATATATAAACAGACACTAACATTGTGTGTTCTACAGTATATAAAATCTAAAATATTCACATTCTGTGATATGTTCACATGCTGTGTATCACTGTATACTAGTATTTACCGCTAGGATGCTGAAATATCTATAATAGATAAGTCCAAAAGTTCTTTCTTGTAACTAAGATACTAACAAATAGGGCAAAAGCATTGCAATTTCCAACTGAATGAAGTGGTTGGTATCCAAATTTGGGATGTCATGGATATCCCTTTTTTTCGAATTCTATGAATTGCTATAATCTTTCCACTATATTGTTTAGATTCGATTCAATTCGATGCACCATGTTTCAGCCATTTACCTGAGTAAAGTACACCGTTTCTTTTAATTTCTCTTACAAAAGCCATAACGAATACTTCAATATTTAATCAGAGTTCTACTTAGCATTAGTTTAACAGGAAAAAATATCTAGGTAGAAAAAAGTAAATTTTTTGAAAATAAATATACGCCAGAATTGGGGTAGAGAATAACGATTGTATCGATTCGATACCCAAACTTTAGATTCGATTTAATTGACAAAGTGAAAATGGCGATTTATCGATTTGTCGACTATCGATGACATATTCCTAATCCAAATAATCCTCTATCAGTAAGGTCTCAGATAAATGAAAGCAATTTTATACAGGTGCTTGAAGGGAGATTAAGTTTGTAAAAAGTACATTATATATTTTCCAAGGCCCAGTCAAAAGGATATTAATGGGAGAATGAAAACGTTATTATGACTTATATCTGTGCAAATGTATTCCATATTAAATATTTTGGAATTTAACTTTACCGAATCATTTATCAATAACAACAAGTGCTTTGTAACTCCTAAGATATTGACAGCATTGAAATTAGGAAAATCATGTGATAGAGTGAACAAAATGCCTATCATTATAGAGACAAAATATAGATTAAAGAAATCTTAAAATATTATTCTTATCCTGGTGATGGTCTTTTATCATTATTTATCAGATAGATGTGTAATATACTAATATATATATATATATATATATATATATATATATATATATATATATATATATATATATATCCACATATATTAGATGTGTAATATACTAATATATATATATATATATATATATATATATATATATATCCACATATATTATATATATATATATATATATATATATATATATATATATATATATATATATATATATATATATATATATATATATATATATATATATATATTTATGAAAAAGTTATTGTTTGAATAACAGGCCATACTAAGGATAACTAGATAAGAAGTTTATTGATATCTGTAACAGGACAAAATTAAAGATACGAATGATGAACATGAACCATTTAGCCTAAAAATATGCCACCCCTGGAGATAATATTGAGGTATTCTTACTAAGGATTTGGGGAATTATTGACAAGTCATTCTTAAACAAATTGGAATTCAAATCAAGTGGTTTTAATTACTAAAACTAAAAACAAATACATTAAATGTGGATGATCTCTGGTGAATCAGAACCTGAAGCATGTGAAAAAGTCATTTTGCCTTGTAAATTATCCTTTTATTTCAAGTTATTCAGTGAAATGTTCATGCTGCCATTTTCCTCAGTTTCCCTGATCCAGCAACAATGATTCATCTTGAGCGAGTTATTAGTACCATATGACTACCTGGCCATGAGGAATGATATTTTTCCTTTCAGTCTTGGTGCTGTAACTCACATCAAAAGCCCGCGCCCAGATCCGCACCATTAACTTCTGACAGCGTGTTTGTATTTGCCAGCGAGGGCCTGATTAATCTCGATAGAGATTTTCCCTGTCTCCTGCGAAAATGATGCATGGTCTTGTGGTGATGCAGAGTCAAAATGATATTGAGTCCAAATATCAGAGATTGAGTGGCAATTTGGATCTAGCTGGATAATGATTCTCACCTGGCGGTGTTGTTGGTGCATAAAACTTTGCATAAATCTGTCTGCTGCAAAAATGACGCATAGCTTTGTGCTGTTGCAGAGTCAAAATCATGTGGAGTCCATTTATCAAAGAACGTTGGATTAGAATTAGAATTCTCATCTGGTATTGTTATGGTTGCATAATATATTGCATAAAACAGTCTTCTGCAAAAATGTTGCATGTTGCTGAGTCAAATTCATATTGAGTCCATATACCATAGAGTGGTAACTTTGATCTAGCTTGATTAGAATTCTCACCTGGTATTGTTATGGTTGCATAAAACTTTGCATAAAACAGTGTACTGCAAAAATGATGCATGTTGCTGAGTCAAAATCATATTGAGTCCATGTATCAAAGAGTGGTAATTTTGATCTAGCTGGATTAGAATTCTCACCTGGTATTGTTATGGTTGCATAAAACTTTGCATAAAACGGTGTACTGCTAAAATGATGCATGTTGCTGAGTCAAAATCATGTTAAAGCTGGAGTTGTAATTTGGATATAGCTGGATAGGGATTCTTATCAGGTACTGTTATGGTTGCATAAAACTTTGCATAAACAATCGACTGCAAAACTGATGCAAGGGCTTGTGATGTTGCTGAGTCAAAATGATATCGAGACCCTATTTATGAAGAATGGAATGATGGGTCTAGCAGGATTTTGCGATTCTCACCTGTTTGCATAAAACTGCCTTATTGCATGAAATTATCTTCAGCAGAAATGAAGGATGCATGGCCATGCGATGTTGCATCTTTTCAAAATGACTTTTTGGAGTCCCTGAATTAAAGGTGTATTGATAGATATGTAGAAGAAGAATAGGGATTCTCACCTGGGTAGGGTGTGGATGCATAAAACATTATTAGCCAAAGACAGATTCCAACTCCGCCGAGGTGAGAGACAGCAAGCAGTCCCGAGTAGCAATGCTGTATGTCCTAGACCACTCAGCTATCGGGGCTAGCCCTAATCACTGTTCAACTAACAGGCTAGCTCAACCAAGTATTCAAAATAAATGATGAATTGAATATATAATACACTGGCACATTATTCAAGTTAAAGTAAACTGACCATTTGTATATTTTTATTTACACTGTAACACTGTTTTTTATTAAATAACTTATTGAATGTGACTACCAAAAGACCAAATAAAGGAATTATCATGCAGTATTCATCTCGATGTTGTAACTGCATGCCCCATAATTAGATTTACAGTTTATGATTACTAAGTTTTTGTTTTAGCAAAAAAAAAAGAAATGATATTCATTCTTTGTTTTTTTACTAAACCGTATCATGCGAAAAAAAAACCTTTTGACAATTGCTCTGTGGATCTATGATATAATAGCAATAACTTATGCGCAGCAAGGATTCACAAGGTATTTGAAGGTGAGTTTGGTTTTCAGTTGCGAAAGCTCCCATATCAGCCTTAAGAGTCTAGAGCCCTGCATGCAAATAGCAATGATTGGGTCATTTATCTTTTTGTGGTGTCACTTCAACACCCGTTTACTTTGTGGTGGAAACAAGGAGTAATAGGTGTGACAATTTCATATGTGGCTTATTCCAGTCTGATGAGCACCACATGTTTTAATCTACTATATATTTGGACTTATCCTTTCAGGAAAGAGATGATTTTTACTGCAGATTATTTTTTATCCTCTAAGTACCATTAAGATATGTCTGTAATGGTACCATGCCAATAGATATTGCTTATAGTACTTGAAAACTGATTCAATAAGGACATCTCGCAAGGAATTTCTTTGTAAAATGACTGAATAATTTCTATAAAATATCTCCGCACATAAATAGCCTGCTATGTGAGTTTCTGAAACAATAAAACATGACCATATTTGGTTGTAGGTTGAGAAAGTTTCTATTCTTTTCTATGAGTGTCAATGCTTTTATTTGGGGTGGGGGTGTATAATGGAATAAAGATGTAGTCTCTAAGCATCAATAAACCAACAACTTTACCTCGTAAGTAATTTTGAGTGCTATTGGAAAACAAAGGATGACACCTGTTTGAGCGAGAACAATCATGTCCTATAGTCGTCTTTGACTGAAATCTTATGTGCTGCACCTGTTTCCTGTCAAAATATCATCTTTTTATTGCTCTGCTCCGTGCGTACCTTTGTATCCATAATCTTATTTAACGGTAACTTTCATTTTTGGAAGCCATCAATCATACATGGCGCTACTCATTCATTTGTTGGGCAATCACTCTTGTCGAAACCACATGGTGTTTTAGTGCAACCCCTTTCTATCACAACCCTATCTGCCCCCATGTTTTAGATCCAAATTGAAGAGTAGGGGTTGTGCGATGTAGATAGGGGGTTCAGTATTGTCTGCAGTGCTATCTAAATCAATTACTGGCACATAGGTTCCTGCCAGGTGCATCTGCATTCAGAGATCACGAACAGGTGTAATTATCATTAGAAAATACACATGAAAAGAAGAGCTCGGTGTGAAAATGTATATGTAATATGTGCTATAGCGTGCAAAGGAGAATCGCGTGCCGCCGGCCCGGGACAAGGGGATGCACGGTTATCTCGGTCATGATCAGTGAGCATAAAATTGTGCGGTGTGCCATCTTTTTGAGGATTGGCAACCCCTGACATAAAGGCTATGGACCTCCTCATAGTGTCATCTTCCCATTACGACAAAACAGGTGTGTAAGATCAGAAAGCGCATAAACAACACATTTGTATCTTTCTAATTAAATCCTTGCTTCATAGCGTTCTGCACAGTTTAGTGTTCTGCTCCAAATATGAATTCTGGATAACCAATCTTGATGTCTCCATCAGGGACGCATGGATGGATATATTAAAAAAGAATTGAAAGCAACGCACATATGTACATATCTTTTTCTTGGTCTGCTTGATGAAGATGAGTCATGATCCATTTTTTTATCTAATCTTGGAGATATGGATATTTTTGAAGCTTTAAATGCCATTTGGCAGATAGTTTGGGGTACAAGTCTTTTGAACAATCTCTTGTTGGTATCGTACCTGGAAATATTAGTAAAAATGCCTCTTTTCATTTCACTTACCTCTGACAAGTGCTTTTTTGATATCCATGAAGTTGCAATGGTAGAGGGCAACGATGGTAGAGGGTAACGATGGAAGTCAATGCCATTGGTGGATAAAAATAGATTGCAGGGGGAGAAATGATAGTGATTGACTCAAAATCAACAGTGTATTAGTAATTAAATGGATGCAAAACACTTGAAACAAAATATCAATTTCTATCTTCTCTTATCATTCAAAATAAGACTCACAAAAAAGAGATGGTTATGTTAGGGCATTGCAGGATTTTGAAACATCTAAAAGGTGCATTAATATTGCTCCCTGGAATTTTTCCTGAAAAATTCATTTTCTCTCTCCTATTGCACTCCTGACCAACAATAAGTTATTAGCAAGTCAAAGTATGTATGTATGTATTTAGTATCATAAAAGAAGTAAGGCCACTCCAATTTATTTACTTGTCTTACAAGCTCAGGAGGTAGGAAATGAGCCATTTTGGAATAAAAAAAAGTTGAAAAATGTGACTTTTTTTATTTATTTTATTTTTTTTAGAGTCTGACGACTAGGACTGGTAGGGATATGTTTCTACCAGCCTATTCTCAACTAAATAAAATCAATCAATCTATTAACCCTTATCCTGCTGTGAAACCTATAAGCACTGCTGGACAACACGACAATTGTTGTGGTTAGCAGGATAAGGGTTAATCCATGTAACCTGAAGGGTGGGAGGTAAACCTCCTCAAGTCTGAGGCTCTACTACAGCAATGATAGCTTCCTGTAGTTGATTGAATCACACTTACAAAGAATATTCTTAAAACTTGCACTTTCTTTTTTTTTTTTTGGAGTCTGACAGAAAATTTCAAAACCACTTACGTCCGTAAGACACCAAAGATGACTTTTTTTTCCTTTTTTTTTGGAGTCTGACAGGATTTTTTTTCCAAAAAAAGCTCGCAAGACAAGTAATTAAATTGGAGTGGCCTAAATTTAAAATAAAACTGAAAAAATGCTGTGGTTCCTTTGTCTAGTCATCAAGTATCTCTGTCACCATCAAACAAAATCACAAATAAGTTAGACATTGAAAAAGGAATTTTGGCATGATATTTTTTGTGTTCATCATGTAAGTTCTCTAGTTATAATAACAAAATAAGTAATTGATTTGACAGTCATGGAGATCTGGGTAAAGGCAGTATAACGTCAATCACTTGCCTGGTTTGCTAAAATTTGTGAGACAATGAAAAAAGAAAATGTGACCTGATACGTCTTTGAACCATTATGGAAGTTTTAAAATTCTGATAACAAATTCAGTGGTTTGAGAATGATTGGTATGGATCTCGGTAGGCCTATCACTTGCCTGATTTAAGCTCTGAACATTTACTTATTTCTGCGAGCGTGGGCTGTGTTAACCTCCTCGCTGCGGTGGGCGAGTATACTTGCCTGACGCTACGTTTTCTCTGTAGCGGTTGGCGAGTAATCACGCCGAATAGCGGTCTCCACATGTTCGCCATTGTCGTATACGGCTCATCAACATCCGGTTGGCCGTACACGATAAATACGGCGAGTTTTAAAAAAATTCAAACTGAATAGGTGAGACAAGTATCCCACCTATTCGTACATGTTTTTTTTATTATGTATGTTCAAAGAAACAAGAGTTTATTAACACAAGACAACCAGACATAAAATAAAACGATGTTATGTTTGATTTCTGAAGTGCGCGACGACGGCAAAATCTATCGTAACACGTTTTATCGAGTGCGGCCGTAGTACTTATCGATCCAATGCCGTTGTTTTCTTGGCATTATTAGTTATATTATTTGACATCTAAGTAAAAGAGATGTCAAGGAACAAGAATATCACAAATTAATTACGATATAAGCAAGTTGTGTCCGCATTTCAATCGATTGAAGTTGATTTGATGTTCTGCAGACGGGGTCAAATGTACGACTTCAAAATGGCGGCAGCTGCAAGCGGCCGCGGCGAACACCGATAGTTTCACTTCATTCACTGACAACAGATATCCCAAAGGCGGGATATCTATAAAATAAACATTTTTGGAAAGCTGAGAATCAGCTTGTTTGGATAATATAAGTTTGCTATTTTTTTTCGCAACCAATGTCTTGTTGTCAATTAATTTTGTAAGGGTTGCAAGATTTTACGGCTCATGGACGAATGAACTGAACGAGCGTAAACTCGCAAAGAATTTCTCTAACCATGTTGAATTGAGGTCTCAAAAATCGATCTCACTCATGGTATAACAGAAAAAAGAAAACATTTTCTGGTAGATATGAAGGTAAGTAAATACCATTTGTAATTTTTTAATATAAGGTTGTTTATTTCTATGGGAAATGGCTTCATGACATGACTTGATGCATAAAAAATCCAAGTCAACTGAAATGGCCGCCACAGTTCTTAACTGTATTTTTTGTGTTAAGTTAATGATTTTCGGCACAAAATGGTGGTTATAAATTATAAAATTACATGTGGCGATTGAGGGGGTTCTGATTATGATAGCAATGTAAATTTGATATGGCCTGATGTTTATTTTATTGCGGAAGCAGTACTTAAAGAACATGTCACATAGGCTTTTCAGTCGTATCTCTCTCATGACGTGCTATAGTGTAGCCAGTGCCCATATGATACCATACATTGTCCTAGCAGCAAGAGGGTTAAATGATAGTAATTCTACAGTGTGGGAGTCGTTAGGACAAGCAGCATATGGCGTCAGAAGTGTTCCTGTTGAGAGGCATAACACACAAAGAACTCCTACATAAGTACACTGAAAAAAAAACTGCATATTTTTGGGCATCCCCGCACAAGGCTTGGAGACCCAAATCATGTGGCAGAGGCTTGACCCGAGGTCAGTTGGCATTCTCCCTGCAGTCACTTTCAATAGCCTGCGATGATGGGCACCTTTCAGTTTGAACAAATACGATTAAATCCTAGTTAAGATTAAGCCTGCTGCCAATTAATTTGAGATTTCATGCCTACCGAGCCTGTGGATGAAAAAGCCAGTGGAAATTAGCTTAATTTATGCATGCTTTATGCCAGGAGTAGAGTGGGGGGAGGGGGCGGGCACCTCCCACCCCTCCAAATAATCCTCCCTTCATAGACAGCTAATCAACTGGCACCAACTGCCGCTAGTTCTCAGGCCTGTAGGAAAACCGCCGCTTTCAAACTTAATCTCAACCAGAGACAATCATTTCAAATTTCAAATTTAGATTGAAGTGTGTGGTAAAGGTTTCAAGTGTCCCTGAACATCATGAATGATCTGGTGAACTGCTGGTGGAGGACTGAGTTGTCTTAGGTGATAATCAGGGATAGGATGAGTCAGCTGCAAAGGATGATGATGATGAGGAATGAAATGTACTTAAGTAATGATATCTTAATTAATAACATAATTATGAAATTTGTGGAAATGATAGTTGTAACTATGTTATGATAATGCTATGCCCACTCCCATGACTACTGCTCTAACTAGTACTACTACTACTACTACTACTACTACTACTACTACTACTACTACTACTACTACTACTACAACTACTACTACTACTACTACTACTGCTACTACAGAAACTTTTTATATATGCCTGTAATGATTAACCTATGCATTTTATATTTACACTGCAATTCTTTAATTAGAGAATCCTAGGAAAGCGTTTTACAAACATTGTCCTGGTTTGATTAGGCATGTTTCTGGCCATCAGCCTGTTTATCCATGTAGTGGCCAAGAATGGTCCTATTTTTAGTGTATATATATATATATATATATATATATATATATATATATATATATATATATATATATATATATATATAAAACCCTTTTTTCTCTTTTTTTTTGGAAGATTAGAAGGTAAACGTTAATAGGAAGCCCATCTCCTAACTTTACCATAAAAGTATGATGATGGCATCCAGCCTGCACCTCTGAAAGAGAACTGCTATTACAAATGTGTTGAATGACCGACTCTCTTAATATACAAGTGAGCATCGTTGGGTGGGGGTTGGTAGGTGTGTGGGAGATGAGGTAGGTGTCTTGCAGTACCTGTTGTGTTTATTCACTTGAAGGGACTTCTCTAACAGGATTACCCCTGCGCATAATAACAGCCAAGTTCCGGGAAGAATAGGCGGCTTAGGCACCTCCCTTTCCCTATGGCTAGTCACCATGGCAACTGCCTCTGCAGCCCAGGCATCCCACCTGATGGTGGGGATGATTACTACCCTGGCGCCAGGCCCAAGGTCGGGCCCACCCCCCCTTTCTCTCCATATGTTCGTTCCCCACTCCTGTCTCGTCCCCTCCTCTCGATCTCAATGACTTTCGAGAGCTTTTCTTTCACCTCTCAAGTGCCCACTCCAGTGGGACTGTTGCATGCTGGGTAGAATGATGTCGAGTCATTGTGCGCACTTCTCGACAGAAATTGACACCCTCCAACCACAAACTCATTACATTCTGATCATTGACTCGTTAAAGAAGTGGTTTCGAAGTACAATGTAGTTGTATTCTTGCTTAACCCATCCATGTCCGAAGATTTGCGTTTATCTTATAAATTTTGTAATATTTTGAAAATCAAAGATGGTTTGGAAAAATGTTTTACATCGTTATACGCTGATAATACGATTATTACTTGATCTATACATTTCCCTGTGGTCTAAAATTGATGTGGTCTGAAATCCTTATGTTAATATGTTGATGGTTTAATAGTGAATACACTTGTAATACACACAGTAAAATGACAAGGTGCTTTTGACCACTTCAGGCATTAATAGATTGAAGCAAATTATATGGACTACTAATTCATTGTTTTGAAATGCCATTCCATGAACCATAAGTTCTTGAAATTGATTTTAATTGTCGGCTTTGATGACACTCAGGATTCCTTATCAAAGCCAGATCCATATTATATATATGTATTGCAATTATTAATTCCGTCTATCAGTTTCAAGGTGTCCTCTCTTTCCTAATCGTCATGGTATCTTATTAAGATATTGTGAAATGTCACTTGGACCTATTTTTTGCACATGTTCTATGAACATCTTAGATGATCCCGTAACCTGTAAGCTGCATGATACAGCTATGAAAACTCAACTTGAAAGAGTCTTATTGTTAGAGTATAGTTAACCATACAATGATCTGTTGATAATTTAACTCTGGTCTATTCATAAGTCATCTTTGCTATTTTAAAACACATCAGCTACTGTAGGGCAGCTGGGAACACAGTCTAAGATCTAAACGAAAGAAAAGACAAAAACAAATGCACATTTATCTAGACATAATGAAATTTTCATAACTTACAGTAAAACATCAATAGTCTTTGAATGCTATGAACTTTGCCCCTCTGAGGTGGTTTGTTAAGCATGAGGGCTTACCTGTGGCAAGCATGAATAATTTAAAGTAAAGGGTGTTCCATATAATACGCTTAATAGATGTGATCGGATAAATATTGCATAAGCTCTCATTAGCCTGCATGTCTGCAAGTAGTAGCTTGAATACAAGTATGCAGGTTAACTTGTCAAGCATGTAGTCCTTTTGTTGCTTCATATTTTATCCCTATCTGTTGATCTAATGCGATGTTTAAAAAAAGCGAGGCTTCACATTTTACGCAGGAGGTGTTGATAACTTCAACGATTTGATAAGGAAGAAATGCAGTGCTATCTAGACAAAAAATCTTTTAATTCTTTTTTTTTTCAATTCACAAAAGATATACCATATGGGCATTGCCATTGGAAGCTCTATTAAATTGATGGCTATATCACCAGCTTATTCCTAAGAGTTGTATTCAGGGACCTAGCCAGGATTTTCATAACAGGGTGTCCAAATTGGGATTTCATGAATTTAGGGTGTCCAAAATTCCTGATTAAAAAGGTGAAAATCATTACATTGATTATGTACATAAACAAATAAAGTAATTATATGCTTAATTCTTCAAGAAATGTCTTTGTTATTATTTTGAAGTTAAACTTTTAGAAATTTAATTTGGAATTAATATTTACCAAAAACACATACCAAAATCTAGGGTGTCTTTTTACCTAAAATTAGGTATTTTTCATGAACCAGGGAGTCCTAAAGACACCCAAACAGCCTGCTGGCTAAGACCCTGGTTGTATGTGAAATTGATGCTATGGGAAAGTAATATCTCCCCAGTCTCATTGAGATATCATCGAAACATTTGAAACAACAAAAAGCTCAAACTAAAAAAAGATACCCCTTCAGCTTATCATTGTGTGAATAGTATAAGATGATATCTGTTCATAGCATATGATACATATTTGGAATATTTTGGGAGAATGAAAAGGGGATATGTATTCAAGATGGTTTATGTCATAAAAATGCTTTCTCCCTGAGTGTTACTGTACAATACAAATATAGAATATTTTGGAAAAATAAAAAAGGAAATATGTATTTAAGATGGTGTATGCCATAAGAATGCTTTCTTTCATGGGTGAAGGATATATACCTAGGGTATTTTGGAATTGAGGGACATGTTTATAAGATTGTGTTAATACTGTCTAAATTGCTTTCTCTCCTGAGCATACAATATGTCTAGAATATTTTGGAAAAATAAAAATGGAATACCTATTTAACTTTTCATGCCTGGAGATATCCAAGATAATTTTTAGCTGGACCTATAGTACTTTTAAAAATAACTTCTAAACTAACCATACATTAGAAAAAATATTTGTTAGTTTCTGATCAGCATTTCTCTTTATAATAATTTCTTTATAGTACTTTAATTAGAGAAATATCACCAAAATAGTCTGGCAGTTTTGGGCTCTATGGGCATGAATGCAATTGGTTAATTAAGATGATTTTATAAAATCCTTTCTCTCCTGAACATATGGTACATATCTAGAATATTTTGGAAAGATGATAAAAAGGAATGTGTATTTAAGGTGGTGTTAATGCTATATAAAATGCTTTCTCTTCTGAAAACACGATACATATCTAGAATATTTTTGAAAAACTAATGGAAAAAGGAACATGTGTGTAATATGATTTATATTACGAGGATGCTCAGTAGATAATATGCTTGTCATGCTGGTGTTGACACTGATGACCGAGAAAGGGGGGAGGGGTGGGGGAAAGAAGCTGGCACAATTAATGGATCATGAAACCGTGTGTGACAATCATGCATTATACATGGACTCATGTATGGTCTAAAAGAATGAAACTACAGGGCATAGCATGTAAAATACCAGCCAACAAAAGCCTGAAAATCTGAGGAGGCTCTCTGGGCAGTGAGCTGAGACAGCCATCACATCTGTGCAGTTATTTCACTGACAGTAGCAAGAGCTATGCATTATGACAAGTGTGAAATCACCTCACTGGGAGGAGCCCTGGGGGGGGGGGGGGGGGGGGGGTATAGTGAGGAAGACTGTTATCATTATATTTGTTTCTCTTATAAACAGTGTATTAATCAATTAGTCTTTTTTGTCCAACCCTTTCTTACTTTATATTGCCTGCTTAGCTATTATCTTAAATATGTAAGGTTCTTAGTGTTCCATGGGTTTAGAATATTCAGATTGGATGAATGCAGAACATTCATCTGTAGGACAATATAATTTTTCATTCATGTTATAGGAACTGTTATTTGAGATTTTTTTCATGAATATTTATTATCATTATTATTATTATTATCATTATTATTATTATTATTATTATTATTATTATTATTATCATTATTATTATTATTATTACTATTGTTATCATTAATCATTATTATTATTATTATTATTATTATTATTATTATTATTATTATTATTATTATTATTACTAACCAGCAATATTATTATTATTTTTATTGATAATAGTAATGATGATAATAATAATAATCATTATCATCATAATAATTATCGTTATCATCACCATTATTGTTTTCGTTCTTATTGTATTATTATTAGGCATTTTGATACTTTGTCTTATATATGGATTATAGGATATTTAAGGTATACCAAAGATCACCTATGCATTCGAAATGGGTGGGCTTTGTACTTCTTGCCCTCTCTTTTGAGTAGAAACCTGTAGAGTATCTCATTTCTCTTATCTTATTGTCAAAATGAAAAACGCATTATCACATTTCATCTTGACCTGTGAATAGGGCATACCTTGTTGATAACACTCTTCAAAAAGCGGCTATGCGTAATCTTACCAAAACATACATACCTGACTCGGTGCTGCAAATTAGTTTTCAGCATACCTGTGTTGTGTTGTGGCGTCTTCTCACCATTTCACACAAAGGGTACCCCTTTAAAGTATGATGTTTATCTCACTAGAAGCATGCTTGTCTACACCTTCATCTATTAAAGCTATGCACAAACAGAACCCTTGTTTTCTGCTTCGGCGTTGAACACATCACCTACAGGGGTGACAACATGGACCTAAAGAGAAAAAATCAAGACCCTCAATTCACCTGCACACTTTTCACTCCTATCTGATGACCTTTGACCTATTTAGGGGGGATATGTGTAATTATTGTCATTGTCACATTCCTAGATTTTGGTGATAGATGATTTACATGGTGGTTTCGTTTTGTTTTTCAGATTTACTAGGATGCGAACAGAGGCTACATGGATTAAATGCAGCGAGCGATTAGCAGAAGGGCAAGATGGCCGCCCTGATGAAAGATGACCTAAGCTACCCTTGAACCTTATGAAGATCAAGAGTTATATCAAGAAAATCACAATGTGAGACATCACAAGATCACCTCTCTTTGGGTGGCCGTGTTTTATGGAAGCATGTGTCAAGTGTTTAAACACCGAACCTGATGTATACTTCTAAAAAGCTGGATAGAACAGAGAAGACTATTAGCAGGGAGGTTAAATGGCCACCCTCACTATGTACTGGGCCTAATTACTACCTAGAGGAGATCAAAAGTTATACAATCAAATAAGGATGGTGAAAAAAAGCACACGTTTTGCACACACACACACACACACACTCACTCACACACATGCTGGGTGGCCTGGTTTTTATTTATCACACTGTTACAGCTGTTTCAATTCCAAACTCAATTTACTAAAGCGTGTCCCATCTGATAGATTAACATTGTGTCCATAATTCAGAAAAACAGTTAAAAGCGCAAATTAGCATTTATTGTTGGCATTTTTTAAAGGTGGCTAATATATATATATTTTTCCTTGCATCTCATACATATAGCTTTACTCAAATGGTATTCTACTGCTAACTGCTGAGAATTCGGTACTATGGGTCATGATACTTGATTGCCCGTATGTTGTATTATTGCCACACCAGTGAATTTGAGAACTAGTGCTCAGATTGTCCCGGCCATCTTAGACATTTATTGTTAGTCCAAAACTAGAGGAAAATTCATGTGAAAACTTTAGGGATTTCCTTTTCATTGGATAGTTAAGTCACCTCCCATGCATATTTTTCACGACTAACGCTTCTTTGTACTCAAATAATTTTCAAGTGCTATATCATCCTGGTACTCTATATTCACAGTAGACAAAGGGACTGAATGTTTCAAGGAGGGAAATTTATTAATGTATGACATTACTTTAAATCAAATATAAAACATGATCTTCATTATATGCGTATATTTGTTAAATCAGAAGGGCTTAGCATTTGGGCTCAAAATTGCCGCGTCTAACACACTTACCCTCAGACTGAATGCATATTTGAGGAGCTAATGACTTGAAAGTTCCATCTGAGAAATGGTCTTGTATAAATATTTTAAGAATTGCTTTTATCTCTTGGAAAGTGCAAAAGTGCCAGGCACTCAGTCATGAATGGGTTAACAACCATTAGGTTTATGTGATTCCATGTATATATTCAATTAGGTGAGTCACATAGCTTCAATGGCACAGGTTCTAAAAAACAAACCATCCAATCATTTTACCATGTAAAAATGAAAAACTGAACACTAAGGGGAAAGGACATTTTTTGCTCATTGTTCATAAACTGGCCAGTCTGTACACAAACAAGCATAACATCAGCTTGAATTTTTCAATATAAACACCATGTAGCACTTGTTTTTGGTCTGTTGTAATCATTCTTAAGCACTGACGTTAATATGTATAAAATAAGCTTATCAAGTATTGTATTGTTACAAGTTACTTATCTACAACACAGTCTATGGGATATTCCCCTAGTGGTAGAAAATGGTACTAACCCTCACAAGTGTAAACTTTTTAATTTTAAAATACTATGGATATGAGTTGCACCATACAGGAATATGCAGTAATTAACCATTTCAAATTTGGTGCATACACTTGGTTTAACAGATTGTGGAATGAGTCTGTAACAAATAAATATTTTGAAATGTATATGAATTAAAGTCCCTTAATGTGTGCATTCCAGATATAAAGGGGTTAAATTTTACACTAATTTTAATCAAAGCCTAATTTGAAAGAATTATTATCAAAGCTTACTTTACTAATTTTTCTTTTTTTAAACTCAATGTGCAGTATTTTAATACATAGCTTTTATATATTCAACATGATCTAGCAGTTTGTGATTAAATGATAGGAAATTGTGTAGACATTAAAAAAAAATTTTTTTGATTATTTTATGTGAATGTGTATACCGTCTTCAAGGATGACATCACTTTCTTGTCACAATATGAACAGTTTCATAGTTGACCCCTGATACCATATGTTTTGCAACTAAGGGACTATTTAGAAATTAGAAATAAATGCAATATTTTCTAAATTGACACATAAAATATTGAAGACTACAAATCTATTTTGAAGTCCCCCCCCCCCCCCCCACCCCCCCCTAATCACAATTTTCTTACTAGAGGAAATTGTCTTGATGCGTTTTACCTCAGATTTACCTTGATTTCTAGGTGAATTACATTAGTTTTTTGGCATAGGTGTGAAGTAATGTTAAAAACTCATAAACAATGCATTCCACTTTCCCTGCTACTATTCACTGGTTATCTTAGTAGATTTCCTAGATGCAGATGGTCAATATGTTTGTTTAGGGATGTTATCTTGTCATTGGGAAGAGTTTGTGTGTTTTGAGTGTTGTTTTGTTGGCCAGACAAGTGTTCTGGGCTCGTGGCCGTGTGAGAACAAGGGGCATGGGCCCATCACGGTGATATATGGATTTGGTTTCCCTGTCGACCAGTATCCCCGGGCCGATATCTACGAGCGGCAGCTGGGGCATATTTCTCGCTGCATGGCTGCACACATTGGCCAGCACACCTTCAGCCAATGAGCAATTAGCACCTCCCAGGCATAAATACAACAACCTGATCGCCATCCGATGAGTCCTTGGAGCTTTTCTTCCAACTATCTCCGCCGTGCCGCCACGCCGGCCATCTATCTCTTTAATAAGCACTTTGTAACAACTCTCGGTGGAGTATTTAAGGTGAACAGATGATGTCCTGTGCGAGATAAAAAGCACTGGCGGGGCGACGGAACGCTCGGCCTGCGCATCGCTGGGAGTGGGAATTCTCTGCCCATTTCCTGTCCGAGGTTCCGCAAAAGAGTTGCCAGCATGATTTTTCCATTAAGGATTCCTCTGCAGATCCCCAGCAGGCTTGACCCCGCCTTTTATTGTAAATTACTTAAGCTGATGAATGTTTGCCGTGCCTCTCCAGCACCTTGCCACAAGCCGCACCTAGAACGATCCTTCCATTTAGCCAAAGGAGCTCGGTTGACATAATCCCATCATTCGCAGACCTGGGCCGCGTTTATTGGGCTCCGTAGGGCTACCGAAATAGGCATAACCGTTAGTAATTGTTGACAGAGAGTAAAATAGTAGACTTATTAGGTAAGAGTGGGTTTTATGTAAAGTTCAGCCTCTCCTTTGGGTGCCATTGGCTTCTGACACAGTTGCTGATCTTTAATATTGGAATTAGTTGTGATTAGGCCGGGAAGGCGGGGGTTTACGGCTGGCCACCATTGGTGTCCATCTCTCCGGTCCCTGCTTTTATCCCCTTAGTACAGGTTCTGCGCTAAATCAACGAAGCCTCCCCCTGCAGGAGCCAATAGTGGTAGTCCCGCAGTGCAGCCAATCGGCGATGAGAAGGCAACGCTGATTGTAGTTTTGGGCGCCATTTTGGCTAAGCTGGGCATCCATTATCTGGCTCTGGGCAATACTAAAGGCAGCCCGGCCATACGGCTCATCTCAGTGTAAGCACAAGTCAGAAATCAGCAAAAGATGCAGCCAGCTGATGTTACTCTCGAGCATGTAAAAATATTTTGGAATTTATTTTGCTAGAAAGTTAATCAGTGTTCATAAATGATAAGTCAACAAATCCAGTAAGCAAACACATCACTTAAACATGTTATTTCCTTCATAGATAGTTAAGGCGCAATATTAACCCTTACGTTGGTGTTGGCTAATTTGGCCAAATCAAAATGATGCAAAAAAATCCCTGAAAAGTGACTTAATCCCTGGCATTGCATTATTTTGGGACTAGGAGTTGGAATGTCTTTACATCCGTGCTTTAACCAACTGTGCATCTCACAATGTGTAATGTTTGTATTATTTTGTATTATAGCTATTTTATCTAATGGGACTGTCTTTGACCTGAAATATAATGCCAAGGCCATCTTTGCTGCAGTTATCCGGATTTGCAGTAGACTCTTTGTACAAGTTGTTGTCCCTCAACAATGATTTTTGTACCGGGGAATAAGGGCTGTAGAAAGTCGCTGGAACCTACTTTTGCTCCATGATCAACATGTTTCCGGTTGTGATCAAATATGTGAATCCCTGCTGACAGATGTGATCATGAATGAAATTACCCCTAGTGATGTATGTATAATCAGTATATGGTAACAGGAACCAAACCCCAAATTAAGTTTGGAATAATATTTTACAAAGTCGAGGATTTTTTATTAATGTGGTCCATATTATGCAAATGGGTGATCATGTTGTTTTTACTATTTTATAAACATGCTTGTGTATCTTATATTGTTCTTGTAACTGTTTCTCAAGGTAATGGGTGATTATATATTCTCATTTTAATCAAAAGCAATACTTTGTACCTAGTTAAATGTGCTAAATTGAGAACGGTTGCATTTAATCTTAATCTATATAAACTGAATTTGAGTTACTTGTTAGAAACAATTGTTTTATTTTTTGTCATGTCCTGTACACTTTAGCAACACATACACCAATGCACCCTCCCTACAGAAACTACAATTGTATAATACACTTTTAGCAACACAAACATTGATACACTCTTTGATTTGTTGACATGTCTTTTCTTCTGTATATAATTCATTTTATTTGTAGTCGTATATTTCAGATAGGGAAATGGTATTATATACGTTTCTTTATAAGGCAGTATGTATCTACTTGTATATTGGTCTTTTAAATGGGTTTTATTTTATGCGGTCATTTATTAAACTTGACGGTCAATGGCAGTTTCAAAAGGGCTCTTCTAAAACTGAAGAGATATGATGTAGTTTCTTTTTCCTATAAGAATGTCTTTGCCTAAAACTGGTTTGATGTTACTGGGAACTCATTGTAATTCAAATTGCCAAGATGGTCCTGCAACATTGCAAGTATGTTTTAAACAAGACATCTTTGCTGGTTAGTTATTTTATTTCATTCATCTATTTCGTATCCTCAAAAAGGCTTAATGCCTTTGATATGGAAAAACAAATGTGTTAAAGAAATTAGTATTCAGATTTGATAATTATCTAAAAATTAGAAAGAAAAACGGTTTGCAGAAATAAAGTACATGTGCTGAAGTCGAGAATCCTTTGGAACATATATTGGTGTTAAATTTTCAAGGCATTTTTTTGAACGGGTAAAAAAGAATATGTCAGCCTATTTTTTAGAATGTCGGGCAGACGAGGTGACGACCACTGCTAAATTGTCAGCATTTTTGCATGGATGTTTGCAAAGTCGAGATACAAGTTGTCCAATTATCATGAGTTCTCTGTGACATATGGGTTCATTGGCACGTGAAATTTCTCTCGATAGTGGCGCTCGTGTCATCTGCGAGGTGCCGGCCGTATTCGGCGTCGCTTTCATGACGGCGGCCCGAAAGGTAAACTGGGAAATATTGACGGAGAAGCGGGTGCCTTTATTATTTTGCGTCGACTCCCTCCCTTGCGAATTCCTGGCAATTGGGTTCGTCATCGCAGCGCTGGCGCCAGAACTCTGGCACAAATTGGCCGTCTGTCGTTGCACGTCACTGGCCGCACAGCCAGCAGACGAACTTCGCACACAGTGTTGCCAACAAACCTACTCACCACAACGCCCCTGTAAACATTTCTCTGATTTCTGTTATGTGAACTCTTTCAAATATTTCATCCAAAATGCTATTTATCCGTTCAGTTATACACAGACTAATGATATCCAGTCTGTATCATTGTTTCAGAAGGTAAATTGACTATCCTAATGATAAGCTGGCCGAGTTTGTTTTTTACTCATTCATACTATGAATCGAGCAGGCTCTGGCAAATGAGGATATCCTGAAATTGAAGGCACCATTCCAAAAGTATTTTAAATAAAATTCATTTGTCAGAGGAAACTTATAATTTCATGCTTTTTTTAGAATTTCCACTAATCTGCAGGAGTGCCTATGAATGGCATTTCTTCGATGCACCGTAGCCTTCTATTACATCCATGCGAGAAATTCCGTGTTTATTATTATTAATCGAAGTGAGAATGTTTACAAAATGACTGGGGTGTCGTCGTGACGTATTGTGTTGTCTACTGCAGACTGCGGCGCGCGCGGAATCCACCTGCCCGTCTTCAGTCAAAACAGACTTGTAATGAACCTGTTCGTCTGCCGCGCCGCACTCATCCTTCCCGCGCAGTTGTTCCCGTCACTTGTGGAGACTTCCCCTTGACACGGGGAGGCGGCCGGGCAGGCGGCAGCGCTGCGGGCAATTGATATTCTGGGCCGGTACTTATATTGGCCACATAACTCCCCCGCTCTGACATGATCCTAATATCTAGAGAATTTCCGCACAAGCAAATGGCCTGAATTCCAGCCGTACGGTCATCAGCCCCAGTAATGGAGCTGCCCAATTGGTGATACCGGCCGCACTTTACTGCTGCCAAGGGTCCATCACGACCGTTCGTATGCTTGGCAATGTCGTAAAGACGCCCTCCAGCGAGGATGGGCAAGTTTTATTCGAATGTGTCCGTTTTTAATAGGGTGACTTTGTCGATGCAAGAGCTAGGTTGTATTCGATGGAAAAACTGTGCACATAAAAATGTATATTTGGGCGCGTCATGTTGATTGATAACTCTACTCGATCCTCGTACAATAAAATCTATCATCATGTCAAAGTCGTTGTCTCTGTTGTTTTTACGGCAAACAGAATATCCGCAGGAATCTGTTTGGAACTTTTAAATCCTTTTCCACATAATGGTTTCATTGGCAACTCTCATTATAGATTATTGCATTTTGAGGAGATTTATTACTGCATTATTCTCCCCGTTCCGCAAGATTTACAGCGGCATTAGTCGACAGTTCCAGTCCTAATGGGATGTCCTGGATGTGGATGGAAGTCCGCGCTGGATAGGACTTAGCAAGGATGATAAGGAGGGAGAGGTTTTTAATCATCATTAATTAGTATTTCATCATGTCTTAACGCCCATAAGCCAACTCAATTTCGAATAGAACGTTTTGAAAAATAAACCAATTAAACTTGATACAATATTTATTAGAAAAAATCTAACCATAAATATGTTGCACAAATATAATATGAATAAGAGACTAGATGATAAGTTACTTCATTAGAGATAAATTCTAAGGAAATACAGGTATGATTGGTGTTGATCCGATATCGGGTTCTTTTCCAGACTGTTTCCATTGGCACTCCGTATGGCTAATCGTTCTCATTTGGCTAAATTATAAGTAGTGTCCGGGAAATAGTTATCAGATATACAATGACAAAATACTACTCTTTTGCATACTAATCGCTGCGTACCCTCCTATGATTACCTTCTTCCTTTTACTGTAACTATTCCATAAATAATGTCCAAATTCATAACTTATCACAGATACATGTAAAGAAATTTCCAAATTTAAAATTTGAAAATGTTTTCACTACAATACGTTATTTCTCCTGGAATATTAAGGTTACATATACGTCCTTTGATAATTTACCTAGGAATCTTTCTAAAAACCTTTACATTTTGTTGGATTTCTTAAGTTTTCTAGGCACTATATATTCCTGACCATTTTTCTTTTCGTGTTGCAGTGTTTCCACTTCCCCGCACTTTGCGTTTTTACTTTCCATTTGAACAACACTAAATCCCGCTTTACATTGAAACACTAAGCAGTCAATGTAAACAGGCATGACAGCATCTATATTTTATAACTATGTGCAAATATTAATCGTCAGTATCGAATTTCGTGTAGTAGTCAATAAGTCAAATCCGTTTTTAAGAACTGACAATATTCTAACATCTCATCTTGCGTAGGTTTGGTATGATTATGAACTGTACCACCCCATACCGTAGTGAAAGTCTTGATATCATGAATATGTAAAAGTCAACTGCCTTGGTTGCTCCAACCCAAGTCGGGATTATAACCATTGGATCTACAGCATGTACATGTACTCGACAGAAGTACAAACTATACTAGACAGGCTTCCCTTTTGAGAACGTATTCCGTCTCATAACTAGAAAGGGGGTTTGCTTATTTTTAAAGATATAACTGTACTTCGATGCAAACGATATCTTAGTCATTGCAGACTGTATTTATGAGTAATGTATTGTAACAGAGCCAACGCATACACGTAGGATGTTCATGTACTCCTTTAAAATATAAAGCTCAGTAGGTAAACTATAACAGAGAATGGGCATGTTTATCATGGGCATGTGGTGAAATAGCTATTAATTTGGCAGGAATCAATTAACTGAATTTGCCTGAGGGCTATATACTTATCATGTCATGTTTAATGGTCTGTATTTTTACGGAGACATGGCTATCATCTATGTTGATTTGTGTCTTTTCCTCGTGTAGCAAGCGTCCAAAACAAACCTCCCAACATTACCCTGTAAATCATCATTAATTAACCCTTTTCATTGGCGGTAAAGGTAGCGGGTTCGTTTGACAAGGGTTCTACCCCTATGTACCGTTCGTGCCATCAATAACACCATGATGAACGTCCGCCCCCTTTTCGCTCCTGTGACGTAACGGTCAGTTTAGGAATTCACGTCTTGTCCCGCCTTGACCAACACATACAGCATGCGAGCCCGGGGGCGATTTGTTCTATGTCCGTTGGCATGGACGTGAGTGTCTGTGGGCAGTGGTCAAGCCGTGTTTGGAGGTTTTATTGGCTGTTTTGGCCCGAGGGTATGCCAGCGCTGTGACGTAACACGTCACGCAGTCTGCGCGCAGACACAGCGCCGCCGCCGGCAAATCCTAGCAGCTCATCACTATCTAATAAATGAAATGTGAGGGGACAATATGACTCTGGCCGAAATTGCTGCTTTTATTACCATTGCGAGTTGGTGTACCTTATGCGCAGAGCTATATAGAATGTTGGCTGATTGATCATGATCAGGTTGGGCGTGTGAAATGCCACTGGTAGTTTCCGCTTTCATGTGTCAGTATTTTCCAAAGGATAACCGCAAATGAACATTGCACAATTTATATCAAATTGATGATCGTAGATGTACTTCTCTTCGGTGTAGCGTACATGAAGACAGAATTGATGAACCCTCTAAATAATTCTCAGTCTTTAGATTAAAAGTCAACTGTTTGATACTACTAACGTGAGGTCGGAATTTAAAGAATACAAATAGCACATTCAAATCAAATCGACGATAGTATATAAAACAGTCCTGATGTGTGCTGTCCTTCAAGATAAAAATGATGGACCCTCTGATAATCTTTCGATCTTCAAAATAAAAATGTTAAATAAACACGCACATACATACACACGCACATACATACACACGCACATACATACATACATACATACATACATACATACATACATACATACATACATACATACATACATGTACATACTTACATACTCACATACGTAACATACACATATGTATGTTTATGTATCTATATGCATGTGTCTACGGGGCTCTATATATCTACCTGTATGTACATGTATGTATGTATGTATGTTTGGATGGATGGATGTACTGTATTTATGTATGTGTGTATGAATTTATGTATGTATGTATGTATGTGTGTATGTATGTACACATATGTGTCCATACATTGAAACATATTATATACCTCTGCGATTTTTCACTAAGTACCAAAACCTTAACCTACGTTTCTGTGGTATGCTATCGCAATTCTGATCGTTTTCAGAAAGATGGTGGACAATTTTTTTTATCCATTTTGTTAGATCTAGAAATTCAGATAGCCGTGCGTGGTTTGTATAGACAGGTAAGTTATAAAAGAAGTTTCTTTTGTGAAATATTGCATGTTGGAAATGAATGAAATAAAAATATTCCAAAAATTAAGAAAGTTCTCAAAAAAAGTCTTTCTCCGGTAGAAATGAACTAAATAAATGGTATTCCAATACGTGATGCGGTCTTTCGATATCATCGAGGATGTGTTTTGTTATTTGTTATGCCTGAAATGATACAGGTTCATTTCAGTTCAGATGGGTAATTTCAGTTCTGTCATAAGAGATCTTTAGTGTAACTGGCATAGCCCCTAATGGTACACAGTTAGCAATTTTGAAAAGCTGCAGCTGCGCTACGTTATAAACATTAGTCATTTTCGTTCAATGCTTTGTGTACCAACCAATCGATGAGTGGCATTATGATATATCTCAATATGGTTCATTGTCTATCTGATGCATGGACTAATTTCAAAGGTATCGCACATCTCCTACCCTCATTAATGACAGCACTGTCTTTAATGTTTTAAAACGACATTCACAATATACATATAAAAACGAAACCCTAAATTAGAAGAAAGATAACATAGAAATTGTGAATTAATACCACAATTTTGAAAATTGTGAAACCATAGCGGATCATGCACCTGTTTTGAAAAAATCAACGTATTTAGTAGTACTTTATGATTTATATATCAACCATGCACTAGAAGACAAGGTTGGTCAAATACAGGTAACAATGCTACTTTCGAGTATGGCCTTTTCAATCATTTTCTAACAAGAACATATTAATACAATGTTAACCCTTATTCTGCTGGTGGTTATTTTGGCCAATACAAAATGATGCAAAAAAAACTCAAACATGACTGAAAGACTGGCACATATGGTTACTCATCTGAGAGTACGCAGCGAGAGCTATCCAATGAATACCAACATGACAGGGTTTAGATGGTTTTCAAAAATCTTTGTGTCCTTGCCCTGTGGACGAAAGTAGCCTCAGCATTGGAAGGGTTAATAGTTGGCACCATGTCTTTTGAAAGGTAAATGATTAATTCTTTGTCAGGTACTTGTATGTTTATTGGCTTAAGACTTCAAGCATGGTCGTCGGACCTACATGACGCTACATTTTGTCTAATAAACATAACGCCCTAACAACCAGTCAACAAGGCTTTGATAACAATGTGCGGCATGGTGAGTTGCCTACCAAGGCCTCCTGGCTTGAAGCATAGCCGTCTGGCCTCCGTTACACTATGGCCTTCACGAGGAGATAAAACCTGCGGCCATTGTCTAATACATATAGCGCCCTGAACAACAGTCTATATGACTAATTGCAGGGTGTCTTAAACTACCTGAACATATGTATACAATATTCTATATTGACTTATCTTCAGAATACAGAATGAATCATGCAAATATCAAGATATATAACAACATCCTAGATTAGGGCTTTAAAGAGCAAAACGGAATAAAACTAAAGCCAACACGAACAAAACCAAATTATATAGATATAGCAATAATATACTCAAAATGCAAGACCAAATAACATGGTTAAGATAAAGTGGCAAATCTGTCCCTCTTTAAAACCAGCCCTGCTTTAAAAGCTTAATTCTATACAAGAAGTCACAATTTCCGAACCCAAAGACAATTATTTAACTCCAAATGAGATATTGATAGAATTGTTAGAACAAAATAAGCCCTGTTCAAAATGCTTTAAACTTTTCCAAACCTGCTTCAGAGCTCGAGATAACATTTTCCACCGACCCGTTTCAAAAGCTACTTCTCCGGTTGCTTGTGGGCCAAATCGGTCACTCGAGTGATAACTTTCCCCCACTCGACCTCATCGCCCAAATTATTTCATACATCGGAAAAAAGTGACGTGATGCGAACCTAGTGGCAGGCCTATTAGCTGTCCAACACATGTCGCCCATTACAAGGACAGTCTCTCACAAAACTCCAATACTTATTGCAGAGGTGCGACCGCAAATCTTGGGCAGTAATAATTCTGATGGCTAAGTCGATAAAGTGCGAAGGCAATTACGGTTTGGGCGTCATTTTCACTTGGAACGAGAACCATGTACCGGCGGAATATATTTGCCTTGGTGAACACGTCAAAGGGCGTTACATGTCTCGGCATAGAAGCACATACATGAACATGAGGTCATTTTAAGCAGTGATTCGGGGTTAGGCGGTGGTTTTACCAAGGTTTTGCAGTTTCCTCAACTGCGTACAACTGGCTGGTCACGATGTAGACTGAATATTGTGGCGATGATCTCAATTCCAAGTGCAAATTCAAAACAAACCTCGGCTATTACTAGTATATAAAAATTATGGAAGCGCAGACGTGACTCGAGACAATGGTGTTTCTCCATGCCGTTCTGCAAACTTCGCAGAAATTTCGAAAAATCTCTTATTCCTTGTGCCTACAACATATAGTGGGGAGGCTAAGGGCGAAAATCGTTCACTTTTTTGACAAAAGCGTGAAAATTGGCACAGGTGTAGTTTGACGGATGGGGAATTTTTTAAAGCCAGGTACCCATCTCGGTTGCCATGGTAACGGGCGGCCATCTTGAATTTCAAAATGGCCGCCTGCGTATTCTCCTTCTCGCCATATTTCTGCCTTAAAATGTAACAGAAACACAGTCTTAGTGTCTTAAACCATGTTTTATGGGGTAAGGATTCTATTTCTGATATGGAAAATAGCATCAAGAAGGCGGCCATCTTGGATTTCAAGATGGCCGCCATGTGAAATTATGTTTTTCCGTATAACTTTAGTTCTAAATAACCTAGCTAAACAATGTTGGTTTCTATACCAACATTTTCAGGGACCAGGAATTCATTTATGACATCTTCAGTTTCACTAGAGGTTTTATTTCACCATATCTGACCACAAAATGACTTTTTTCACATATGGAGGCCGTTGGACAGGGGAAGAAGCTGTTCAGCTACAAACAACTGTATTTGGCTCCAGATAACTATAACTATAAAGGTGGTTAGAAACAGTTGCACTGAGCAACCTACAGTACGTACAGAAATAGTCTTAGTGTCTTAAACCATGTTTTCTATTTCTGATATGGAAAATAGCATCAAGAAGGCGGCCATTTTGGATTTCAAGATGGCCGCCATGTGAAATTATGTTTTTCCGCATAACTTTAGTTCTAAATAACCTAGCAAAACAATGTTGGTGTCTATACCAACATTATCAGGGACCAGGAATTCATCTATGACATTTTCAGTATCACTAGAGGTTTTATTTTACCATTTTTGACCACAAAATGGCTTTTTTCAAACATGGCAGCTGTGGGACAGATAAAGAAGTTGTTCAGCTTCAAGCAACTGTATTTGACTCCAGACGACTATAATGAAAAGAGGTGGTTAGAAACAGTAGCACTGAGCTACCTTCAGTGCGTACTAAACATAAAAATACTCAAATGATCATATGACCTTCAGGTCATCTTCAAATGACCTTGAAAGAAAGAGTGGAAAGATGCAATTGACAATTTCCTATAAATTGGTACCTGTATGTTACAATGTGTAAAGAAATGAGTGAGTTATGTCAATTTTACTACAACAGATATTGTTGGAGTTGATCAGATCTAGATGATTAAATTCCAATGATATCTTTACCCATAAAAGACTGTCCTCTTGCCCATAGTGCATTTCCTTTAGCAACACTTACAACAATATATTTGGGAACAGTCATATTGGAATCCAGAGTTGGGAGTTATGGTAAGTTTGTGTTTCCAATTAGCAACACATGTTAACTACATTGTGTGTAGGTATTACATATGAACAGTTAAACATCCCAGTGAAATAAAAAGTGTTAAAGAGAATATAATTTGATTAAATCTGATGTAGTTTACCTATTATGAGAAATGCATTTTATCTATTTTTCAAGACAGATGAAAGTGGTTGAAATCTCCTCACTTTTCTTAATCTGTGATATCAATGTCGAGGCTAAATGTGGGACACTAAGATACCTATCAAAATTGGGTAAATAGGAAAGTAGACTTTGTGGTGGTACATGTGGAAACGAGCTAAATACAATGGGGGACAGGGAAATTAGATGTGGGAGAGTTTTTAAAGTAGGCCAAAAGGCTAATGGACCAAATAGACAGTTTAGGAAAGGGTTATGGATGTGGTCGAATGTAATACCAAGGGAAGACCAAGGGGAGATGGGGATAAGGAGTGTTAGACCAGCTAACAACGAGTGATTAGGGTAATAGAAAGGAAGGGGTGGGGATATATATATATATATATATATATATACATATATATATATATATATATATATATATATATATATATATATATATATATATATATATATATATATATATATATCAATGTAAGATGAGAGAGGGGCAAAGGAGAAATATAGAAGATGAAGGGATCAGAAGTAGATGTGGGGCTAGTCATGGCCACACATGAAATTGAGGGAGTATGGGCAAAGGGAATTCCAGGATTTGAGAGGTTAGGAAAGAAAAGGGGGGAAAAGTGTGGAGGGATAGCTATATATATTAGGATAGGGATAGCGGGGACAGAGATAAATTAGGAAAAAGGACATAACAGCAAAATGGGAGAGGTCAGAGGTCTTCAATGAGAGAGGGTAAAATTGATGTTAGGTTGAGAGAGGTCTTCAGTGGGAGTAGTGTACATGGGGAGGGAGAGGGTTGATAGAACGCGGTATGATACAATAATGGATTGGCTTAAAGGATGAATTCAGGATGTACAGCAAAGAGGATGTAGGATAATCTTGGGGGGAGAGAGACTCTTACAGACACATAAGGAATGAGGAACAAGGTATAAAGGGAAATCAAGAAGAAATAAATGTAAATGGTAGAAGGGTATTGGAGTTAGCAAATGACACAGAGTTGGAGATAGTAAATAGATGGGAGGGAAGTTTGGGAAAGTGGACAAGGATATAAGGAATAAAAGCTATTTAAGGCCATAATGATTTTCTGAAAAGTGATCTTTTCTCACTGTTGAAGTACAATGACAAAGCATACTAATTATAGGTTAAAGAAGAAAAAGAGAAAGAAAAAGAGTTGAGCCTTCAAATCCAAAGTGGACCTTGGGATCTTTTAGATACATGGTATCCACAGACAGATCCACACATCCCCTTTCTTTTATAAGGCGAGCAGGGTGCCACACCAGCAAAGGGTTCCCCGGGAGGTGCCAGCTTCTATTGCAGATCATTGAGCAAGCCAAGAGGGTGTGCTCCTATATTAATTAGTGTGGGAAACATGAAAGAGGTGATAAGTTTCAGAGTTGGTTAGAAAAGGGAGGCTCAGTATACCAGCAGAACTGAGGCAGGCAATAAAAGAAAGAAGAGAGGGCTTAAAAACAAAAAAAAGAAACAAGAAGACCTTTGGGGGAAATTACAGGAACAAAAGAGGAAGGTATTGAAACTCATAACTGGGATGAAAATATTGAACAGGAGGAAGGTGAAACGCTTCATGAGGATTAACGGCAAACAGAGACAAGGGCGAGAAGGGGAAGTAGTGTTGGAAGACGGAGGTAGAGATATAGTGGATAGATAGGAATGAGCAAGCCTCTTAGAAGAGCATTGGAAAGCCTTATAAGTGGCTCATATATATATATGTATATATATATATATATATATATATATATATATATATATATATATATATATATATATATGTATATATATATATGTATATATATATGTATATATATGTATATATATATATGTATATATATATATATATGTATATATATATATATGTATATATATATATGTATATATCATATATGTATATATATATATATGTATATATATATATATGTATATATATATATATGTATATATATATATATATATATATATATATATATATATATATATATATATATATATATATATATATATATATATATCAAGTTAAGGGATAACATGGAAAATATAGACCAGGAGGGAGAAGGGGGCCTAGGGGAGGCTATTAAAAAAGAGGTATGAGGAATTACATAAAAAATGAAAAAGGGACAGGCTGTGGGAGTAGATGATATACCTAGCAAGTTTCTCATGGATAGGGGGGGGGGGGGGTCTTGAATGGTTAACATAAACTTTCAGAGAAAATACCGATAGTTAGGAAGAGAGGGATAGTAACCGCTTTGTACAAAGGAGGGAGGAAGCAAGATTTGAAGAACTACAGGGGAATAACACTTAGCAGTAGCATACATAAACTTTTCACCAGAATCCTTCGGGGAAGGATGGAAGAGGAAGTGGAAGGGAGAGGGACACTAAGGGAAATACAGTTTGGTTTTAGAAAGAGGAAAATACCTGTTATGCAGCATCTGTATTGAGACGGATCTTTGACCAAGCAAACAGAAGGAACAATGCTAAGTTAGTTTCTTAAACAAGTAAAGCATATGATAATGTATGGAGAGATGGCCTATGAAGTAAAATTTTTGCAAGTCTTAAAAGAGCTATATAAAGATGGTACATGTAGGGTTAGGTTTGGGGAGATGGAGACAGACAGGTTTGAGGTTGAGGGACTAAAACAAGGATGTTCTCTGTCCCTGGTGCTCCTCACGTTATACAAGCCAGAATAAGAAGATAGATTAATTACAAGTGGACTAGGGATCAAAGTTGGTAATTTAGTGATACCATGATTGTTCTTTGCGGATGATATGGTTGTAAAGGGACAAAGAGAGGGAGATTTAAAGGAGTAGTTGAGAATGGGAGGGGAGTAAATTAGAGAATGGAAAATGCAGTTTAACTCGTCAAAGACCAGGATGGTGAACATACAAAAGAAAAAAAACAAAGACAGCAAATGCAAATCGAGAGGGACAGGTAGGGAAAGGGAATGTCTACTGTTTTAGATAAAAGAAGAGAAAGAAAACAAATACCTAGGAATCTGGTTCTCAGGAGCAAAGGGTATGTTCAAAGATATGTGGCGAATGCAATCAAAAAAGCAAAGAGACAAGAAACTCCAGACCCATACCAAACGGCAGGAGTAGCAACAAAACTTGGATAATAGTTATCCCTAGCATCCTGTATGGAGCAGAGGTCTTTGATATGGCAGATAAGAACAAGTGTAAGCTAAAGATTATAGAAAGACAAGTAGGAATTTGGGTAATTGGGGAGACAGGGTGGCATCCCTTGAACCGAAAAGTTGGGCTACGCAGGCATGAAATATGGCAGAGTAAAAAAGACTACCATGGGCAAACAAAATAAAGCATTAACAGAAGAGGTGGGACTAGATGGAGCAAAGGTACTAATAGGTCTAGGGACTTTGCAAATGAAAGTAAAGACAGCAGTAGCTGAAAGGGATAGGCGAAAGTCGCAAGAGGTGATGAAACATAAGAAATGAGAGTACACTAGAGAAATACAGCAGGAAGTAAGAAAATAAATTTGAGTTGTGGTTAGATAGAGAAGACAGAACGTTTTTTAACAGCCTAGCAGGATCACTGGGATTGAGGAACAGAGCAGGAGAAAGAGCAGAAAACTAAAACATGTGAAAAAGTGTATTGAGGGGGAGATGCAGAGTGAACAACATATGGTGCTAAAGTGTGTAACATACAGAGTAGAAAGGAACAGAATGTTGGGGAAGGTAAGGAGAATATGAAGGGAACAGAGATATAGGTGGGGGTCTGAATGGGCAAAGGGGGGGGGGAGCAGCTCAAGGAAAAAGTAGGTTTGGTTGGGGAATCATACCAACCAGAACAGTTGGAGAAGGGGTTTAAAAAATGATGAAGAAGAAAGTAGGGTAGAAAGGGAAAGGGGTGTGAAAGGAGGCATTTCTAGAAACAAACACAAATAAAATCATACTTGGCATGGATCAAATAAAAAGTATGAAGAAAAATAAAGATTTCTGATGTCTGCCATCTTGGAATCCAATACAGCTGACATCGTAGGATCCGGAATGTGTCATAAATTGTTTCTATAACCCATAAAACACAATTTAGTGGCGGCCATTTTGAAATCCAATATGGTGCTGTTTACCATGGCAACCTAGGTGGGTACCTGACTTTAAATGACACTAAAAAACACATTTTAGTGGCGGCCATTTTAAAATCCAATATGGTGCAGTTTACCATGGCAATCTAGGTGGGTACCTGACTTTAAATGACAATAAAAAACACATATTGGTGGCGGCCATTTTGAAATCCAATATGGTGCTGTTTACCATGGCAACCTAGGTGGGTACCTGACTTTAAATGATTCTACATGGTCTAAAGTACAACTGTCCCAACTTTAGTAACTTTCTTATTAGTATAAAAAAATGGCAATGCTTGGTAAATCTTCAGATGTTGTTGGTCAAGTTCACCGCAGTGGAGGACATTTTTATGCAAGTTTTTGCATCAGAGCATTTTCCAAAGCTCAACACAATAGTCTTATCAATCTCATTACTTTGATGAACAAAGTCAGAATTGACATCCTCAGAAAAAACACGGACTCTCCCCAAAAATAAATATATGAAAATAGCATTTGTTAGAAGAATCAGAGAAAAAAAGTCATATTCAGCATGAATCAAATAAAAAATATGAAGAAAATAAAGATTTCTGCTGTCGGCCATCTTGGAATCCAATATGGCTGACTTCTAAGGGTCCTATAGATGTCATAAATGGATTCTTTAACCCATAAAACATGGTTTTAGACACTTAGATTTTGTTTCTACCATACTTTAAGGCTGAGATATGAAGAAAAACATATTTCAGTGGTGGCCATTTTGAATTCCAATATGGCACTGGTTACCATGGCAACCTGGATGGGTACCTGACTTCAAATGATTCTACATGGTCCAGAGTACAACCTTGCCAATTTGTATATATATTCTTTTAATTAAAGATAGCAATGCCGGTAAATCTTCAAATGTTGCTGGTCAAGCTTTCAGCAGTGGTGATCGAGTTAGGGCATTTTTATGCCATTTTTTGCATGAGAGCAATTTCCAAAGCACAGCACAATAACCTCCTAAATCTCATTACTTTGATGAACAAAGTCAGGATTGACATCCTCAGAAGACACTCATTTTCCCAAATAATAAATTCTGGAATAAAAATAGCTTTTCTAAGAGCAAAACAGAGAAATAAGATCATATTTGGCATGAATTAAATCAAGTATATAAGGACAAAATAAAGATTTCTGCTGTCGGCCATCTTGGAATTCAAGATGGCCGACATCGTAGGGTCCTAAATATGTCATAAATGGATTCTACAACCTATAAAACATGGTTTCAGACACTTAGATCTTGTTTCTATCATACTTAAAGGCTGAGATATGAAGAAAAACAGATTTTTGTGGCGGCCATTTTGAAATCCAATATGGCGCTGGTTACCATGGCAACCTGGGCGGGTATCTGGCTTTAAATGATTCTACATCGTCCAAATTATAACTGTGCCAACTTTTACAATTTTTTTATTTAGTAAGAACTAGCAATGCCAGTTAATCTTTACATGTTGCTTGTCAAGCTTACAGCAGTGGTGAGTTAGGTCATTTTTTATGCCTTTTTTTGCATCAGAGCATTATCAAAACACAACACATTATAACCTCATAAAACTCATTACTCTGTCGAACAAAGTCAGGATTGACATCCTCAGAAGACACTTATTTCCCAAATAATAAATGTTGAAATAAAAATAGCATTTCTAAGAATAAACAGAGAAATAAAATCATATTTGGCAAGAATTAGATAAAAATTGTTAGGAAAAAATTAAGTTTTATCCTGTCGGCCATCTTGGAATTCAAGATGGCCGACATCGTAGGGTCCTAAATATGTCAAAAATTGATTCTACAACCCATAAAACATAGTTTTAGACACTTAGATCTTGTTTCTACCATACTTTAAGGCTGAGATATGAAGAAAAACAGATTTTTGTGGCGGCCATTTTGAAATCCAATATGGCGCTGGTTACCATGGCAACCTGGGTGGGTACCCGGCTTTAAATGATTCTCCATTGTCTAAAGTACAACTATGCCAATTTTCACACTTTTGTCAAAAAAGTGAACAATTCACCCAAATTTTGGCTCTTAGCCTCCCCACTAATATAAGTCAAACAAGACACGAAGTCCATTTGTCGAGGATTAAACCGGGTACCGGTATCTTCAAAGGGGAGCGCCACATCCCAAAGCAAAATACACCTGTTATCCAATGGCACCCGTGTAAAAAGGTCCCATGTTGCTTACCCTTCCAATGCTGAGACTAAGTTCGTCCAAAGCACACGGACTCAACGATTTTTGAAAATCATTTTAACCCTGTCATGTTGGTATTCATTGGAAAACTCTTGCTGAGCACTCTCAGTTTAATTTTTTTTCCTCATTTTGTAATGACCAAATTAGCCACCAGCAGCATAATGGTTAATCGTCCTTTTGGTTTATCTAGACATGCTTGACTGTGAAGTGGATTTGAACAAACACCCTTTTTCTTGTGTTTGTAGGCGCTGATGTGTGTTAAGAAATACAAACATACTCATGTCAATAATCTATACATACACGTACATATGTGGAGGCAAAGAATCGGGAAAGGTAATGAGCACACATGCATGCACAGAGGGTGAGAAAGTCAAGTACATAGATATATTGAAATAAGGCTAGGACTGTCAGTAAACGGGAATGAAATAGGAAGGGAAAATATCATTTTGTAAAGAGATAATCTTTGGTTAAATATTGAAAAATCTTATTCCAATAATCCATTGTCTTGATGGTTAATTGGTGCTCAGTCTAACAGATATTCTGTTTGATACTTAATCTGGCTCGACAAACATACCCCTCTTCTCTATCTAACAGAACATTTCTTCATTTCTCGAAAAATATGTCACGCTTGAAGTGGCTTTTACAGTGCTGTCTACACTTC
>OZ012685.1:34549229-34569229 GCA_963942565.1 Maea johnstoni | reverse complement strand
TAATTTCAGAAGGTCCACTTTAGACGATAATGACAATGTGGTACATACACTTTCCTCTGTAGCAATCAACTCATAAGTCAATTATTTACATAATGTATTTTGGGGACATTTTTTCTCTCCGCTTTCTTTATATATATACTCCTTGCACAGCAATTCCTCCTTAATCTCGCGAGACTTAACACGTTACTTCATCAGACCATACTGTAAGTTTCCGGGAATCCTTACAAAGGCAAGATATGGCATTCGCCATGAAAAGCATCCTCATACTTGAGGAAAACAGCACGAGAATTGGGCAACTACAATCTCTTTTACCTTTGTTGAGTATGTTAGAACCTATCACAGGTGAACCTAATAATAATTCATGCTCCTGGAAGGTTATCAGCATTATAATACAGTAATCTCGTCTTGACCTCTCCTTTAATATTACACAGACCTCCGAGAGGGTCCTTTAACTGTACAACTCATCAGACAAGTTCACCACCCTTTATATCAAATAAAAATATACAACACACAACGAAGGCGATGTGTACACATTGGTCAAAGACAAACATAACAAAATAAAGGAACAGATTCAACCTGCAACGGTTGGATCTCATTCACACGTGTATGATAGGGATCTCCAGAACATGGATTCTAGCTCACAAAATGTAGAGGGTGGAATCATTTCCACATACCATCACTATTAAAAAGCCTAAATCTACAGCGGCAAGCAGAGGGACCCTATTTTCTCTTTTCTCCTATGTCCACTGCCTCTACAGTTGGTATTTGCAGGGGACCATTTTCGAAAGAATGCAGTTATCAACCAAATTGAAGATTATAGAAAAAAGTTAACCGACGTCAGAATCTTATTTTTTATCTAAACTTTGGTGCATACAGCAAGAATAAGAATCTTATTCATCGTCACTATACCTGCCACATTAAGGCGAACTTATGACTAAACAGTTGGTAATTGTAGAGGAGACTGAATTAATTCACAAATAGAATCATTATCATTTAGGTTATTATTGAACCTTTAGTTATCCAAATTCAATTTCCGTTCTCCAAGCAGGTATGTGTTGAGAGGAATTACAGCAATACAGTGTCTGTATTAATAAATCTGGTGTAGTCGTATCCTGAAGTACAGTTATCAATTAATGATATCCTGGAGCAAGAAGTTAAGTATAGCCTGGATGACTCAACTTGGGCCTCGAGTAAAATAACTGTCTTTATCTCATAGCTTGAATTCCATTTAAGCGGATATAAATTCCTATCAAAATTAGTACTTCAACGAAGGTACTAAACATTTATAGCAGATACTTGAAAATTTTAAATATGGTATCTCAAAACATTTCTGATAAACGACACCATCTATCATAACTAAAATGTTACAAACAATGACAACGTATATCTGCCTGGACGAATCCCTAAACTGGTGTGACAGGCCCGTTGCTCGTTTGAAAAATGATATTCCATTTCCTTCATCTGCAGCGTTTCAGCGAAATCATTCAGGTATCAAAATTCTCCCCACGAGAGCATGAAATCATTATGGAGTGTGCTTGGCCATGTTGAGTATCGTTATCACGCCACAACAGGTACAAGATGGAAGCAACTGATAGACGACTACTCAGACAATATCAGCTCCGCCTGGCAAGTGGGCCATCAGATTGCTGCTGCTGCTGCTGCCCGTAGACCGCCGTCGACACACCACACGCTAGGGAAAATGGGCCTCCTCTGCTTGCTTCGCACTCTTCTATGGCACCACAGGTTCTAGTAGTATATCAGTGTTATTCCAACCATTCACAGTCAATGCGTCTCATATGATCTGACCAATTTGACCATATTATACAAACTCAAGCAAAACTGCAGAATTTTTAAATCTTTGAATGAGCACCCCCTTCCCAACACAAAGAAGAAGAATAACTTGTATTCGAATTTCTTTAACTATAAAACCAATAAGAAATATGTGCAGATTAGTCAGATAACTCGGACGCTTTGAGCATGAATATGTTATGAAGGAAATGAGGTCTACTCTCGAACCTGGCCAAACAAGTGATATTTGCAAACATCTTGAATCAATAATTCTTTACAGGATACTTCTGAAGATCAGAAATATTAACACATTTCTGCTTAAAACAATCGATATATTTATCTTGAGTATCTTAAACCTGTATCCATCAAATTCATTCATTACATACTTTTCCATACAATCAAATTGTATGAAAGCATAATGTACTAGCTTTCAAGGATAACTCATGTATGAAGGCATAGTAATTTGGTTGAAAATTGTACATATCACTTGATTGGTATAGTTTGAGAGTAACCTTGCACACTTATTGCAAATAGTTAGAAAACCTCCTCATGACATCGATGTTAAAATTGACTAATTGTCTAGAGTAGTTCATTTCTGTTGAAAGATAATACGATTTATCACGTCTACCCAGGTTAAGGGCAGGAGTTATCGAAGAAACATCTTACCATCAAACACTGTGGTTTCAGCGAATGATCTTAGTATTATATTTCTAGTTGTTTTGTATGGTGAGTCGAACCCTGCACTAGGGCAAAATGTTTACTTCTTTTTTTGCGGAGCCCAGTACAAAATGGCGTCACCATAATTGAGATTCCATGTAAGTATTTACACACATACAATATAATTCGTCTACAAAGTAGTCTAAAAATACATTCTATCTGACTAAAATATACAAGCCTTTATTTGAAGTGCACAGGACATATCAGTACTTCAATTTTAATTCGGTACTATCTTCTCGATTTTCAGATCCAGGACTCACTGTTCTTGGTACCAAATCCAACATTCACAGAACTGAATTCGGTACACCTTGTAGATATCTTCATGCAACCATTTTGGGACTAATCCTGCCTGTATAAAGGCAGGTTGCTGTTTACCCTAGGTGTTCCACCGTAGGGTTTCATTGTATATAACGTATATTGGTCAAAATGTCTGTAAATGTATAGTTTTCTTTAAGCCATACTGCATGACCCTTCACCTTTGACCGTGAGGTCACAAGGTTGTGGCATGCGCCCTTTGACAGTATTTTTTAGTAGGGCGACCGATGCACGATGCCGGTGAGCGCCCTTTAGTAGGTAGGTTGGGCGACCGATGCGTAGAGGGCAGCTGTATGCTCCTTGGCCTTGGTGCGCAGGTCATGAAGGCTAACATCTTTCGGTCTTGAATGAGCTGGCGGAGGTTGTAGTTGTGGGTTCCCCTGGTCGGGTGCTGTGTGCGTAATAATAGGACGGGTCTGTAAATCATGAGGAATAAACTAATAGTCTACATCTACAAGTCAAAATAAATGCAGTAGTTTGGGTGTACCATCTTTCCCAGTGCGCCCTTGTAAGTCAAAACATGGATGATTTTCGCTGAGAATAGTTGTTGAAAAACTATTTGAAACTGATTTGATAACATTTTAAAACAAAGAAATGAAATTTGAAATCAAATAAAATCAATAAATAATGTAATACTTGAAAATTAATACAACATAGGTAATCGCTATGAAGAAGCAATTTCCCTTGATATATTATATTATGAAGTTTAGCTTCTGTAAGTGTTATTATATATTTTTTTAGGTGGAAGACCACAAGGACGCACTCAGTTTGAATGCGGCACACAAAGTTGGTCAGCCGGTTGCATACTGCTAGGTTTTCTGGGTACGCCAATGTTTAGGGCAATCATTGATAGAAGATATCGCAATGCTCAAGAATCGTTCTGGGTGGCTCTTCAAAGACTCCCTCCTTTTGACAATCAAAGAAATGCCTTTCTTAAATCAACAAATCCAAAACATGGCTAGCAGAGTGTGGCGCAATGCACCAGTGCTTCTCTGCGGAGGAAAGGAAATTATGCAAATCCAAAGACTCCCAAGCATGAAGGCAGTCGGCTGATCAAACGGCAATATCACAAAGAAAAAACCAACAAACGAATAACAGAAACCAAAGTCGAAATATTGATACCGAAAAAAAATCGTAGGCAGCATGGAGATAAGAAGACTCCGGTTGCCTGTATCGTGGTTTATCGTGTTTTAACATGTAGGCAGCATTGGTGAACAGAGATGGGAAGATCTGAGGTGCTGATTGAAAAGACATGTAAGGAAAAGCTCTGGGTATTTCTCCATTGAAGCTTGCGTCTCATGACCTCAAGTCAAAGAACTTTAATTTGTAAGAAAAAAGATTATCCAGATAGTGTATAATTACATGCCCAACGGCACGGCAATTAGGGTCCCAAAACACAAAATAGCCCGCAAACAAATTAGATAGTTGCATGTACTAATTTGCGGTGTTTCTGCTTTATGGTCAAATTTGCCTTCGCCTGAAATTGTTCTTTAGTACAATTATCCTGTCAAGCGATGGCGCCTGTGGAAATGTTATGGGTTGTCATGCCGAAAATTACGTGAATTTATCGCATAAACGAAGTTTCTACTTTGTAATTAATTTTACTCCAAACTGAACAACGAGAAGTCTTTGTGGCAAATAACACTTGTGTATGATAATGACTTTGAATTTCCATATCTTAATGAATCTATCACTGGTACGTTTTAAAAGATAACTTATATTAAAATGGGCTTGCTGCATAATTTTCGTTTGAGCTAACCAGATACATATCGTTTCAAAAGTCACCAAAGCCGTCTATTCAAAAGGTGGCATTCATTAAAATAAATATACTGTAATATAGCTTTAAAATAATGATACCTTCAACAGTTATGAGAGTAGATAATAACATTATACACTTATTCAACATAAACAATTAAGCTGCTGTTATACAGACAGAAATACATGTACATGCCATATTATGATTATTGAAGGAACGTTAAATTGCCTATAATTATCGAGTACAGTATTAATTGTACTTACTTATGATTCCAGCTGATCCGTAGCCATAACCGTATGGAGATGAGCTATACTGTGTGTAGGGGACTGAGGCTGGGTAACTTGTGTATTCACTTCCAGCTGAAACATTAGAGAAATACAAATGTACTCATAAGCTTTTCAAATACATAATGACACCGAATATGCTGCGTAGACAAATCGCTTAAGAATTGTTCAATATCATTGCTGTCGTTATCAATGTTGATAAGAATGATGATGGTAATAACAATGCTGGCGTTGATAATAATAATAATAATAATAATAATAATAATAATAATAATAATAATAATAATAGTAATAATGATACCAATGCTAATAATAATAATAATAATAATAATAATAATAATAATGATAGTACTAATAATAATTATTGGAAAAGCAGAACTAGACGATTAAAAGAGATATGAACTAGTAGTAGTAGTAGTTGTAGTAGTAGTAGTAGTAGTAGTAGTAGTAGTAGTAGTAGTAGTAGTAGTGGATGTAACTGTACATGTAACTGTAGCTGTAGAAACAGTGCCATCAGTAACACTTAGAATAGTTACATGAGCACCATTTCGCCTATCTACACTTAGTGTTTTTTCGATTTCACCAACGCCTCCCATTAGGGCCAAAACACGTGTTTGACAAGCAGTTAATGATGTAACGGTTAAAAGGCAAAAATTGCAGCAAAGTTTCTCGGTAAAATGTTGCAATTCTGTAACACGTGTGTGTCTTGGAGCTTCCATTAGAATTCTCAGAAGGCGAGTTCTTAATGGAAGTCTGAGGTTTGGCTAAGTGCACATCATCCTTCAAGAGAATCCGCAATGACTAATGCCACCTGAGCTGCCCATTCCCCAAAGTACTGCAGAGACAGACAAAAGTAATGAATTATGCTCTTCAAATAACCCCCATTAGATTGGCCTTTAATGTGTGGGGATGTTCGGGAGATTATGTATTCATAACATGTCATTTATGTCAGAGGAAGCCACATATCCCTCTCGTTATGAATAGCTTATAGTTATAAAATTAATACAATTAACCTCTTAGAGATTTTATGCTCCCCGAGGTGACTTTAATCGGAATCTCAGGGATGCGCATTATCCTCGCAGTAGGGAAATGACAAGAGAGGCATTGTGATGATCGGTGAGTGGCAGACGGTATGTGCACATCCGGGCATTATTGCGATCTGACATATTTGGGTGTATCTTCATGATTATGGCTATATTTGGGAAATATTTGAAGAAAAGATGTTGTCTTTAACACCTCAATAAACTTCAATTACAATAATCCTGGCGAAGTTGAGATCTAATGAAATTATCCAGAGTATAAACGAACTGGCATGTCTGAGGTTTACTTCTACAGGAGTACACAGATGTCGAATTATTTAAAGAAAAGTTTTTCTCTATAACTCCAAGATCAACTTCAATTATAATATTTCTTGCGAAATGATGACTTTATGAAAATATTAACTTATACGTCAGACATACTAGATGCTATGGATTTGTATGCCATACAACAAAAGATTGGTGAGAGTATTTTGATGCTGTCACTGTGTCTCTGTGCTGTCTGTGGACACTGAGGGCACATAACAAAAGACTAGTGAGGAGATTTGGGTGCTGTCACTGTCTCCGTGAGAGGGGGGTAACAGTAGAACGCTCATTACCAGAGTTGTCAGTGGACGACAGATATCGGTTCCACACCGTGGCGTCCTGCACAAACAATGGCAGGATAATCCGCGGTGATCTATCAGCAACTGATTAAAACATCACGTCCTAACGAGCCTCATTAGCCTATTGTTTGATGAATCATGGCGGACGAGGACCGAAAGGGGTGATACATCTGCCAGGCTGATGGACAGGGCGGTGCAGGATTTGCCCCCGCCGCTCTCCGCCGGGTGAAAAGGTTGTCCGTATAGACAAATACATTAGCATACGAGATCCATTAGTTGTTGTGGTAATACCAATATGGCTGCCCTACACTCTCAGAGAATACTAATCACCCATCTCTCTCTCTCTCTCTCTCTCTCTCTCTCTCTCTCTCTCTCTCTCTCTCTCGCCTGCTTCGTTTATGATAACCTATCACTACAGTACGTATGTCCATGCAATCATGATTCAACACAATATTAAAGGGATAATCCTATAAAATACAGAACATCGAAAATGCAGAACATAAACACTAGGATAGGGATATTTTAGAAACTCTTTAATTAAAACCTTTTTTTGAATACCTTTTCTTAGATATGTTCATATACTAATATAGTGGAACCTACAAATATGATAACGAACTATATTCATAGATGCGAACACATTTGCTCGAGTAGTGTCAGTAGTTATTTTGTAGCACATCTAGTGCGAATGGTATAATCGAATACTCTTCAGTGTCGATGAGGAAAATTAACTAACAAAGAATAGACCACAGTGGAAACGAAAAGGCAACTATAATAATGCACAGAGATTGCTGCTTAGTTTAACGGTCGAGTATTTATTTTCTTAAACGAACTAGTGCTTTGTAATCCTAGAGCCATAGTTGTTAAAAGCTTAGGCTGAGAAAGAGGCGGCCAATAATGTTCTCTCCTCACCAGCCCAGCGATACGGAACCTCTGCTGATTTATCACTGATCGATACTGGCGTTTTATTCATTTCCTGCCTTTAACGGTGCACTATGGTTTTAAGAGACTGGCTTTGGGTAATTATAACAGCACCGCAGCAAAACAATCGCTTCTAATTGAAAGCCTTCCCCCTGGTGAGTAATAAATATACCTCAAATTTACTTTCATTAAACATCGTGTGGCAAACGCACATCTAACTGCCATAATGAATAGGGAGGGTAATTGGAACAATAATGCAATTTGTGAACTCGTGGAAATGACTGATTTAAAGCAATGACTGCTAGAATACGAGCCGTCTCGATGGAATAGGATGTACAGCGATCTGGATGGAAATGAATCACTTATTTAAGTGTTTAACCCATAAGTCAGCCAGCTTAACTATGTGAAATGGCCACACGCATATCACGCGTGAGTTTAAAAACGGGACGATCCACTTATTTTTCTGAATCTAAAACTATGATATTTATATACACTATACACACACACAGACATATATACATATAAATAAATACATACATACATATATATATATATATATATATATATATATATATATATATATATATATATATATATATATATAAGTTTGACTAGACTGTGTGGACTTCTATCATAAGTTGATATGTATTATTAGGATAATCTTTACGGCTGTAAACAAGAAAAGCCTGCAATACATACGACGTATTATTGTCAGAATTAGTAGAGTTTATAGGTAAATTGCTTTAATTATCATTAAGATCATTTTGTAGAGTATGTATGGCCTGTAGCGGCCGACCTGCTGACCCTTCCCAGTTGCCTGTGGTATGTACATGGCCTGAGGGACGTGGCCGCGCGCTGGTGAACAACCTGCTTCAAGCCATCAGAATGGGCTAGTTATGCAAGAGAGACCCCACTTCCAAGCGAGATACTATTTGGCCCTCATTAGGACCAATTGTGAAAACATACAGCGACATATGGGGCTTGGTACCCGTCCAAACAATTCGCGAAGGCCTGCCAAAGAAGTTTATGGGAAAAAGTGGCGGTTCACTTATCATCATTGCGTGTTCGCCACGTGCCTGATGAAAAAACATCATTCTCACATACAAGTGAATTTGAACCGAACACACTGAGATGTACACATCAAAATATGTCCTTCTTTATAATGAAGTTAATTGGACTGAACATACCTAAGAGACTGATTGCAATGAACTCTAAGGTCATTCACACATGCAAATTGATTGTATTCATTTGAAAAAAGAAAGTAAAGGACTGTTTCTTAGAATCAATAAAGACAGGCGTGCGTGTGTTCAGTACATTTATTTTGAATAGGCTTGCTTATCATTGTTCTTATTCAATGGAAAAAAAGGTAGTGTTGAATCCATTCTTGGAATCAAAATAAGTGTGTTCACTACATTTCACATGCACAGGCGTGAGCACTTGTAAGTATACAGGTGCACCGGATCAGTCGTACTGGGTGGTTGGTGGTTAATCGTGCTCAACCAGTGTTTCAGTGGTGACAGAACATGAACTCTGGGCAAGCAAGGCTGGGTCCACGAGTTCAGCTCCTACTGAAGAAGATAATCATAGCACCCTACTTAATTAAGACTTAATGCCAGCAACTGGTTGCATCATTGCTTCCCCAGTCAAGCCTTACTGCTTGCCTGTCACTTCAGTTCATTCACAGTTAAGGACAACCTTGGGTAGGTTCCTGGAGACAAGCAATATAGATTGTCAGACATTTTTCTGGTGATTAGACTCTTTGTTGTGACACAGATCTATCCATTGCATCGATGCCCTTCACTTGAGCCTTGCCGCTGAATGACCAGACAAAGCACGGGCACCAGTCTGCATCACTGCCTTTCTATGCCGCCATGGCGCACGCTCTCCAACCGCCGCCATTTAACCCATTCTTCAGCACCGTTTAAGATTAAACAGCCACTTCACCTCATCTCAGACTCCTAACATGAAAAACTATCACTAGCAGTCGAGATGGTGTTTGCATAGATCGTAACCGGACACTTGATTCCCTTTGAAACAATCGAAAAGTGAAGTGCGAACAGAGTCAAACGCTTTGCGAATATCACCCTTGAGAGGCACGGAGTTAAAGCGAGTGCAGCCAACGTTCCATAGCTTGCTTCGTGCTACTACGTTGCTTTCATATACTACACACCAGTCATTTAATGGAAACTGTCATTATCAGGGGCTCGCACGTGTTATTGGCAAGTAGATTTATCGACCTATATACATTACCCACTCACGTCTGCGGAGAATGTCGATCAGGAGATGGCCAAAGATTAGCGAATATCACCTTTCCCCGAGAGCTGCTTTATTCCAAAATGGCCCGTGTTTATTTTCAATAAAACGATGCTGTGCTGGGAAATGGGAAAACTCAAGAAAGGTGATAGATGGGAATTCTAACCCCTTCTTTTACAATGATGGATTCGTATATCAATCGTTCTCTTTAATAGTGCCGTCAAAATTGTAACCATCTTACCTGACACTGTGCACTGGTTTTGCACGAGGTCAGTGACATTGCAGGGCAGTGGTAAGGAGATAGCTTCCAGTTCATTTCCCTATTTTCCTATCTCTTGTGCTACACTGAAAACACGGTTTCTTATATCAGGCACGAACAATAGTCCGGACCTCACATAGGATCATCATCTTCATACTTTGATCTAAGATGGCAAATTACTTTTTGCTTCATCAAACACCAATGTCAACTCCCGAGAAGTGGAACTAGGAAAACAGACTTTAAAAGCAACTTGAAAGACTGTCATGATCTTTATGTTCACTTTATGATAAAGTTAATATGATGCTGGCATGGCCAGGAAGCGAGCGCGAAGCTTCGGATGATTTCATTTTTTTTTGTTCTGACCATAAGATTAATTGTATGAAATCACTACCATTTCCACCTGTCACAAAATCAGTTTGTAACAGCTTTATGAGAGCAGTAAAAGGATAGTAGAACGAATTGTGAGATTTCAAAATTTGAAACCTGGCGAGTAATTCATTTTTGCCGTAAACATTGGGTCCATCGCTGTGACAACTTTTCCCGCTACGAAAGATGTCATAAAACTTACTAAGATTTCAACCTTTCCCAGAATCTTCATTTCGCTACAGATTTGAAAGCAAATTTAGAAGCATGTAGAGGAAATTGTGGCTATTCTAATGATCTATACCGCATTAAAATAGACCTACAGAAAGGCGTAGCTTCGGATGATTTCATTCAATAGTGAACAAAAGATAGCATTGATTGATCGAAAAAAATGGCAGAAATTTTACAACAATTTCAACTTGTCCCTAAATCTTCATTTCTCGACAGTTTTAAAAGCAGATTGAAGAGCTAGCAGAGGAAATTGTGGCGGTTCTAACGATTTAAACCGCATTAAATTGACCATCAGAAAGGTGTAGCCTTCGGATGATTTTATTTCATACTGACCAAAAGATTAAGCATAGATTAAGCAAAAAAAAAAATGGCATTAAAATAACCACGATTTCAACCTGTCGTAAAATCTTTATTTTTCAAAGCTAATGAAGAAGCATGTAGAGGAAATGTGTAGCGCTTCTATCGATTTAAACCCCATTAAAATTGACTCACGGAAAGGCTTAGCGTAGATCATACTGACCAAAAGAGCATAGATTGAGCGAAAAAAATTGGCAAAAAAATTACAACAATTTCAACCTGTCAATAAATCTTCCTTACTCAACAGATTTGAAAGCAAATGGAGGAGCACGTAGAGGAAATAGTGACGATTCTAACGATTCAAACCGCATGGAAATTGACCAATGGAAAGGCGTAGCTTCGGATTATTTCATTTCATACTGACCAAAAGATAGCATAGATTGAGCGAAAAAATTGGCATCAAAATTACAACGATTTCAACCTGTCGCAATATCTTCATTTTTCAACAGATTTGAAGGCCAATTTAGAAGCATGTACAGGAAATGTTGGTGGTTTTAACGATTTAAACCGCATTTAAATTGACTAACGGAAAGGCGACTAGCTTAGGATGATTTCATTTCATACTGACCAAAAGCTAACATAGATTGAGCGAAAAAAATTGGCATTAACACTACAACGATTTCAACCTGTCGCAAAACCTTTATTTCTCAACAGATTTGAAAGCAAATTGAGAAGCATGTAGAAGGAATTGTGGCGGTTCTAACGATTTAAACCGCATTGAAATTGAGCCACAGAAACGCGTAGCCTCGGATGATTTCAGTTCATACTGACTAAAAGATAGCATAGAATTAGCAAAAAAAATTGGCATTAACACTACAACGATTTCAACCTGTCGCAAAACCTTTATTTCTCAACAGATTTGAAAGCAAATTGAGAAGCATGTAGAAGGAATTGTGGCGGTTCTAACGATTTAAACCGCATTGAAATTGAGCCACAGAAACGCGTAGCCTCGGATGATTTCAGTTCATACTGACTAAAAGATAGCATAGAATTAGCAAAAAGAATTGGCATTAAAACCACAACGATTTCAACCTGTCGCAAAATCCTCATTTCGAAACAGATTTGCGAGAGAATTAAACGGCAGGTAGAATGAGTTGTGGCCAAACTACTGTATCAAATACTGGCCAAAAGATAGCATAGATTGAACGAAAAAATTGGCATCAAAATTGCAACTCTTTCAACCTGTCGCAATATCTTCCTTACTCAATAGATTTAAAAGCAAATTGAGGAGCACGAAGAGGAAATAGTGAATTTTATTCAATCGATTCAAACCGCATTTAAATTGACTAACGGTAAGGCGACTAGCTTCGGATGTTTCATTTCATACTGACCAAAAGCTAACATAGATTGAGCGAAAAAAATTGGCATTAACACTACAACGATTTCAACCTGTCGCAAAATCTTTATTTCTCAACAGAATTTAAAGCAAATTCAGAAGCATGTAGAAGAATTTGTGGCGGTTCTAACGATTTAAACCGCATTGAAATTGAGCCACGCGTAGCCTCGGATGATTTCAGTTCTGATACTGACTAAAAGATAGCATAGAATTAGCAAAAAGAATTTTCATTAAAACCACAACGATTTCAACCTGTCGCAAAATCCTTATTTCGCAACAGATTTGAGAGAAAATTAAACGGCAGGTAGAATGAGTTGTGGCGGTTTTAATGCTTCAAACCGCATTAAAATTGAGCCTCGGAAAAGCGAGTATTCATAAATCTATTTTTACTGTTCGACATATCGTCCTGACCACCGTCATCGTATCGGTTTCCCCGACGTCGCGTGATCGAGCATTGTTACTTTGTTGCGTAGTTTCGCGTGATACCTAATCAAAACGCTCTTTTGATACAATTTAAAGGGAACAGTCCATACGTATTACGTGACAAAGCAATGTTCAAAGCATGAAAAGATCTGGTGGCAAAATGTGCCCTTAAAGCAAAAGGTGATGTTCATTTCCCAGACTTCCCTTCATACTTCAGAAACCTGCGCCTGCGTGACCGGATGTACTAAAAAATACTTCCGTTTACGCGCGTGGGACCATATTGTTGGCACCTCAAAACTTTTCTGGTACATATACAGATTGGATATATACATTGTATCTATATACGTACACACACACGTTACATGAATGCTCGCTTGCGCTAGCTGCACTTCGTGCAGCAGCGCTGGCGCGCTCGCTATGAAGGAAACATTTCTTCATCTGTTATGGTATAAACTCATTCATTCTCAGAATTCTCTTTTAAGTTATCGTGTAAAACTATGATACTCATAGTATTGTAATAACTTGACACGAATATAGAGTGAAAAGGAAAATTGTTGTTAGTGGTTACAGTGAAAATTCATCTTCAAATTTCTTCATCGTTGCTTTTCTAAGAAACCAATCCGGAAAATAGTACTGCCTTTTTGAGACCCTACACTTTAAGTGAAGGAATGGGTTAATATCAACAAACACATTTAAAAATGAAAAATGTCATCTCCTACAGCAATCGACTTCCAAGAATTTGTCAAAACAAATTATATTTCGCGAAACATCGCTATCCTGTGCTCCGTCACCATGACAGGCTAATGACCACTGAGACAATACCACAAATAACCAAGCGAGAAAGCAATCAACTCCAAGACAATAGTTGGTGCTAAGTTCCCATGGGGGTGTTTGGTGGTGTATTTGTTAATTGTGAGAGTTTGTGTTGAAGATTCTGGCCGCACAACCCTCAAACAGGAAGTGGCGTAATTATGGGGTGCCATTATGGGTATGGCTGATTCGTGGGTTGTGCCAGGAGTTCTCCTAATACCCGGGCAGGGAAGGAAATAAGGCATGAAGCCGAGCCCCACAAAGGGAATTAATAGCATAGGTTGAGAAGCCCAATGACACAGGTAGATTACAGTGTAATTTACACAACCTGGACCCTTTATGTTGTTACTTTCCAGTTTCCTGACTCGAACAATGGCTCTGCTAATTCCAGCCCAAGTACAGGCTAACGTTTCAGGATACAGCACATTTGTGGTGCAATTGACTGTGATTTTCATCAATCGTCAGTGTTTATTTTCCTCTATTCTTAGCTGTCAAGTCGTTGCACTTTCATGCAGGAAACACCAACACAATTTGTAGCTCTCTCCCAATTTCCTCCCAGCGCCAAACTTTTGTTCTTCCTTCCACGGCTAAGCACAATCTACGAAAAACTTATTTTCTATCTTTATCTCCCTACCAGTATGGGGTCGATGGCGAAATTACTGGGCTCAATCCCACCTAGCAAGGATCAATTCCTGCAGCCCATTCTTCGGGTGATCATGGTCTAATCATTTAATTAGCAACAGGAACTCAATTTTCTCTGCAATTGTTCCAGGTAGAAGATTGATGGAGGATGGAGGGAGGTTTTTGTTGCAGCAATGATGGATGATGTGACAGTTTCTCCATTATGACTGGCATCGAGGCTGGGGCTGCCACTTCTAGACGCACGTCTTGCTCGCTGGGACATCCACACAAATCCGGTCCCTTAATGGAATTTCTTCCTAGACCCCATTTACGGTGGTGATAAATAGCAGGGGGCAGCCTGCCCCCTTTTACACACTGCCTTACGTTGTGGGAATAGCCCATGCAGGCGGGCGGCCTGTGTGGCAGCTTGCTGAGGGGGAGGGGAGGTAATTGCTAGTATACCTGACTGAGTGGACGCTTCTCTGCATACCTACACTGTAGCAGGTGAGTTAATGAGATTTCTCCTCTACCTGCCGAGCTCAGGTGCGAAATAGCAGGCTCACCTTTATGCAAACACTTCACGGATAGCAAAACATAGTCCCATCCATTGGAAAAGGGTACACAGTACAAAATGATTAAAACATTTAAGACAGAGTGTATTCAAAGCTTAAGGGTACGTAGTTGTTGTTGTTGTAGTAGTAGTAGTAGTAGTAGTAGTAGTAGTAGTAGTAGTAGTAGTAGTAGTAATGATAATAATAATAATAATAATAGTAGTAGTAGTAGCAGAAGTAGTAATATAGTAGTTGCAATATCAGTAGCAGTAGAAGACGTAGTTGAATCAGCATCAGCAGCATTGGAAGTAGTAGTAGTAGTAGTAGTAGTAGTAGTAGTAGTAGTAGTAGATGTAGTAGTAGTAGTAGTCAGCAATTGAAAAGGATGCACAAATTAGAATAACCATAATGATCATTGTAAATACCATCAATATCATTGCTACAGAAGGAGATGTGAAATGGTAAGGGGTTGTCTTACCTGGCATCGTCGTGCCTGCAGAATAGCTAGATGTTGAACCTGGGGGAAGGACCAGAGGTGGCACCATGCCACCAATAGACTGTGGACTGGATGTATACGATGAACTTGTGTAACCTGGTTGTGCTAAAATAAACAGAATAGCCAAGTGAAACAAGATTCAGAGGATGCCATTTGCCTAACACATATAACAGTAGACGATTTAGTATAAAACCAAAGTACATGTACACCCAGAGTATCACACTGGAGAATCATGATTTATTATTATTATTGGATATACATGATTTCATTTAAGTATACTCTAATTAGGGATTAATGCATTCGAATTGGCGAACTAGATACACGTTGATTTAAATGTATAATAGGTATCATCCGAGTCAATCATACAGATGAATCTCATCAAATCATTTCGTTTACATAAGATATTATCTGGGTGTGATATTGGTGTTAATAAAGTGTTCTGACAAATCTAAGTTTAGCACGACCTGCATGAATGCATGGACATCGATATAAAAGAATGGCATATTATAAATAATCGTCAAGAAATTGCAGATAAAACGTGAAGGAAAACATCTAGTGTCTGATTATATAAGTTTTTCAATGTCAGAAACCGTTGCCTCCCAAACGTCGCTTGGCAGTGTATCAATGAGTCCCTTAGAAAAAAGCAAATATTAGTAGATGTAAAGGTATTGGTTAGCATGCATACAGTGCAAGCGATGATGCAGAAATGCAGTAAGAGTGCAGTACTCAGCAGCAGTCAGCTCAACGTTCTATCTAGAGCCAGTCGAGGTGAGGCGACCCCTGGGGACGGGCACTGATTGGTCGAGAGCTCCCCTCCCTGAGACCCACAGTTGAAGCCATGGTGTTAGTGGCATTACTAATAGATAGCCCCGAGGATACACGGTATGCACCATGGCAGGCAAAAAGTCCTTGTACTCCTCCTACCCCAAGTGAAGAGTGGATAAATAATGCATAGCAAGAATGTTCGACTAATGGACTTTAATGGAATAAGATGTGACAGTAATTGAAAATAACATCCTTTCCCTGTTATGGACTAATAAAATCAGAGTCGAGGGAAGCACAAAGAAGGAGAGGAAATTAGATATAAAACAGGAAAATAACTGGAAATTAAATGAAGATGGGGAATTATGAGTGGGGCAAGATGAAAGCTTTGGCTTATTTGCCTGGCGGTTATCTCGGACACTCTCTTCCTGAGTGGCACTGATTTGCATGAAATTCCTGCTTGTCGCGAGAGTCAGTTGGGGAAAATGGGGTGTTTCCCGCAATAAAATACCACCCAGCCAGGCAATCATTTTCCAACCAGTGAATAAAGCGATCAGATTTATGACAACATCATGTGATTCATTGAGTGAGTGGACGTAATTCTTCCAAACAAATGGAGTATTTGATGAAGCCATTCAGTCAACTCTAATATACTTCCCAATAATTACTTTTTATATTGCCTTGCAGTACGGTAAGCGCCATTACTGCTACCATGTGACCCTGTAAAGTCCAAACTGATTTCCTATTCCCTCGTTTTGCCCCAGCAGCCCATTACTAAGAAGCATTTGAATATAAAGCTTAGTCGGGTTTCTGGATCTGCAAATAAGCAAGCCACATCATCGACGTCGGGTGTTAAGTTATTCTGTATAGCAGATTATCAAAGTAGGAGCGTCCAAGGCCAAGACAAAAGCGATGGTCTTCGAAGGGATAGCGATATCTGGTTGATATTCGTTGCAGTTAGATGTGAACGTTTTGAATACCTATATCAATACGATATATTAGTATCCAACATACTAATAACGTTGAATATATATATATATATATATATATATATATATATATATATATATATATATATATATATATATATATATATATATATATATATTATATATATATATTATATATATATATATATATATATAATATAAATATATATAAAAATATATATAAAAATATATAAAATATATATATATATATAATATATATATATATATATATATATATATATATATATATATATATATATATATATATATATGAATTGAGAACTGCAATGACTAAAACACAGATATAAGTCTATCCACCAATATTCAGCTTTATGGGTTAAGCTTCTAGTATAGCTATTATATTAGACTGGGTGTCAACTACGTGTGAATTTCTACTGAATTTGTTGTCCAGAGGCACTGGGTGTCAACTTACTGGTATACTGTCCAAAAGTTGGCAAGTAACTTTGGGTGATGGCAGTTTGTACTGGTTTAAGTTCAGTCAAACTGTTACCGTCAGGGTTAGAAGGCGTATCAGCCTTTTCTGGGGAGGGGGAGTTTGTGGAAGTGGAATTGTTGTTGTTGTTGTTGTTGGCTGAAAGAAAAGAAACATTCCAACATCAAACACAAGCCATGCAGGATGGTGGTGTAGGCGAACACATGCAAAAATCAAAACACAACTAAAAATCAGAAGACATGCATAATAAATAATAAAATGATAGAATAAGTGCACAGTGCGACCTTAAATGAAAGAAAAAACAGATGCTATAGGTTCTTTCTTGTCATTTCTTATTATTTTCCTTACTTATCTAATAGGTGTGTTGTCACTCCAATTAAAGTTCATAGATAGAACGTTATATAATGCATTAAAATCACGTACGAGTTTAACTTATTCATACTTTAAGTAATCATGTATAATTTAGTAGATTATTATATACTAACTTGTAAGAATGGTGTTACCAATATAGTTTGGATGTAATGATTTAACGAACACCATTGTAAGGGTGATTTAATGATGTCGTGTAATGGTTTTGTCAAGTGCTGGAGCACTTAAAAGTCATTAAGCTATGGTACTCTCACAAAATTAGCATTGCTTGCGAAAGTGGAGTTATTCACCAGTTGATGTCATTTTTTCATATTTCAATGTGTTGATAATTTTCGATATCGGACACTGGTAGTATGTTTAGCGGTAGTCTGGTAGACCACGTTAGTGTGTATTAGATGTTGGTGTATGCCTGGTAGTCCCAGATTGGATGGGTGGATGGATGGATGGGTGGGAGGATAGGTGTGTTTGTTTGATTTGATTGATGAGTATGTATCGAAAAGAAGCATAAAACAAAGAACTAATACAAAAAAGCTGCGGAAATAAAACAAAAGGAAGGCTAGACTTACGCTCATACTGAGGTAGAGAGGGGGAGGCTTGGACTGCTCCATCTGCTGCAAGAACAGGTTTGACGTCATCAATTTGGACAGGGGGCAGTGGCGTTAAAGACGCGATTCCTGAAGCATTAACACACACCCATTGAAGACTTTTCGAGGTTTTTGAGGTTTAAGTCAAAAGAGTAGGTGCAGTTAATGGTCAGAAATTTGATTAAGGAAATTAAAGAAAGGAAAGGGGGTTTCTACGTATAGTTTTACTGATTAGGGAAAGATTCGGAGATGATTGATTGTGCAAAGTTTTTGAATTTTGCTACTGTGATTTCGGTATTGCATAAGTTAGTGGATGGAGGTCTATTAAAGGGAAGGTTGGTAACGTGCGACTGATTATAACAAAAGGTACAGAACAGAAAATAACAGGGAAAACATTCAAAACATAAAATCAAATACAAGCGAATACTAATGATGCATGTAATGAATGATATGGGCCTCCTAGTATGCCTTTTCCATGTGATTTATCGATAGTCATATTTACTTGAAGTGCATTAGTAGCCCTGACTTAATCTTCACACCGTAGACTGTCTGTGGAAAACTGCAAAGTTAATTACTCTCCTGAACCTTGACACTGGCAACAAACGTTTCCAATTGCTTCCACGCTTTCATGTGACTGATGCTGCAAATTATTTCACGAAATGGCTGTGGTTTCAGTTTCCTTATCAGCCATGTGCCGAAAACTCGATGAGAGACAGAATCTTCTCAGCTGCTGCTGCTGCTGCCGCAGAAGAGGCGTTTAACATAGAGCCTGCTAGCTTGCTTATATCTTTTTGGTGAAAGCATTTTTGAGATTTTTGAAGGTGAAATGCTAGTGATACTTGTATACAGTTCTATGTTTAGATGGGATTTTGATATAGAATTGGAATTATGCCATATAGAGGCTAAGTTGTGATAATCCAACGTTTAAGAAAACCGCCACATAACCCCAAGTCACTGGCAACTTTCTCACATATCCCGGACAACATGTTTAAATGGGAAATGAAGGATTTACAAAAACACCCATGAACTGCCCTTTGCATGAGTCTAGAATTGTTTGAAACATCCATCACATGCACAGCTTTAGTTGTCAAGTGATGTACTATCGGGCTAGTCATGAAGGCAAATGTGTTCACGGTACATGGACTAGCACATGTAGTCAGCGTGGCGGCTTGGGGAGGGGGAGGTACGTGCAGTAGCCACCAATAGAAGCATTGCTTTAGCCAATGTGAGCCTGTGACGCAGGCGGAGGACCAGCTTGCGTTCACTCCATACCTGTTGCCGCATAAATATCTATATGCAGGTGTTGCAGTCTGAAATATGAGTGTTTATGAGCATCCCACCTGTTCACACATTTTTGCCTGACAGGGGTCACAACATTAACCCTTGATCCGATCAATCACTATTGCTCGGACGCCCCCTCAAAACAAAGAGCGAGGGATTGTGGGAAATACAGAGAGACGTTTTAATTGTGAACACTCTATCAAAGACACCATTCAGAGATAGTGTAGTGTTTAGTGCTTACTACATCCCCATCTCATGTCACGGGGTAAACTAAAGCAGAATATTTTCCATGGCACATATGGTGACTACACTGAAGTAACATTCCGTACTCACGTAGATATCAATTCCACTTATTGACCTTTTCCTGTGCCTCGCACAATACCAAAGCATGTTACCATTATGAATATCATTGACCCCATTCACGATTTGATTACAGATAAT
>OZ012685.1:34501729-34544229 GCA_963942565.1 Maea johnstoni | reverse complement strand
ACTTTCCACGTATAGTGACATCCCCAGATACAGCTAACCCTGGCCTATCCGATACGCTTAGACTGCTAGAATGTGTATATAGGCATATGGTTTGCTGAGTGTCTTTTCATGTTCTGTGAAAGGACATCAAGGGCCCCATTTTGTGAGTGTCAACGCAGGCATTAAAGCGTTCTATGGTCCCCACAACGTTCAATCATTGCTGGGAGATTTGCCTCAGGCAGCGTCTCTCTTAATCTAAATGCAAAGCCTGTTATTCTCAACGTGATGGGCTTGTAAGTGATACCCGGGCCTAATTCAATGGCTTTAAGTTTATAAACACAGCCCGAATGTCTTAAAGTTACCATCATGGAAATCTCGCTACAACCGCTTCCAGATGTGTGTGGCAAAAGGACAGGTGATACTAAACCATGTTATCATGGGCTGCATCGGTACAGTCAGGGCACTTGCTTTAAATTGCTTCATCTAGCGGGGCACTTGCTTTAAATTGCCTGAATGAAATTACAGACACTGCCAAGGTCTGGGGACATTACAATGACTCAAAATGACGTCTTAAACTTTCCCGAGGAAGTGGCATTTTGAGCAGGGATCCCGGGGAGAGCAAAATGACAAAGTGACCATATTTTATACAAGACAAAGGAACGGCAGTGTCTGCGCTTACTACTAATAATAAACGAGAAAAACTTGAAAAGTCTGCCACCCTTATAGCCTACGGTTGGTTGAATTTAAGAGCTCTGGATAATTGGATATTTTAAATGCAGGTCGTAAGAGGGTCGCTGACTCGAGTGCTTATCGCACATCATACATCTCGCCATCCTCTCGCGCATGTGACGTGGATGTGAAGTTAGCTTTCCTACTTAATGTCCTTTCTACTCTCTTTCTGGGTAAAAACAATAATCAGTACAGCACACTTTACTCTTTATCTTCTACATCACTTGGTAGGTGGCCCGCCCGCACTCAAAAAGGTTGCTTCAGGAAGGGCACACAGAAACGAGCACGATTAGCAATTACCTCTCAACATTAAGTTCAAGAGCTTATAGGACACACCATAAAAAAATCATACTTTGAAGGAAATATTTTTAAAGTTTTATTCCAAAAGTAACATACTTGCAAGATGTATGCAAAAGTTGTTTTGATATTAAACCTTAGACATCCATGTATGGGATATCATATTCATCTATGTGAAGGTAACAATGGTATGTGAACGTAAAGTTCACATACTAGATTCTGAAGCGTGAGCATTCGCTTTTGTAGTTGAAAGGTTCATTTATATAATGGGTAATGTAAAAAAACGTCTATCAACGGAAAGTGCAAGCCAAAATAATTTTCAAATGTTTCATTTCATTTTAGATTATTTTCAAACGTATCATACGGTATAGAACACACTTAGCAAGCTGAACTAACGCTATGTATGGATGGAGTTGTTCCCTTTAGTCCAAGTGTTGTGTTTAAAATTTCGTTTATCGTTTTTTTTGTCGTTTTGCAGCTAAGTCGTGACTAACCAGTTGGAAGCGGTGGTGGAAACTGGAGAACCAGACAAAACGTTTGCCTAACCCCAAATCACTGGCAAACTTCTTGCACGCCCCGGCGGGTATTCGAACCCGTGCACGGAATGCTGTGTACGTGTTGCGTGGGGCAGGGGCGGGGAGAGTGTCTTATAGTGAGTCGGTTGTACGTGTAATAGTATCGATAAGCACTGTGGCACGTTTGGCACAGACTTGAGCGCTGGCCACTCAGATGGGGAGAGACAATGGTCACCGAGCATGTCCTAAACGTCTCACGCTTTGTTAGGCCTTCATAGGCCCGTGCTGGCTCCTAGTCTCACTACTCTACTTGGCTGGCTGACTGGCCACGCCAACAGCAGACAGGCGACCGACCCTCATACCCCAACCACACACACACAGGCACACAGGCAACAGGTCCGTAGTGTTACTGCCAACAAATTTCAAACTCAATTTAACAGAGCAGATTCTGGATTTCGCGAGGGTCAGTAACTCGACAACATCACTCCATACCTGTTATATAAACTTCTAAAAGTCAGTGATAAAGTGTACCAAGTAAATGATATCAAAAACGAAGTTTAGATTGGCACATGAAATGTTGAGTCAATGAACGAATCAGAACCAGCAAACCAGAGAAGATTTTGTCAGGATAAAGTAATTCATTCGTTTTCTATTGTACATGCCATATAAGCTCTACATAATCATACTTAATTTATGCAAGCTATTTCCAACTAAATCATACGCTTATGAGAATTTATCATCTGCCAAATGATTACTCTCAGTTTTAAATAATGATACAATGAGGCAAACGCCTATTCCAGCCAACCAGCTGTGCAACTGAGACGCATGACGTCATACGTAGGGAAGCAATGGAATTAATTGTCCAATGTGTATCGGGTAGGAAGTTTTTCGCACCTCAAAGTCAGCAACTCGGCACCGCCTCGGCAAGCAACAATATTGTCAGCGGTTATCACAAATTATCCAAATAAAGCTTGCATCTCTATAAAACCAGCCGTGTGCTTCCAAGTCTGCACACTAATTGTCAAGATCACCACTACATACACGTTACGCTTACTTGCCGCCTGTCAACCCTACAAAATAATAAGTGTTCCAGTGGAAAATTTTGAAGGGAAATCTTAGCTGCCGCCGGGTATCAAGCAGCCATGGTGGGTGACTGAGCACACAAGACCTCGTAAGTCAAGACGACACTCTTCTCCTCTACGAGTTCGTCTGCTCCATCCATACACTAACTATTGCCATACCATACCATGCCGTCACAGCTCCGAGCAGACGAACTTTTTTCCACTCGCTAGGCCTTGATTAATACCGCCTCATTTATCACTGCCAGAAGTCTATAGGCTGCATTGCTACACAAGTAGCGTATCAAAGCTAAATCTTTCCTTCCATTTTATTCACATGTCGTTGTCCGCTTGATTTAGCGGCAAAACTGTATTGAAGCGAGCCGAGGGATCTAGCCAGGGCTCGCAGCAGGTAGAACGTGCAGAGGACACGGTCTTAACCCATCCATACCAGGAGGGCACAGAGGATCTGACAATTTTCACCATAACTCCCTTATTATGGCTTGGTTTGAAAATATTTTTCAAGAGGTATTGTTAAAACCAACAGGACATACATTATTCAGAGAAATATTTCTTAAGATATTGCTTTGTTATCAAGATATTTCACTATGTTTCAGACCATAAGAACGTGCAAAAGGTACGGTTTAATTATCACCACCAACGCTGGGCAAGGAGCTGCATTAGGGTTGCAATGGATGGTCAATTGATGCCAAAGTACAGCGGGGTAGCAAATCAAATTATTGTGCCATAAATTCCTATGCAATCACAAGGAACGGCAATGTATTTAAATAAAATAAAATAATATGGCACCAATTTGTTACAAATACAGTATATGTCATAAATGATTCGAAATTATAAAGTGCATTAGTTCCATTCCTATGGGCTTAGTTGTAGGAACTGCGAAATTCCACGTTACTTCTTATCTGAGAAGGCTGTGAAATTGCATATCTATCATAATTATAACATTTATCTAGCAAATTAACACTGCTTATCTATTTGCTTATTTAAGGAAATTCCTGCAGTCGGGTAGCTTATGTTCATAGAATATGATAACCAGGGCTGTACCTGCTGGTGTGTGGACAATTAGCACCCTGCAGTGTAATTAACTTCAAGCTTATCAAAATTGATGAGGTGGCATTTTATATTAATCCAGCACCACCAATATAAGAGGAAACTGCCGGACGTGCATGGCTGAAATTGTTTGACAGGTAATGAAACCGAGTATATTACTTAAGCATCCGTAGATAACGAATATATACATATATATATATACATGTATATATATATATATATATATATATATATATATATATATATATATATATATATATATATATACATACATACATATACATATATATATATATATATATATATAGAGAGAGAGAGAGAGAGAGAGAGAGAGAGAGAGAGAGAGAGAGAGAGAGAGAGAATTTGTTCCCAGGTAAGGAATGAAAAAAACTTTTACACCCCTACTTGAGTACCAACATTTTTATCTAGACCACAAGACTGGTTTTAGACGACTAGGTATGAATGAGTTAATAAATCCCATTTTAATGGCTGCTTCGAGAGCGAGGCCCACTTCTCCCAGGAGATACCGAGCCTCCCTGGGAAAATCTAATGATTGATTGTTTTAGAGCGTCAAAGATAATAAGATAATGGAAGTAATTTGAAAAATTGACAATCTCTTAATTTGGTTTTGATGAAGGTGATAGGGTTTGTATTAATGAGAGTGTATGTTTGGAGGGCCGGGCATCAATTACTGTGGCATCTCTCATCAATCACTGTTCGTCTTTCTATTCTAACCTCCCGCCGTAGAGAACTCCACAATTCCCGCCTTTCACAACAACAACTCTGAGGTGCACCCACCCACATCGGTCCCCATCTATATGGCGAGTAGCTGGCGCGGTTATCTATCAGAATCAATGCCATTCGCAACGCACCTTATAAAACCAGCATTGATTAACCACCTGCCTTCTACTCAAAGACGGAGAAATAAAGAAAGCTATTTTGATCTCATCCCAGTGCTTTACAAGCGATTTAAACAACTAGAGACGTTCTGGGGAAGTATCAAGCCAAACACGTCATAGGTATCTTGAAGTAGAGGGATCTCACCCAAATGTATTCATATATGTATATATATGTATGTATGTATATATATATTATATATATATATATATATATATATATATATATATATATATATATATATATATATATATATATATATATATATATATATATATATATATATATAAAGATTTTCATAAAAATAGCATTTTCATTTCAGGTATCTATCTTAATTGAAGCATTTGTTATTAACATGTTGTTTGTGAAATATCAACAGTATTTAACCACCATGGCGACCTGAATAGGATTTAACAAAATATTTGCCTCCTATCCAAAGTGATAAACGGTTGACTGTTCAAAATTCAAACTATTTGAAATATGATCTTCCACATATGATGGATGAATTATTAAGTAGATGCACTCGATAATAGTTTGTGCGCAAGCTTTGATACGGTTGATGATGTCAATAAAGGAACAGGCCAACTCGCAGCCTAGCTCTCAAGAGATTCAATTGGGTGGTTCGTTGGTTTTGGTAGCGCTTACAAAGCATACAAATCTGTCCCTCTTGGGGCGATTATATGGTAAGCTGAGCCCTGTTCTAGCAACACATGTTTATTGATAGTTAGGATGATAGGGGACGCTTATCGCATGTAAAAGCACCCTAATAGAAAGCATAAACAAACAAAGTCAATGGCTTGGAAAGCAGTTCAACATTCTCTCGCATGAGATGTTGAGTCTAGGAAATGGTACAAGTAACTTCCTAGGAATGTAGTTGTACAATCGACAGCACAGCTTCACACAAGTAAATGTTTCATATAAAACAAAGAAAATAGCTAGGATAAGCTATTTTCTCTCGTATAAATGTTGAGTGTTAGAAATTGTAGCAGGCGTGTACTGGAGATATAATTGGCCAGTGCGTAAATACCTTCACATGAGGTAACGAAATTTCGAAGTGTGAATCATCAAATTTAAAGGTCATTAAGTGACCATGGCGAATCAGTATTGGCCATTCAGAGCACAGGCCTTGCAAATGTGTGATAAACTTCGTGCCTGTCATGAAAGTGATGTCTGACTCGTTCCAAAAGCGTGAAATCTCTTCCCCCTGCACTTGCCATGACCTGTTACCATTGCGGCCATGTTTATTCAGCAATTACCAAACCGGAAGTGAATCACATCGCCCACCAATCCATACGTATTAATTACACCAGTAGACTTTTGATCAGACAGGCTAGGGTAAATTCATTTTGACACCTCCAGCCGCCCCGAACTTGTGCACAAGTGCACACGGCCCTCTTTGGTAATCAACCCCAAAAGTGGTAATGATAGCGAGGCTGGTTGGCTTCTTGCTGTCACTAAGCAAGGACTGATGAATGAGTGTGGTGATAAGGTCGAGGATTAGACAGAGCGAATATCATTGAGACTAGTTTAGAACGACACAGACGTCAACTTGTAAGCCAATTACGAAGCCACTTTAAGATAAGTCTGTATCGCTTCCCCCTACAGCCCATTATAAGTCATAATCTCATTATCGCCTCATCGGGATAGCCTTGTGGGATGATTTACAAACATCGACATATTCCACAAACGGACATGCCTCTGATAAATCGATTAAGCTTATCTGTTAAAATAACACACAATTTCATTAGCCTCTGCCGGTAAGTAGATTATTCCACAATGCACGGCATAATCAGTGTATTCATCGAACAATGAGAAGGCCAATCACTGCCCGCGCTCGCACTGGCTGCGGGACTGTTATCATGGAGAATGTTATCATCATATTACTGCGAGAGGATTCAAGCCTTTCCAGATATTCTGTCTCTCAGGAATATATCTCACCAGTCCATGAGAATGCCAAACCCAAATAAGTAATAAATAGATTCTATGCAGTACACTTGATATATATATATATATATATATATATATATATATATAAACACGTGTATATACATATATGAGTGTGTGTCATAGTACAAATCCCCATAATTCCAGTATACAGTATAGTCAATCCTGGTAATTCATAAAGGAATCAGAGCAACCATATCCCATGTATGATATCTGTGACGCCCACAACATTAATAACTTGGGGATGAAATATGAGGTACATTAACGTCTCTCATAATTAAATGCATAATTGTTAGAACCGCCAAATCTCCTATCATTTAAGTATGCTGCCATTCAAAATGGCAGTATCCACCATTCATCAATTATAGGCTGGAAAATAGTGAAAGCAACTCCGCAGCAGCTCGCTAACAAGTATCGTATACTCTTACCATAGACAACCCGCGTGCTGCAATATTATGCCCAGCGGGAAACAGAGTGGGGTGCATAAATTTATGGCCTTATTAATTTACCTGCTTTGTGACAATATAATAAATTATGCCATAACATCGTTATGCATTTAATTCCGTTTGAAACAATATTCCTGCAGCAGCGTCGTTTGGAGCTGGTGATTTATACGGGGCTGAGGGGGAAATGTAGTCGATTTTCCAGATAAATCTGCATACAGGAGACTGGAGTAAATCCGGGCTCTGTCTTTGAGTACGAGAGTCCATCTAGACACGCTGACGCCTCATGGCACAATACATGTAGGTGTCATAATAACAAGCCTACTACCCCATCCTAACTAACACATCTTCCATTATCTCAACATGGGTACCATGTTTTCAACACCTATAACGTGATGTGGTTTACCATCGTCAGAGTATATTTACCCATATCAGATTTTCTTGGAATAAAGCCAGGTTTTCTCTTAAAGTTGCAAAACACTGATAATGATTATCTGGTTCATGTTTTATCATATTCCAAAGCATTTCAACCAATACTTAACCAAAGAATAAATGAATGAACAAATATAGAAACGAAAATGAGGTTAGTACAATCAGTTCTTTTTCCCAGTGATGAGAACTACTTGTCCTCTAACCTACTGATGTATTCATTTTATGAATTCTTATCAATTTCTCATGTATCTTCTACTTTGCATTTTCTGTATTTTCCCCTTATAATCAGATCCCCCCTCTCCCCGTAATGTATATATTCTGCACATCATAATTAAACCCAGACCTTTAAGAGTTGTTCACGCCCTCTAAATTAAACCAAGACCTTTAAGATTTGTCCACATCACCCATATATCCAGCACACAGCAGCAGGCCTATGAATATTTATAGGGGCAATCGTGTGTGAGGCGAGTAGGTGTGATGGGATCAGCAGCCTGGTTCAGCTTTTATCGCCTGGACCCTATAAATGCGCTTCCCCTTCACTTTTATGCTTCCACGAGACACCTTTGATGTCATCCTAACTGCTAGGGACCACTCTCAGTCGCGAGCCGAGGTGACTCCAAGTTTCTCCTTATTAAGGCTTTATTGAAAATCGATGATGGAAAAATTGGATTATGGGAAGTCAGGAGGGTGGGGGCTGAGAGCCGTGCCTTTGATGTTGCGTGGCAAAGAGTTTGACCAGTGTAGCGACACATGCAGGGCGGTGCCAGGAACCCATCTTGTGCACACCACAGGGACCTGCTCCCCTGCATTATTTAGTAGCAAAATTGCTGGAGTCAGAGGAATTGAATTCCCAATGCAGTGGAAGTCACTGCCTCTAAAAGGCTAGATCCTTAAAACTACATTTCCTAATAGTAGGCAAAGCCTCAGAAACGCCAATGCAATATGCCATTATTGCTACAGTATATGGGTGAGGCATTATTACACTAGTAATTTACAGAAAAGACATAGATGTAATCCATGAGTGTATATACATTTTCTAATCATTATCAACGAGTGCAGTTAAATTCGTTGCCACATTCTTTCGCAGGAAGTTGACCTTAGTACGATTGTCGTAAAACGAATGCAAGGGTCACGACATCATGCCGCAAAAGGGAACAAACAGCGTTAACAAAAGATCAACTTACCATCGTCTCTTTTTCTTTTGGCGGAATTGGGGTCGTTGGGATTTAAAGATGTCGGTGGAGGGACGTTTGCTGGGTTTGCAATACCTAGAATACCGCTGATTGAGTAGCCAGCCGTGTTTGCCGTACGTAGAGAGTCCGGGGTGTGTGCGGTGGGGGCTTGTGTGATTACTGGGGTAGCGTTCCCGCCCGGTAAAGGGCTCACCTGACCCCCTTGGTGTTGCTGCTTTGCTCTGTCGGCTGCTTTATTGCGTACAATTCTGAAGAAAATGGAGTCACAGTTAAATAAGATCATTTTTCGTTTGACCATGCATTTCATTGTATATTTCCTACCATGCAAACAAAAACAAAGGAATATACGAACATACATATAGCCTTAGCACAAAACCCATCGCAACATAATAAATATATATATATACTAGTATATATATATATATATATATATATATATATATATATATATATATATATATATATATATATATATATACACACATATATATATATATATATATATATATATATATATATATATATATATATATATATATATATATATATATATATATATATATATAAAGAACATTTTAGTAAAGTAATGGAAACTGTCTGGTCACGTGAAGTGGTGGGTGTATCTATCCTAAATTCCAGGGGAAACATTCAGGATTCCATCCAGTCCGGAATTATCCCACTGCTGTGCAGGAAATTTGTTGCCACGTCCCTGACACGCCTGAACAGGGGAGGCCGTAATATTTTAGGCCATCCAAGTCAACCAACTGCTGGGAAAACAAATATTCCCAATTTGCAGAAGGCGAGTGGAGTTCCAAAGCCATCTTGAATAGGAAACGAGAGGCATCCAAAAACAAAATAATATGGTAAGATCTCAGACGACTCTTCGGGCCAACTTTGACCGTGGGTCAAATTGCTCCGAGCAGACTCGGAAGTATCAAAAGCGGCAGACTTGAAGCCTGTTGGTTACTAACAACAGAGCTAAGATTCGCTCGTTGAGGTAATGGAATTAGCGAGGAGCGAGAGCGCATTTTCTTTGGGGATTCAGAGACGTGAAAACAGCCCACGCCTTCTTTCACCATCAAGGAGCCATTCTTTCTCCCACTTATTGAAAAGGCTGCTACACATAGTCTAGATAGAAAATGTTCATGTATGTATGTGTGTGTATGTATGTATGTTTGTATATATGGTCATGTATGTATGGCATCATACATTAATCATCATTTGGTTTGAAGTCCTTAACTTTGAGTTTGTGATTTAAAGTTCCTAGTGTACTTGGATGCCTTGATTGACATTATGTAATTATCTGGTTATCAAAGAGCGAATATTCCTAACCATGTTGTAATTATACAGACATTATGTACGGTTCAGCTCCTCATAAAGAGGTTAGATGTGCGTTTGGGGAATATGTGCTTTGTATAACACCGTCTGTTAATACAAGCGAATGAAAATTGACTGTTCTCGCTATTTTTCGCCAAAATAATTTAAAGTTCATTGCTGAAGTGTCAAATATTCCAAAATCCGAAAGAAATTGTGTTGATGCTCAGTGGTGCAAACTGAGCAGTTTCACAGTAACTTAATATCACTGTTGGGAAGCATAAATCTGGATATCCAGCCAGCCAGAAGGGGAATTGATTTTGGTGCCTGCGATGACAGGGATTGTTACCCTCTATATTAAAAACACATTTTCAGGAGAAGTCACTGGTTCCTGCTGACTCTTCTCCAGTCATTTTAGATATGCTTGAATTGAGATGAAGAACCAGCTCTTAACATTTCCCAACAAAAGTATTACATTAGAACAGTTATCAACAATTTAATAGATAGATAAAAATAGTATACCACTAACTAACTTCAAATGTGTTTTTATATCGTGGCATACGCAAAGTAAATATTTTTTGAAAATGTGACCCAATCACGGTCGACGAATGACAAATGCGGAACTGTGCTCTATTAATAGCCATGAGCGGCGACATAACAAGATGCAAATACACCAACAGAGGTCTATAAGGTACCTAATTCGGCAATGTGACAAAATTAAGAATATTTCTTTCAATGGAAATATTATAAATTATTTACATTTTCGATAAAGTTAAAGTTGAACAGTTTTATTTGATCAAAAAACTTGCAAAAGTTAACATTTGGTCAACTACTAAGCACATTACTGTACTCCAATCTACCTATATAAGTAGCATCATTAGGACAGTAGGGTAAGCACAATCGATGATTGTTGCGCGTTCCCGGGCTTCCTCTCGATTTGTAATCAGATCGGGAGTAAGAGGGGAATGCTAACATTGGGTGAGGGTGTGTCGGTGGTTCGCCCCGACACGCTCCTCTGACCTTGACCGTGGCCTGCCGTATGGACTACGGCATTGCCAATGATTGTTATCTGTCTCTCAACCCTGTCTGAATTTGAGTCCCTGCTGGGGCATGAAAGATTGATGCCTCAGACTTGAAACCAAGCGGCAGATTGGTTTCCCATCCACACCTACTTACATGCGCCCTAGCAGCAACTTGGCAGAAAAACTGACCAAAAATGAAAATTCCAAATTTAAGTTTTAGCATGTTCCTGCGCGGCAGCGTAAGCAGGGTCTACCAACTGCAAGATTGCATTAGCATGGGATAACTTCACTACCCTAACCCCGAGAATACTCGTAGCATTAAGAAATTACGAACAAATATGTAAATTTAACTGAATGACCAAAGTTCGTGGAGAATAACTAGGACGACTGCAAATGACATGTGCTTCAGCCGGTTTAACATCTCATTTATCAATGTCATATCTGTTAGCCGAGCTTTTTGACTTTTGGTACATAAGTTAGCTAGCCAAGTGTGTGGTCGCAGGTATATATGTGTTCTCTAATATTTATTTCATTATAAGAATTGCCAAACGAAAAAGAAGGATTTCTCTAATTCTTCAACCTGTTACAACTGCCGAAATATGCCCTAGCCGCAATTTGGCAGAAAAAACTGACAAAAAATGAAAATTCCAAATTCTGGACCCAACGTGTTCCTGAGCGGCAGCACAGGCAGGGTCTACCAACTGCAAGATCGCAGTTATTGTAGAATGCGATACCTTCACTGACCCTACCCTCGAGAATACTCATAGTTTCATTAAAAGAATTGCCAACCGAAAAAAAAAGGATTTCTTTAATTCATCCACCTGTTACAACTGCCGAAATACGCCCTAGCCGCAATTTCGCAGAAAAAAATGAAAAAATGAAAATTCCAAATTCTGGTCTCAACGTGTTCCTGAGCGGCAGCACAGGCAGGGTCTACCAACTGCAAGATCGCAGTTCGTGTAGAATGCGATACCTTCACTACCCTACCCTCGAGAATACTCGTAGCGTTATGAAATTACGAACAAATATGTAAATTTTACTGAATGACCAGAGTTTGTGGAGAATAGCAGGGCGGGTACTTTCCAGTACAAGTACAAATTTATAAATCAATAGTTGTTGTTTTGTTTTTATTTTTGCATTTTCACCATTTGAAATTAGCCCAAAGTATGCCTTTATTAGGCAGATATTACATGCACCTGGATGGTAGGGCCTATTTGTGACTACTGTGAAGGCTTTGACATGTCCAGAGCATCATGTTTGACTGTTAGCCCATATTAACCACCTGCATTAACCAATGATTTAAGATAATTGGTATCGCATCGTTTGTCTAGGATTGTCTTGCCACTGAAGAATCAGTGATATTAATATTTCATATTTTCCTTTGGATATAACTCCATTCTCTGAGTGCAATTTAACTGCCAGCAGACTCCCCGCAGGGCTTGTTATCTTAGGAAAGGCGATTTGATCTATGACGTACCACGGAAGGATTAATGGTGATTTTTGGTCAGCTCAATTATCGTAGGCGTACATCAATTAAATGATGCTTTTGTTTTGATTCCTGAATAATTTCTTTATAAACACTTCATTTCTAAACACAAAAGCTTGAATATCCCATTGCAAAAATGACCACGTTTATCATTACCGATTCAAGCAACCTTAAGTATTGCAAACACTGATAGCTTTTTCATTATTTTGATGACTCAATTGTGTAAATGTAAGATTCAAAGTACGACACATTTCGATCATCAAAAAGGACTGTTTGCCAGAAATTCCGTTGCTCGATTTGGAAAGAAAGAACGGTCAAATAATTGATAACTTTGGTTTGATTTAAAATCATGCCACAAATGTCTGGTATTTTTTCTTAGATTGAGCTGTCATGAAGAGAAAGTGGTAATTGTGGATATCTGTGCAGTGCTGCCCATGGAGGCATGAGGAGGGGGAGTGGATTAGAACTGACAAGGCATGGTGGATGTTTAACAACCCGTTATAATGATTTTCACTGCCGTTCGCCCTGGTGCCCAGCGTTTAATAGTCTCCGCCAGCTGACACGGGGTTTAAGCCGCCACGAGTAAATCAAACACTAATTATGAGATATTCAACTCTACTTGAACTGATGAATTTTGAATAACATCTCAAATTAAGATAACGTTGTAATCCATACCGGATTCCAGCTTGGATTTCAATTGTCATCCGCGTGGAAACAGTGATATTAGAAGGACTAGTTTGAGGGTCCGCCCAGAGACAATCATTGTCTTTTAATGACGCTAATACTTGACATAATGACTAATAATCTGGTTTGGGCGAATTCATCTCGAGACAATATGGGCTCCTAGGAGACGAGCCGGGATCCGCGTGTTCTGGGAGATAACGTGGCCAGAGTACCCCCCAGGGAGTGCTCTCTTCTCGCCACACGAGACTATCGCGGGTACGGGAGCGAGACTCATTGTTCGCCATGACACCTCGACAGTGATTCAGCCATGCCCAAGATTTTGGTTTTTAAAAATTGTTGATGCAAAAACTACAGTTATATTCTTAGTCCAAGTCAACTCATTGATCACAAGAAAGTTCACCCCCGACCCCCAAATGTTTGTATTTTCCATTAAATCCTCTTATCGATACCTTCCAATATTAATAAAAACAAAGGCAAATTATGAGCTAAACAAAATATGATGATCTTTTCAAAACAAATCTAAAACGAGTGATGTATTTCATAAATGTGTTAAATATGAACGATTTAATCTTAGGCAGAATAAAAAATTACTAGATATTCATTTAGTGTTAAAAGTGGTAAAGTTTAGATGAATTCTGAAGTTTAAAATGATTGCAAATTTTAAATAGACAATTAATTGACTAACGTCTTAACGTGAAGAATGGCGATGGAAAATTGAAAAGTTTCAATAAGGGTGCATATGACTTCATGTGTATCTGATTTTGAATAAAATACTTGTTACGTATTACCGTACTATCTTCTGATTTAATGTGGGTTGGTTAGATTTTCTTGTTTTCATCATTCAGGAGGATGATAGTTATATAGACTGGAAATTTGTTGTTTTATGATTTGTAGGGAGGATGTGGAAATATTGATTGTTTCAATTACTGAACATATGTTTGTGGAAATATTGATTGTTTCGATTACTGAACATATATATTCATGAGCATTTTATTTTGACTAAAATGCTTAAATTTAGTCCAGTCTTGATTTTTGTTTCTTTTTGCCATCATTGAGGGCTAGTAAGAAGAGGTAATATTCGTGGTTTAGTAGTTCCGTGAGTGCTGTGTCTGCTGCCGCTGCTGGGGGCCTCGTGGGGGTTCCCGTGACGGGCCAGTGGTACCAGGGGAGTCTCTGGCAGCGTGGAGCAGGTGCTTGCCTGCCTGCGCTGATGGCCTTTTATACAACATCAACACATTTCCACATCACTTAGCCTCTACCACAGAGCGACACACGGACTTTCACTGTTCTCTTCACAGCCACTGACTCCAAGCCGTTCCTATCCAGCGAAAAAAGCCAAACCTTGACAATGGGCCCCAGGCATGAATAAATTCCGTGCATAAAAACGCCAAAAGTGTGCGTCCTTCATTTCCCCAGGCAATTTCACACCTTGATTACAAATTAATTGCTTTTAATTAAATCATCAAATGCCCATAATCGAATTCATGCGATCTGTTTTTGTTGGTCTTTGGAATGATAGAAATCAAACTGGATATCATAAGGGAATCTGACCTTGTTGTGTCTGAAGGTCATATTAGAGCCATCAAGGGGAACGGTGCTGACAATGACACGTCAGCCCCCCAAACATTGGCACGTGCGATTAGGTAAAAAGATGAATAATTGTTCATAAATCACGAAGGTGATCGGCACGAGATATCAAATTTCATCACACCTTGTGGATATATATCAAAACCCTGTGGGTTCCATTCAATCAACCTCTTTTAAACCCAACAGGGTATGACAACTACTGCTTTTAAAATCAGCAGGTTTGTAAATTAAGAAAAACATGCCTATAAGTTAAAATTTATTCCTTTTTTTTCAGAAAAAATTCGTCCTAGAGCAGCATGTTTGGGTTGTTAATGAAAATAGTTTTCAGTCACGCTCTCTGGTTTGTCTTAAAGACCTTGTCCGTGTGATTATGACAAGGCGGGATTTGTTCTGTGGGGTTCTGTTGTTTAACAGCAATTTTCTTGTACGAGCAGAGATCGCGCCATATGCCAATCTACATAATACCTCCCTCCTTCCAACAGCGTGTCCTGCACAGAAGTTCCATTTGTTCTGTGTTAATAATTGATAGTCATTACAAGCTGCTAATTTATGCTCCTGAGTGGAGATCCTCGTGGGTTAGGATTTCGTGCAAGAAACGAATGTCATTTTGTCAGGAGTAAACTCTGCGTTTAGCATTAGACATCGCATCAGGAATATTTCACTTGAACTGCGTCGGACAGAGGGTGCGCGAAAAGCGATTTATTTGTCAAAAAAATCGAATTCGGCAAAACCTGGGCAACATCTCAGCTGACCTTGGATCAGCGAAAATACACAGGGGGGTTGGGCTGGCGGGTAATTTACACGCTAATGCCTGTGGCAGACCGGCAGGAAAGTCGACTCAACTGGATCAATTGGTGTAGGGGCAACCTCTCGCTGTTTGCGGAGCCGCAGAAGTTAATACGTCTCCTATTAGTATGTGGCTAGCCCCGCAGTGCACGCCTCTCTCTGACCCCTAGAACCCTTCCCGTGATGCGTGGCAGTGTAATATTTTAAGGGAAATTAACTTTGTGATCCAACAGATTTTGTTTTTGACGGCGATTAATGTTCGATGCGGTTGTGTGCTAAGCGTCACAAGGGATTTCTACGCCAACAAGCAAAGCATTCATTGCCAAACATGAAACAACGCATGCAATTGCATGCAGCAATGGGAAAAGACATGGCAGTAACATCTTAATATCTTTGAAAACTATAATTAACTTATATATTCAATATCTCTTGGATTACATAACCATATTTAGCGAAGTCCTGCTAGAGAATCAATCAAATATTCAAGAATCAAATAAATTCAACTTCTTAGTAAAACATGAAATTCGCTATTTTGGTAATTTGTCAATAGTTTAATCATTACCTATATCAACCTAAGTTCATGGATAAAACACGTATACATATACAATCAAATACAAATAGCATGCAAATACAACAAAGAAAATACATGCAGATAGTAATAGGTGCAAGGTGCAAATAATAATATAAACTAGATTATTGTCTTGAGAAGAGAAATATTGATATATCACACAAAACCAAGGGAGAGAGGGAGCAAACACCAAACGACTTCTATGCGTAAAATTGAAGATATATTGCCGCCACAAAACATTAAGCACAATTTGAAGAACAAATGCGTTTAAACCAAATAAAATGGGATAAAACTGGGGGAAACTATTTGGAGAAAGGAGGATGAATAAATACGTTCAATACAAATATCAAAACTCGAGAATTCACATATCGAAGCCAAAATCAGACATTCAGGTTTCCGGTGAGAAGAAGTTATAAGTGCAGTGGTGATGAGATGAAAGATTTCTGATTTGTGAGTAAAGAAATATGGTAAACCTGGTCAAACTTTGGCTCTGTGACGTGCGAATTTCTGAGCAGCTAGTACTCTTACCTATTTATAGAGCTGACACTGGGAACATTATCAGGCGTACAAACTCCTTCTGCCAAAAGTCTGTCGCGTATCTCCCAAGCAAACATAGTAGGACTCTCTTGCTTGTAACTACAGATAGCGTCCACAACTTTTGGAGTGGCAACCTTGGGTTTGGAGCCCCCTATCACCCCAGCTTTGAAAGACCCCGTCTCATAGTACCTGGAGTGCAGAGAATGGAGAGAAAACTCTTAGCTTACCTATTGATTGAACTGACACTGGGCACATTTTCCTGGGAACAAGTCCCCTCTGCAAGCAGCCTGTCTCTTATTTCCCATGCAAACATTGTTGGATTCTCCTGCTTGAAATTACATATCTGGTCCACAACCTTAGGTGTTGCTACCTTGGGTTTCGAGCCCCCTATCACACCAGGCCTGATGGAGCCTGTGTCATAGAACCTGTGTGGAGAAAGTTTCGAATGAAGTCATAATGAACTCGTCGTCGTTGCTAGACTAACTAGTACTAACTAACCTAGTGCAGGTGTCTAACTAGTTACTAATCTGTTTTTATTTGTTTTATGACACGTTTGTGGTGGTGTGGATAAGGGGCTCTGATTTTCTCCAGATAAATCAAGCCTTTGTTATGAATACCATAACATCCAGTTGTGCAAATAAGGTGCATTTGAATATCCAATGTCGGTTCTTGGTGGCCTGCAAAAGCGAAACCTGCAAAGGAAACTTAACAAGGGGATGTAAAATACAATCATATAATCACTACTTTTCCAACACAGTTTTCCAGTGAATAATCCCTTCATTTCTATTTTGGCAATTGTGGTAGAGAAGCCAGATCTTTGCAGAATAAACAAGAAGCCTCTCTTTATTATCAGACAATAATATATATAGACAACCACCTCACACTGAATTCATTGATTATTTAGGACACAACATGCACAGATATAAAAGTTGATAAGGATTCTAATTGTTTTCCCTGGCTATCAAATCTACAAAAGAAATAATTTATAAAAATCTAATATCTAAATTTCAGAAAGCCTCATAAATTTCAAATTTTTGGTTTGTAATAAAGAAAAAAGTTTTGAACAATTAAGGTTTAGAGTTCCCATTGATATTGCTGTGCTTATATACTAGTATTTTGCAAGTAACCTGATTACAAAACATCCATTTACAACATTTGTAGGAACTCCTGGCGGTAAACCAGGGTGGCATATGTGTCCAGGTTTGGCCTGGGGTATTTTCAGGGTGGTAGAGTAGCAGCATTGCAATCAATGGAGAGGAGGAAGGCGTTGATGCGGACCCATAAGCATCACCCACCGTGACAAGCCAAGCAGGGTGACATCAACACACGTTTCAGTTAGCAGAAGCTAAACAGAGGCATGGCTCCCACCTTAGGCAGCCCCTCAACCACGACATAATCAACTCGTCCGCCATTCAACACGAGCAGCGGCCCACGAAGAAGAAGTGTCACAAAAACTCGCAACAAGGACACTTTAGAACCCACTCCTTTGCGACCACACCATTCTCCGCATTCTTACACTTAATAAATTGTATATACTCCTCAGGTAAATGCTTTAAAAATCTACCAATTGAATACCTACAGACCCTCTTGCCCAGGAGGGTTCGAAGAGGTCAGTGGTTTTGTCGCCACCGATTTAAAAGCACCTGCTCTGTTTATTCCCATGAGCAGCCATCGTTGCTTTTTCCATTATCGAGTTAACCCCACTCTTTCTTCTGGCTACTCGTTCTTCCCTTTTAACTTGTTAACTTTATCCTTTCATCTTCTTTGCTGCAGGTAGTATGTGTTTTGAAATGACAAATGACTCCCTTAAAAGACGACATTGCTTTATAAATAAGTATGGATAACGTTTCAATAATATATATGTGCTTTCCCATGTAGCATGACGGTGAAAAGAACCAAAGAACCAAGATAGCTGCTTTATTACGCGTATGAATCTGTCCATCCCTGCTTAACTTGAATCGAAAATGATCATATGAAATTGATGTTTCATCCAAAGAATTGCCGGAACTTTAATTGAGTTGTGCAATTTACCATCTGGTGTTGCTCGCCCAAAGCTGTGAATAACAAGCAAGTGCTTTTCATCCGCGACTTCCGTCCCAATAGCTGGCCAATAATTGTTGGTAAGCCTCATTAAATTCTTTATTCCACTAGTGTAAGTACAGGGCAGCAGGGGACTGTAGTATAGACCTAGCAGACCAGGCCTCCTCCTCACACAGCAGCGGTTCTTAAACGACTTAAAGATCGACTAGACCACGTATTTTGATAGCCTGCAAATGATCTTTAAACCGGGGGCAAACCTGCTTGGGTCTAATCAAGTACCACACGACCCCCTGCTGCCATTTCCTCTATTCCACACAGCTTATTCGATAACATTTGACCTATGCTTCAGAGTTAATCACAATCCGGTTTTATCATGTCACATCAATGAACTAACTCTGTTTTGGTCGTCTTTTGTTTCAATCCATACAAATTAGTCATTGAAAAAACCTAAAACAGCTTGAATATTTCCGCAGTGTCAAAATAGCAGAAAAGATAAGCATACACATGAGCTGATACCTAATAATCTTATAGGATAGTAATTAGAAGCAGCTTTTTACTTTGGAGTCTTTAATCAAACATGAAAAAGGTTTAGTAGTAATGCACTATTCACGGTATACAATCTATCTATCAAAAACGTAGACCTAAATGTAATTACTCAGCATCTGACAAGAGAACTTTCAACTAACAAGGTGTAGTGGGCGGATAAGGCCATTCCTGATTGGCCAAAGTGGACATGTAATTAACCATACGTTTGTGGTTACAAAACCCTTGCAATATCCAAAGATTATAGTCTCTAAATAGGGTCGAAGGCTTTTCTCAGATCACTCCATTGCATTGCCATTCAGGCCACTGGCTTATCGCGACTTTCTCGTTTAATATTGCATCTGAAAATTGGCTGGGAAGCTTACGTGGATTTGGGGGCAATCTCGGCTGGAGATAACTGAATGGCACTGCCAATATCTGCTCGGCTTTTCGACGTGTAGGCATTGACTTGAGGGTTTTATCTGGGACCGGCTCAATCCTGCCGAAGCACGCTTCTTATCTGGACTGTTCACTTCATTGTTTCCATCTAAAATACTCATTAATTTTGCTGGTTTTCATCAACGTGAAGTCAATTGGGATAAATCACGATAAATTCTGTCATTTGGGAAATCAAGTCCCAGACCTTGTCCACACAGTAGAAAATAACAGATATGGACCATATATAAACCTAATGTGGCTTTACCTAAACTGCATTTGGCCAAATACCACCAGCATTCAACTTCAAAATCGAGTGAAATCAAAATATTGACCACATGCCATAATCCTAGATTCTGCAACTGACTAGGAAATTATTTTTATTGCAATCTTAAGTGCACACACTTGACATTTGTTTAGGAAACGATAATCTATTGAAATTTGAAAAGCACATATTTCCATGTAAGCAGTCAGAGGTCAACAGTATAGAGTTGCAATATGAGAGTTGTCCAGAGGTGGTCACTTGAGTGGTCAAGCAGCCTTGTGACGGGTGCAGGTCAGACCAGGTAGACGGCACTCATCCCCTAGTCTCCACACCTGCCACTAGGCAACACCTTTAATTAAAACAGGTGCGAATAAACAGGAAATCAGCGAAAATAAATAGCAGCAGAACTATATCCGGTACGTGATAGCACATATTGCATTGCAAGAATGAGGAAATGGCCATTAGTTGATCTTTTTCACCCTCCCTAAGAAGGCAATGCATATTGTGATAAACTGATTATGTACATTGTATGTCAATTCATTTCCAGAAATTCAAAATGGATGGAAATAACCACGTTTTGTACGTAGGCATATCATTTGTACGTTTATGTTGATGGTACACTGATATTAAGGTTATTTATTTTGCACAAGTATTTGCCCAAATTATAATTTCCAGAAATTCCAAAGTGACGTATATAATCAAACATGGTACCTACAAGTATTGGTATGTAGATGGCTCTCAGTCACTGGTGTTCACAAGAATAACTTACAGAAGTCATGAGTTGTCCCGGGCTAAATGCACTGACCACACACCCAATGACCGCTACCAATGCACTGTAACCAAACCAACTTTGCGTAAATATGGATATCGTTTGATGTGCAATGAATAGAGCGTGTGTACAAACTAGTGCTACGGGCAGACGCTGGCACAAACGCGACCCCATACGACCAATGAAAACACCCCCTGACACCGAGACACATGCACGCGCCACAAGGCTAGATCTTCCCCTTGTTTACAAAACAGGCCCCCTGTTTTCCTCCACTTCATCGAATATGTTTAGATTTCATTACCGCCGTTCGCGGCGAGGCCTCCCTATTTAGAACAACGTTATTTTAACACTGCACGCGAGGTGCTCGTAGCGCTCTACTCTCAAATGCCTTATGATACGCCAAGAAGCTTTCTCAGCTGTCCGTGCCCATCACATCCTTGAAAACCAACTCTCCGACTAAAGCCTAACCCTCACCATCATGCCCTTCCCCTTACACCCCATCCACTAACTACCCAGCTCCCCAAACTGTATTTTAACCCATTAATGCTCAGTGGAGAAAAGCAATCTGATAATTTTGATGAAATATTTACAGGCAAAGTCATACTTGGAAATCCTAGAAGGGAAATATAAATAAGATCATTAACAACAAACTCTCTTTTCTAACTATTTTGTAAGATTATTATTATTTAGTTATTTAGTTATTTTCAAGAGTACCATAGATCCAGACAGCAATTTCTAGAGGAGCTCGTAAGCATTAATGGGTTAATAAGTTATTTTAATTGCGCTCCAGTGTAGCAGGTTTATTTGAGCTTTCACGGGCGCTGGGACAGTGATAGATGACGGTCGAGGCTTGGGCTATACATTCATACTCGTTTTCTCAAGCCGTCTTTTCAAAGCGACAAGCAATCATTTCAGATCGGCCATAAACAAGAGATAGCGAGAGATCAAGTTGCATACTACTCGCTAAATATGTATAGAGTGACAACCCCCAAGTCTGGTGCTGGCTGAGGCCGTAGGGGGAGGACCCGGCTCCTGTCGGCAACTTTTGTGCTGTCTCCCTACCATGTGTTACTGCCTCAAAATGTAGGGAGAAACAAGTGCCCCGAATTCCAACGGCATGAGCCTAATGCCAAATGCAAAATCAAATTACTCGCATATGTGGGGAACACGGCTGGCCCTAATACACTTGTTCTGTCCTTCCACTTAGGCAAGGCCCTCTAGGGAATGAGATTAAGTGATCTTGCTATGGCTACTTCTACGAAGCTTTTGGAGTTACGAGATGATTGTGTTCTGTTTTGGTCAAAGGCCTTTGTTCTTCCATTTCTGAGTTGACCTTCTCCGTATCCTACCTAAGGCAATAAGTGCATTTGATATTGCGAAATAAGTTACAAATGCAGGAAATTTGTTGGACTATTACTAAAACGGCTGGTTACCACTACAAGTCATGAAATGCTTACTGGAAATTTGGATCTGGTAATTTGGTTTATTGTCATTTTGTCTGCTTTACTGAGTTTTTTAAGTCGTGACTAGTCAGTTGTTGATAATACTATTAAAACTATCAAATGTGACCAAGGTAGAATTAGAAGTAAGTCTTCAAAAGAATATACTCCCGAGGCCTTCTTTCCTAGGGTAGGGTAAGCAATAAAAAGATTTTACTTACCCTCTGGCATCAGAAATAAAAGAACCGAAGAAATGAGTCTATCGATTGCATAGCAATATCTCATCAAAATATGTGTTCATAATAAGTGTCTGAGTGCTATGTTCGTGCTAAGAATAGTGGTTAGGTACCTCATAGTGCCAAGATAGGATAGAAACAGTCTATCCTGTGCAAAGACTATGTACTGCAAAGGCACAAGATAGAAAGTATTATCAGCCATGTATGTCTCCAGACTATTTGTGGGGGCCTCAAAATCAGATTCAAGACACAGAGAAAAAGAATTAGACATCTTGAGTTACCACTTCTAAGAATGCTGACAATCAAAAGTCGATAAGGAACAAATTTCTCTAATTCAGTTGTCCAAATATGATAGGAACTGGGGACGTAATAGTATATACTGTTAACTATGGTTTGCTATTCAGAAGGGTATTAAGCTCTTCTTTCTAATATAACCACAGCTACGTGTAGGGAGGTTGATAATTAACTTGAATGCATAGAGAAAACCATAAACTTTCAAATAAAAAACGGTAGTTTTACGTTCGTTCATTGGTGTTCATTGGTGACCGTTACTGCCATCTCCCAATGCACAGAGATGAGGGGATTTTTATAAGAACCAGATTTATTTTGATGGAAAGATCCAAAACACAATTCTTATGGGAACGAGGCCCACCAGACGGTAGCATGATAAGGCTGTTGTCGCCCAGATTCAGAGAAGATCCGACTAATCCCAACCAGCTGCTATTGCGAATAAAACGAGCATATGAGAAACTTCTACGTGTAAATACACGATTTGCTCCGATAGTTTGCATCAAGCATGACGCAATTAAATATCATAAATATTTACATTCACCAGGATATGCTCCAGAGATGACAGACAAAAGTCAGTCGGCAAGTGATGAATGTATCTAAGTCTACAAGGAACCATATGTGTAAAACATGATCAAACATAATTAGGCCTAACTCTTGAATTAAACACATTGCACAGCATTTATATGCTAATATGAACCATGAAAGTACCCGACAACATAAGTGCATATAGACATGGGAAGTAGGAAAATAACTATATATATATATATATATATATATATATATATATATATATATATATATATATATATATATATATATATATATATATATATATATATATATACTTGGGAGCAAACAGTGTTGTTAGGATGAATCTTAAGCTTATCTTAACATGAGAGATGACCAATAACTGTATAGGATTACTTGCTCATTGAATAAGAGGCCCTACTAAAATACTAATAATCTTTTGTCTATGTTATTCTCTTTTCAAAATACATGCAAATATGTAGACCATCTGGGATGCATAAAGTTCATTAGGTTAAATCAATTCTCTACATATTTTTGTAAACCAATACCATTCATGGAAGCACTAACAATGTTCAGTGTGGATATGTAATATGTGTGATATCGTGGGAGGTAGTGCTTCAAAGGAGCTTATCAAGTGACCATCAGGTCCAGTACACCAGGGGCCTGCATCTCATATGTCATAATATTACTGGTGCAGGGGCTCCCTAGGCCAGCCCAACACGCTCCCACATCATCGACATAGTGGGATGTTGTGCCCCGACCAGTGGGGTACCACTGATAAATGCACCCACCCCCTACCCACCGCTACGTTAAATAGCAGTTCGAATTACTGATCCCTAATATCATCGTGCCTGATGGCGGCGCTAACAAGCCGGCGCTGTTGAGGTTTACTTGCTGCCTGGCGCTCAGCAAGACTCGACAGATAAGCATACTATCAATTGACCTTAGAGATTTATAACGATATTTAATCCCATTCGCAGTATCATCCCCCAATCAACTGGCTAATGAATTTAAAAAGGCAGGCAATCATGCTCCACCAGAGGATTGGCTATACAATCAAACGAAACGAGTGTATTACGCAATTACTCGACTCATCATTGACGATTGGGGAAGCCAGGGGCGCTTGTTTTAAATATCAATTAGATATCTCATTAATAATATGTGGTGGAAGGCAGCTGTTATAACACAGCGAGGATCAGAAAGAGTAGAGAAAATGACCATGACATCCCAAAAAATATGTTCAATACATGTTAGGCTTAAATATTTTCCAATACAGAATGCTTATCTAATTAATAAGAATTATATCTTAGAATACATTTGTATTTCAAATAAAACATTGCATACTATTCCGCCTATGTGCAATTTGCTCACCTAGAATCTATCTGAACTATTCGAAAACATTAAATTGGAGGGAATTCGTTTAAATTAAAAGGTAAACTAAGCTAACTGATATCGTTGACAATCAAATCAATTAGAAGTGAAAATTATCTATTACATTTACCAATAAAATATACACTACAAATTCCTTTATCAAAGTATTTATCCATTTATATTCATTCTCTTCGAGAATGAAATTATCATTAGATAAAGTAGACCATGAACAATTCCTATATACCTGGAACCGAGAGAATCGAGGCACAAGTCTATAATAGTTTTTTTTCTCGATCCGCACATGAAGTGTTCTTGGAAAGCCAAGCCTGCGACCCTACCAACTAATGTGGCACAATAATCGATCTGTTTCATGTTTTGACAGCAAATCATTGCGATCATTCATGGGGGTTTATGAAGGCACACGCTCTAATCTGGACGGGTTTGTTCACTAACTTAAGTCAACAGCAATAGGAAGATCAAGAGGTTCCGGAACATTAAGTATGTTTAAACTGGAATTACCCAAGCAAACATTGTTGAAGGACCAGTGGTTATAGGGGGACTCCATAAAAGATTACTTTTGCTTAAGTATATTACTGGAAAATGAACACTTTAAAAGTAAGAATTAAAGCATTCCCAATAGAAAAATGATATAAAGAATTGAGCATTGAAATTTATAGGATAACGATTTTTATAAATGAAATCTCTACAAAATCACCTTTGAATATCTTAATTATCGTAGGAGTTTTTATATTGCCTTAAATAGGAAATGCAGTAGATAGGTAATGTTGATCACTTTAACCATCCAGGGTAATTAGGGAATTCCAATTAACCGTAAATGAACAGTGCAAATACACAACCCCCTTCTTGCGCTAGGGAAAGCAATAACACACGTTATTAACTAGCAGGATGTACCATAAATAAGGCATGAAATGGGAGAGATTATTCACTGGTTACTGTGTACCTTGGCAAAATTAACAATAAACGTCATGTGCTAAACGAACCAACAGAAAACACCTGAACAGGTGTTAACAAGAAACTATGATTGCACATAGTATAACAGGCATGATATCCGTATAGGAGTATACGGATATGCATCGTAGCTTGCAAGTGTTTCACATGAAATATTCAACGCGGGTAAACAGTTCGAACAGTGTAACAACCTTCAATAATACGCCACATGCAAATGGGGATGTTTTTGAAACGGGTGATTAAATGTGCTAGAAGTATTGATTTGAGAAGCTACAAAATGTGCTTAACACAATGCATCATGTTATGAATTTATCAAAAGTTTTTGGAATATTTTAACATTTTTTTTTTATTTTCGAAAACGCAAAATGTGTTGAGCAGTATATAATATTATGATTGATTACATTACTTTTTCTTTTGGAAGATTTTCACATTTTAAGAAAGTAAACAAATACTATATCATCCTTTTGAGTACAAATGAAAAAGAAATGGTGAAACTAAATATTCTCTTGGAGGTGATGATAGTCGAATTAAGGACATTTGTAGACAAGATTCATAGAAATATATTGTAATGTTCAAACACTGGCTGAGTATTTCTATGATCGAACACAAGCAATATATGCGAAGATTTCACGAAATCAAATGAATGAGAGAACTTACCTTCCGAGTATTTTGCTGACACAGCCGTGAGAGACGCGTAGCTGGCGGGAAATGTCACATGGTCGCACTCCTTGGTGGGCCAGTTCTACTATCCTCTGTCGTACCACGTCAGGTAAAGGCCGCCCATTGACAAACACACCTCCGAGTTGATTAACTCCCCCATGGCCTGAAATACACAGAAATAAAGCAATAAGTATACATTCCAATAGCGATATATGGTGACTATCAGTAATAAGACATCATTGCACAACAAATATAACAACACTAAGGATACATAATAATAATAAGGCTATAAAGTATGAACGATGTATGGCATTGAAATAAAGCATTTCTCACAAGAGAGACAATGCAAAACGTATATTAAACATTCAATACATGGTATCAGAAAAAGTAATATTTTATGCAAAAGCAATGCAATAAATATATAAACAACATCATCACTACGTGGTACCAAAACAAAGCGTCATTTCACTGGTGTAAATGCAGACAATTTATTGAGGAGATACCGCAGTTATATAGAACAACAGTAATAAAGTATTTACATAATATAGCCATATTTCACTAAAGCATATTAACCAATTTAGTTGAACACGTGTCGTCTGTATTATTCGAAAAATAAGCTTAACAAATACAAGGGTAAAGGGTAGTTGGATACGTAATGTACTGAAAAAAAATCTTATTTTCAAAATAAATCGAACTATTTTGTATTTTCACTTTCTAAGATATTAACAAACAGAGCACGCATTATATATAAAGACTAGTTTGTTTTTGAGTTTTGAGTTTAAAAAAATAATAGGATTTACAGATCGTAGCGACTCTAATGTCACGTTGACACACACACGCCACACAACTATCCTTTGTTAAAGAATTGAGTAAATGAATGCTTGTTAGGGGAATGTATATGGTGGGATAATTTTATTCCGAATGAATAAATATTACTTGCAAAACAATGGGGGTCTTCTTTCAAACGGCTGTAACATAAATTGCTGTCAACGCACCCAGGTATTATAGTTTGCATGTGTATCAGGTAGATAAATATCTTTTCACCAAATGTTTCCTTCGTATTTTGCGTATGCTAAATACAATACTAATACTGTGCTGTCTAAATGTATGCGCAAGAACGGACAAACGTACTTTAGCAACGAAAATTGACTTCTTTGAGTAAAAATGTGAAGTTTTCACCTAGGTACGATTTGTAGAAAATCATGCATAGACTCAGTAAAAAAATGGCGGGCGGTCTGGGCAAAAGAATTGGGCAAATTATAAGCAATGCTATCAGTTTCAAGCAGAGTTCCCAGAGGAGCGCAGCCAATTTAACAACGTAAAATAGGCAGCGAGTCGGGGCATGGGAAATATTATGACTACAAAGACAGCCTCACTCTGTCCCTGTCATAAAGCAAAGAAAGGCGAGAGCCAAAAAGCAATAGGAACCTACAAACGCGTGCCTAGTTTCAGCAGAAGAGAACAGTCCGAAAAGATAGGCTTTTTGTATCTGTCAGAGAGGTGGTGATACATTGTTTATTTTACCAATTAGACCTGTGATTAAGAAATTAAAAATTCAGCTGCAATATGCTTTGCGTTTCGAAAAGGAATCATCCTCAGCAGTCTTTTGAGGATAAACTTACACAATGACTTTTGCAATTTTTTTCACCGGTTTCGTACTCGATACCAAGACTTCTGATAGGTTTTGCATGACGACTTAGTAAAAATAACATTAGTTTAAAATGAACGAAATTCGATAAGATTGAATCAATTACCGCACTGACAGGTGATAGAAAACTCGATTATATTCTGATCTGATAGAAGCATGTCGTATTTGCCACATATGACAGTCATTGGATATTGTATATGCCACATAGGTAGCCATATGCTGGTATTGTGGCCCACCCAGATGGCACGAAATGACCTGGCCCTTTCAACAGAAAAACATCCACTTGCCACCACGCTATCCATTCACTGAGAAACACAATTCACAACCGACTTTGACAACACATATAATAGTATATAAATCAAAAGGAAAATCTCCTATTTATCATGAATATCTACAAATCAATACATCAACATTGTAAGCTCACAAAGAGTGGCATGGATAAAAGCCGATAGGTAGAAAACTCTATGGAATGGGAAAGTTGTCTGTAGTTTATTAATTATATATGTTTACTAACAAGCTTTTCGCTTACGTGAGGAATCACACCTGATAGTTCATCATCAATAATTTACCCAGACTCCTGTTTGTTAGCACCTTAATCGATAGCCTTTCACATTTAATGGAGAAGTTTATTCAACACGGTATAGTGAGTGCGTATTTAGTGTCTAAGGGACTTATGAATGTTTAATGTAACATGTTATAGGAAGATTAAGACATAGGTAGATTGTCATTAGAGATTTTAGGGATTTTTTTCGAGGCTCATTAGTCGCATGATTGTCACCAGAACACATATGCCATGAGAGTTTGATGAATAGTGCATTAAATAATAAAACACTGCGAAAGAACTGATATGGAAATGAAAAAGCTGTCACCCTGCCTGTCTAAGGTGTCATGAGAAAAAAAAGGTTTTAATCAAGATAAATCGTAAAATCTTATCTAAAATTTATATCGCGGTGTTTGCATCTGTCCATTCATGGGATTTGGTTTGAATATATAGGTGTATGCATATTGTGTGATTACTTGATCTTTAGTTTTATAAACCTCTTGTAATATCAATGTATGATGCATAGAAGAAATGTTTACGAATTCAATATAGAAATTGTGAAAGTATAAATTATTGCCATCATCGAATATTACGCAAATCCGTACATTGTAAAGCTTTCAGTTGGAAAATAGATTAGCTTCTTATATAATCCAACGAATTTTCCACTTCATATAATACCCTAGTCGCCATTACCAGTTACAAACACTGGGCCAGTTAATTAACTTTTAATTACCGAATTGAACAACAATACTTCCATGGCTATTGTCTTGGTGCTGCCACGTGATGCAATGATAGACAAATAAAGAGAATAAACAGCAAATGACAAATCAACATGGCTGTCTGTATTGCAGTATTTTGGTCTCAAGTATCAGCGAAAATTGTACCCGACTCACTTTAAATATAGACCACAAAAGATAACATTATTTGTCCAGGGGTTGACAACATATACGGATCACTTCAGGAAAATGCCAAAATAAAGCAGAAATGCATGCTTAATTTAGTTTCACTGCTCCCCGTTAAAAGCCTCGTGAAAAATTGACTAGACCAACAGACGTTGGGCTGCGCTTTTGGAATGTTTGGCAAGGACGGTCTGTCGTCATGAGGAATTCGTTGGACCAGTAAGAAACATGGTGCCCTGGTAAGCCCAATAAAAGGTACCTAGGTATTACGAATAGTGGATCGTAATTAAAGGAGTGTCTGATTTCAAGTTACTACTCCAACAAGAGTTTACGATGCTATATATCAATGAAAATACCTTCACAAGTTGTTACGTGCATAAGTTAAATTCTTAAGAGAGACATTTTTCAAACTATTCAGGTAAAGAATAGACTTAATGATTGGAATGCTGTAGATTGAAAAACTAAATATGTTGATTATATTTCGTTGATCTTGGTAGTTTCATGTGGTACACTACTACGATGAAAACTTTCATCATGTTAGCACCTCCTTTCTTTAGAAAATATTCCAGGTCCATTTTCTCCAGATAAATTAGGGGAAACGTAAGAAATGTGAAGACTTTTACCCTCAATTATAGTGCTCATCTCTTAGAGATTTTCCAACATGTTTTTTGTGGAGTTCAGTTCTCACCACGTCAAGGTAGGAGAACGATTGTTTATGCTAATAGCAGACCTCCACGTCCGCCCCCACTCAAGACGGCCATCACGGTCACGTGTTTCTTTATCTTCACACACTTAACGCCAAAACAAAATGCAATAATTATGCAAACGGATATTGCCCTAAAACACACCGGCAACTTAAGTTGACCTCACGAATAGCTTCGACGTTAGTGAATGATAAAATGTTAAATATCAATATCAAGAGAAAATAGGAAGATAATCATTAATGTTAACCTTCTATCATGCCAAACCCCCGTGTCCGGTATCCCGGGTTGTATCCTATATAGTAATCCCATTCGTTGGTTGGCGGTAGAGATCCGGGCGGTGGCATTCGACATTGCATGGCTGCTGCTCCAGACTGGCAGACGACCAGGCAGCGCGAGCTAGCAGAAATCGTCTGCTCCTCAATGGATTCACGCCTGCTTATTGGTCGCGGCGCTGCTCGCGTAGTTATGACTCGCTCATTGACGACGGCGACCAAAATGAAAATGGATGCGCTCACTTGTGTCACGAAGTTTAGTTTGTATCTCCAGACTTCGCTCAAACTCTCATTTACTGAGTGATATCGATCAAAATTATTCGAAAATATCAACAAGCACTCGCTTGAGTTCCCCGAGATTCACTCCGCTCACTGCGGTCCGAGAAATCCTGCCGGAGTCGCCCTAGCAGCGATGAAGTATCGTCAATATCCAATCGCTGCGGTGTGTGATTGCGGGAAGAATTAATAAGCTATGTGAGGGGCCCTGTTGGGGGTCCACAACGCAATATGTTCTGATGCTCCGAGTAGGATGCCTCAGGTAGAAGTGAGTGGCTGGCTAACGGCGTAATGATAAGTCCCTTGTGTTCGCACGCTGCTGGCCCTAGGCTAAAATACCTACCTACCTATCGTCCCTATAGCTTATGCCGAGTCTGATTAAAACAGTGAGTGATGATCATCAGCCCACATTATGATGACGGAGAGTTAACATTAACAGCACTCGATGGATTCACCCCTCCCTCCCACTCTATTCCATTTAATCAACCCATCCATGCCTAGAGAATATGAATTGTTAAATATTGATGGAATCCACTCCCAAAATGGATATTTTGTGGGAAAAAATTCTTTGAATTTTCACCAATAAAAATTTCTTCAATACATTTGTTTAAATTTTCTGTGAAACTGAGAAAATTCGCGTTTATGCGGGGCAGATGGGCATGGTCTGGGTGTATATAGGTTAAGTGGTATAATAGTGGACAGGTCGATGTATTAGATTAGGTAGTGTGTAGTAATGGAAGAGATAGGCAGCTCTGAGTGGACAAGCATCCCTCCGAGACCTTCATTATCCTCCTCATCATCGTCATCCTCTTACACCACCCAAATGACACTCAGCGCACACTGCGACGTTGTTCTCGCCTTATCTCGCCCAAACCCCCTCAATATTTCGACTGGGGCAACTCGAGTGCTAGCACGAAAAGGGGGGCACTAAAGTATTAATTAATATGCGCTACTTTAGCACGTAAGTAAATGCACACAATGGATAGTTCATAATCTATGCATGGCCCCACGGATCATCGACACTGGCGGAGCAGCCTTTGTTTCGGCTGTCACTATGGACAGGTACACATTATAGTGCCAAGATGCCTATCTTCCCGCCAAACGGGAGGTTTTATTTCTTCGTCTGCTCCTCGCTCGTGTTTGCTGAAAACAATCACGTACGAACGGTATTTTCCGCACCCGTTGCCTCGAACATAATCATAATAATGATGCAGGACCTATCCCATCTCACAGAGGATCTGCCTCGTAATTAAACAAACAGGAAAACAAGGCACATTCATATTTCAAAATATCTATGCAGGAAAACTCGTAGGAGGTGAAATTGAAATAATTCTAATTTTTTGCACTTAATTCATATGCAAAATCAATTCCCATATATATATATATATATATATATATATATATATATATATATATATATATATATATATATATATATATATATATATATATATAATATATATATATATACACACACAAATATATACATACACACAAACATAAGTATTGATCTCTACTATTTCTACCAAATCCATCACTAGATACGACAGGATGCCTAGAGGCGCCGAGGAGTATTATAACAAATATTACATAAGATCATAAAATTCATCAAATGTTACATACTAAACAAATGATGAAGTTAAATATATATGATATGTGAGTGTCCGAGGTATGCGGACATTTTGAATTATACATACGATTCTCATTTGAAATTTAATAATTATTTACTGTTCCCTTTCAGAACAATAATTCAAATGCAGTGAGACGTAATATACATATTCATGCACAGGTACTGTGTATGGGGCAAGCCCTTCGTGATGGTAATTTAAAGCACCCATCTCATGTCAAAGTAGACAAAACCCTAGGTAGATTTAGGAGTTCCTAGTCGAATACATATCAGGCTGGCTGATTAAGCCTGAGGCAGATGTGAAATTATACACCAAGGACGTTACGAGTAGGGAGGCCTCTAATTACATAGTTTGACGAAACAATTGTCTCGTTGGGCAAATTGAAAACCTACAATGCAGCCCATCATTGACATTACATACAGCGGGTTGTGTTCAATTGTGCTAATGTTATGATGATCGACCGTAAACGATCGTTGTTTGTTCCACCCTTGTGTGAAAACGAAGGTGCACCTTTTATGTATATTAGGAGTTGAGGTTTGTGATGAAGAGATACCATCGTCAAGGTGGGGGATGAGACTCCCTGTATAGATAGATTCCCTATAGATAAGAACAAACTTTCACAATAGCCATAGTAGTAAAGTCAAGGTGCGACCGTAACTTCTCTATGATGTGGGTACAAACAGAGTGAATAAGTCCCTGCCTGAGAACAATATAAACCACTGAACCCAGGCACTGATGCCACAGCACGATCTCTTTCATCTGCTACAAATCCTGCTGATAATACCCTCCCAGTATCCGCACAAACACACATACGTAAAACGGGAAATACGTGAATAAAGAAGATATTTGTTAATAACCGATGTAGGATTATAATAGTTTATCATGAAACACAGATGTAGTAAATGAGTAGAGGTATACACGGAATCATACAAATAAACGTAGATAGGGTGATTTGACTATAACTATATGGGTGACACGATACCCTCACAGGAGGGTATCCTGGTAGTAGTGAGTATATTTACGGATCCCACTATAGAATGTGTGTATATACATAGAGAGAGAGAAGGCATGCTGGGGTAGTACTAGTAGTAGATGTTGTTTATGTGGGCCACGCACCTGATATGCAATCCTCCTGTCTTCCGTGCATGCTGAAGTTCTGGCCATTGTCTGCCATCTTTCCGTACCATCCTGTGGCTCCCGAATCTTTAAAATACACAAAAGTTCCAATGTACAATTCCCGCCAGGATGGATGGACTAGTAGTAGTAGTCTAGATGATCTTGGACAGTAGAAAAGTATTCTCTTTTCGCAAAATTCAGTTCATTTAATCAGAAAAATGGATTTCGAATGGATGCCTTTTTCAATATATATCCCATTAATCGAAATAATAGGTTGAAGTGTACATTGATAACTTTCGTTGTGTTGGTTATACTGCAATTGTTCCCTACGTCTTGGGAAACGAATCCTTAGTCAATACATCAAGTTATTAGATACAAAGGCCTTGGGAATAGTTTATTTTACAATTTGAAACGAGTAAAAATTGGCTAAGTGTGAAATTCGTTATTAAATCATGAAATCTACTTTTTAGGTTGAGTATCTGTGGTATATAATCACCTGATAGGTATTTAAGTCAGTGGAATAAATGAAACAATGCAAAAACTTTGATAAGTTATGCGATCGGAGATAGAGTAGACATATGTTAAGCATTACAAAATTTAGAAATACTTCAATGGAGGTCTAGACGGATATAGGTGAGAAAATGAATATACATATACAACATAACCCGTCTGCCGACAACGCATCATACAATTGCAAATGTTGCGTCATTCATAAACATGAGGCAGATATACTAGCCTTGTAAAGCCATTGAAGTCGTTTGATGGTTCGTCAATGTGGAAATTATTCAAAAAGAATGGTGTATACATTTCGTGGTTTATGGTTTTACAATTCTGTTTTCCATACAAACGAATTCATTATTGTATTGATTTGTAAAATCATGTGTCAAACAGCATCGGTGGTGGGCTTAGGGCGAGGTGTCTTTATATCAAAGACGACCGAAAGATGTTGATGAAACCTATACTACTCATAAAGGCCTTGTTGCAGTAGGTGCAACTCCTGGTCAGCTTGACCAGTGGTGCGTGGGATGACTGGTCAGCTACCTGCAGGGTGGCTTGTACGGGGTCAAGCATACCCGCCACTCAAGCCCACCCCTGTACACATACACACGTGCACTTGCCACTGCTAAGCCTATGATCTCATGTTGTGCCCGTGGCCATACAGACTCCTCACAACAACCCCAGGTCATCGCTAACTATCACTACTTACATGTACACAGACCGCAGCTCATAAGTCTCGGTACGTTTAGGGTACTTTTAGGTATCATTCCTAGTGCAGACTAATAGCTACAGTAGTGCATGTACCCAAATCGTAGATGATAGGTTCAGGGTACCTTAGGGTACTTCTAGGACTCCCGGCCCAAAACAGACCAAACAATCGCTACTTACATGTCGACACATCGTAGCTGATGGGTCGCGGTATGTTTAGGGTACTTTAGGGTACTCCTAGAATGACCAATGTACAGTAGTTCTACGGCTAAGCTTTCCCCATCTGTCAGTTATACGCAATGCAGAAGTTGATGCCAAAAATGGTAAAGGGCTCCATGTGGTGAATAGTGTTAATGATAGAATTCCCAAAGTGTCATAGAGGGTACAGGTAGCGATTCTCCTGATAGTTCCACTGATGAAAATGGTGAGTTTCTCAGTTTGCAAAAAATGATACAAACAATCCTAGTAGTTCTCAATGGCTATCTCTACGAGTAAATCCGAAAATATGATTTAGAGGGGAAGCCGTCTCCCACAAGACTAACCGATGAAAACTGATGTGGGTAAATTTATAGGGTGAAAAAATCAACGTTCTGCACGGTTAGGAGTTAGTGAACGGTTGTGTGCGCTCGACGGCCGTAAGGCACAGCGTCGCTACCGACTCAATTGGCGTTAGAGCGTAGAACACGTCAACGGCAAGTTACGCTCAACTGAAACAATACGGCATGGACGGTTAACTCTGTGAGGGAGCTAGGTATAGATATCACTGTTGTCCCATGCTCTGCTAGGTAGCGAGGCACTGCTGTTTCATATAGTAGTGATTGTGTATAGATCTCGTGCATATGGATTAGTGTAGTAGCACCATGCTATGTTCACTACACTAGTAGTCAGGCAGTGGGCAATATAATATTGTAAGCCTGGCCCAGGACGGCAGCTCTATAGCATTGTCACTCGTCTGGCAAGAGCAATGACACAGGCAACACCTTCTGGATGCACACGAGTAGACAGTATTGCCTATCTCCAACCATCTACACTCAGCCTGCCAGCCACCCAGCGAGTGAGCACTCTTTCGTGGATGGATGGATGGATGGCTAGCCAGTAGTGCTCTATCTATCTATGCTTGAGAAGCCAGCTAACCAACCCCACCAAAAGCTGTTGCCACTAGCTGGCCCAGCGAGCAACATCTTCTAAGTTTTTGCTCCATTAAATACCGATGGCTTTCCCCCCACTACGATCGTATTTATTATCGCACAACAAGTCTCGATACGATATACGTAGGCTGTGGGTATCACTGACTTCATGGGCTGGGGACCCTTACTCTACCATGAAACTATTACTAACATCCATGTAACCTAAGCGTTTTAACATCCAAATCAACGCTAGGCCCACCACCACTTAAATTACCAATGCTGTTGATGCGGGTCACTAAAAACCTATTTACAAGGTAACATCTTACTCATTGACAGCGAGTGCTGTACTATATATATATATATATATATATATATATATATATATATATATATATATATATATATATATATATATATATATATATATATATATATATATATATATATATGTATATACGTATTACTTACTTTTACAGGAATGGTAATATTCCATGATGTTTCGATTATAACGATATGGAGTTGTGAGATCCATGTTGGCTTGTATAAAGTCCATTTGTGCGGTGTATGTGTGGGTGTTATCAGCTGCTAGTACCAGTCTTTAAGTCTACTAGCAAATGTTGAGAGAATGAGAGAGTGTAGGGTACGGTTCTCTCTTCTCACTCCTGATGCTCAGCTCGCCACTATCCCGACTCTACGTTTATCTACGCTCTGCGCCTTTGATTATAATTGATGCCAACTCAGGCTTATGGGGTAAATTCGTTTGCCCCGGGGCTACAGCACACGGGAAAAGTCAATCATTGCTATCAAATCATGCGCCTAGTGGGCCGGCCTCTTTCCCACCGCACTCTCTGATTGTTCCCTTTTGCCAGTCACGTGACTCCTGTGTTGACTAATCTCTACCAATCAGGAGGCAGCGCGGCCAGAGCCACCGGCCGGGTGTTGCGGAGCACGCTGGCTGCTGGGACACAGCACAGAGGCACCTCCCTGCCTGTCCCCACACCCTGTATTTTAATACCCTACGTCTGAATTCAGCAGGGAACTTGACAGGACCGTCACAGCCAACGTAGCTCACTCCTACCCTTGTATGCTGGCCACAGAAGCACATGGCAGGCCGGCCCTCAGCATAGGCGGCCGTGCTACTGTGGTGACAGTCATTTGTGCAGGCCCAGTTTGATTGGCATTTTCACTGTTACTTGCTCAGTCTCCATCGAAGCGTGGAATGCCGAGATGAATTTACGTATTAAAGAGGCGTAATCGGATCAAACTCGTTTATGATTCAGATCATACACAGATTAGGCATTTAAAGTAAAAGATAGGGTTAGTTACTCTTAAATCAAGCAGCTCCCATGCCTACTCCGTCGTACAAAGAAGGTACCCTTCTTGAAAGAATAATTCCAGAATAATTCCTGTGCATTGGGGTTCATCAAAAGTGCAGTGGAAACATATTTCCTAAAACATAAAGATGGTGCCTTGAAAGTGACACCAGATGGCGTAGTGTGACAGGTGCATGTCGGGATAAAAGGACAGGTTGTAGTCATATATCGCTGACGTCACCGTTCCTGGCTGTCTGGGGCCATACCACGGTTCTCGCACTAATGCCAAATATCTACTAAGCCATGGGCATTATGAGTGGACACATATTAATAATTACACCTTATGTCAAATATGTCAGGGGTCATATGCCCCGGTCAGGGAAGGTGACGTCTGACAGAGTTGAACGCTAGGGAAACTGTCCTTATTCAACCACCGTCAAGCCAAATAAACTAGGAATAGAACCGAAAAACCACACACTGTTTCACATAAACTCAAATGAAATAGTGATTGAATAGAAAAAATAAAACAGACCCCCATCATGAATTAATTAATTGAGGTTAATAATGGTATATCAAGAAAAAAATTGGACGTTCACTTATCTCACTATTTTTGCCATTTTGCAGTTAGGTCATGACTAGCTAGTTCTTAGTGTGGGTTGGAACCCGTAGTGCACGTCGAAAACCACCGCATAACACCATTAAGGCGGAAAAGGCTTTATTCAAATCAATTCAGATTGCATAATCACAGAAAGATTGATTAATGGAAAGATTCTCTGAATGACTAGCGGTATGACATTTACTTATAGGTAAACTTGAACCAAAACGTTATTAATCATAGCACCTTGTGAGGAGCCTTTAGGAACCACCATTATATGGATGCAATTTTTATCTGGTGGGATTATTCGACCGGTCTTTCTGAATAAGGTGTTTCTCTATTACAAGTTTTCCTCGAGAAGGTTTGACTGCAGTTAATATTTCAACAACCTCTCTGTAATCAGTTATGTTATGTGTGTACTGTTATATACCTCAGGAGGTTACTGTTATATTTTTTCCTGTTATACGTTACTTTGGTGTACTATAGAGTTCTAATTTAGTATCTTTCGGGATAGTAAGTTTTCATGGCCCCCTCTATGTTCCAGTGTTTTCTTGATATTTTCCCTATTTCAGTATTTGTATTTTCATATTTTTTTTTGATATGGCCAATATCAAAACAATACAGTTTCAGTGAAAATGACACTTTCTCTAGAAGTGCCTCAATAAAGCACTCAGCACACGAGCCTCCCCCCGTTCCTCTGCAGCAGTAGAATAAGTGGGCTGTGATGATGGGCGGGATTAATTAGTTAAAGCAACTCTTCGGGAGTATCGCAACTAGTCCACGCAATTGTTCACAAGATTAGCCAATCGACTCCTGATTAACTTTTCAAGTAGTCGACAGAGCCACCTACAGACAACGAGAATGGTAGGGGAAATTAGATGACCATACCCGCCATTATCGAGAGCGCCTAACAATGCTCGCGGCCTATGATTATTGTTAGCAGCGTGTTTGCAGGGACAATACAGTCATAAAGCCGCCGCGGTTTATGAAGATTAAATTTCTATCGACAATAGGTGGGATGACAACTCGCCGACCTGTTAGGCTAGCATCTCTTTAAACTTTTATCATGCAATCAAGCATGAATACATAGATACTGGCTGAGTGTGTGTGTGTGTGTGTGTTAGAGAGAGAGAGAGAGAGAGAGAGAGAGAGAGAGAGAGAGAGAGAGAGAGAGAGAGACAGAGAGAGTGCAGTATTTCATTGCGAGAGAAATTCAAGGAAATGCATTCCTCAGGTTATGTATGTATGTATGTGTAAGTACGTTTGTGTAAGTATTTATGTATGTATGTATGTATATATGCATACTTGTGCGTACGTGTGAGGGGACCAGAATAATTTGATACATAAACAACAAATAGCTTAAAACCTGGGATATTCCAGTTATTCAACTCCATCAAAAATTGATCATGCTAACCGGTTCCGGAAGCCGTGGGTCGATTCGTTTTGTTCAATGATGCCCTTATCCGATCACCTAATTACTGTCCAAACATGCCCAGATTACGTCTAATCGCAGACGATGAAGACCTCGTGAAAGCTGTGAGGTGTCTCCGTGAGCAAACAGTGAGCATATTGGGATGTTTGCTCGGGATCATCAGAACAGGAGTGAGGATAATGGGGTAATTGCACTCCAGGTACGCCCTGATCAATTTGAGAAAAACTAATTTTATCATTAAGGATTGCCTATGAAGATTGCCTTGAAATTTGCCGTCATTCAACATCATGATTCATTGGCACTTCAATTAGACAAATTAATTTGTATAATTTATCATGTTTAAATAATTTAGAACCATGCGGGTTGAACATAGCTAGGGGGCCTTGCGTTGTCAACACAGGCACAATAGTCCTAGTAATGATTAACGTATGTGCCCCCTCGAGAATTCTAAGGACAAAAAACATTTCAAGCAAAAACATCAAGGATTTCTTTATCATCATATGATAATAAAGTTGATTGGATTATGATAGGAAATACAAGAGCTATTCAGAAAATAATATTTCCAGCTGAAAACACTAGGGACCAGAGATCATTTTACAAATCTGTCCAGCTAAATGTATGAAGTTCTTGTTGGTTGTGTACATAAGAAAAAAACATAATCGTTTATATACATCGTGTGATTGTCCTGAAAACAACGGGTGTTCCCTGGAATTCTCTTTCTTGTTTCAGGATAAATGAGAAGTATAAGAAGCTTATATATATATATATATATATATATATATATATATATATATATATATATATATATATATATATATATATATATATATATTTATGTATAAATATGTCTATATATTCATATATATATATATATATATATATATATATATATATATATATATATATATATATATATATATATAAATCCTGTAGATTTTCCCATAAACAAATATCTCCCTTGATTGCAGTCCACATGGTTGAGTGTTGAGGCGAGGAAGAGGACCCAATGGCGTCATGGATCTCCCTAGCCACTAACAACAACACTCACGAAATAGGGAGCGCAATCTAACACCTTTCAGGCAGAGAATGCGTTTTCATCATAACATCCGTCAAGGAAGCCTCGCTCTAAACTCTCTTATACGGCTAATCTTCTGATTCGTCTCATTCTGCCCGCGGGGATGATTGAAAAATAATTTTCTCCCGAGTTGGAATCAAAGGAAGACGTGAAAATTGTTTTGTGGCTGCCATCATGTCGAGGCAATTCCATTTCTATGCGGAGAGCCTGTCCGTCGTCCTGCGCCGGCGAGATAAGGCTAATCAAAGGCCCAGGCGGGTCTGGAGGGACCGGGCAAGCGACACTCGGCATCTATCATCCCTAACGGCCAATGGCGGGCGGGCGGCCGCCTGCCACCCGGCCCTGGCGACCGAGCGAGCGAGCGAGCGCGGGCATTTCCCAGTCCGCCAACCACGCCAGTTGCGGCTAGCCAAGCAGCACATGTGGGCATGTGTACTCTTAATAGCTCCCCCTTTTGACAAGCCACCGCGGACCAATCTTCGCACTGACCCCTGGGCAAAAACCTTTGTACGTCGCCACCGAAAATTACATGTTTCGTAGGAGAACCCATCGGCCCCTAGGAGGCGCTCGATTGAAAGGGGCGGCCGGCCGAGCTCGCGCCATTGAAGGGCACACCGGCGCACAATCGTGTGCGATACCGGCACTGGCTTTTGGCTGATTTCTAGGTGTTCGCTCTTCAGGGGCTGAATGTGAGCAATTTTCCATCTCGATACGGGAGAGCGCTGTTGAGATTTTTCTATAATTACAGACTGTGTTTAGTGGGACCAAAGGCCAGCGTGTACAGGGGGTGTCCTGGTGGACTTAGGAAAGTACCCTCTCAGATGGTCTACACGAAATCCAACATGAAATTTAGAAGAGATGTTTTCCTGAAACTATTTACATCTCGGTCGTACATACATTCAGAAACCCATGAAACTATCTTGAATACAAAAACAATCTCTTTTGGAAATTCATCTGCACCATATCGTCCTAGTTGGGTCTAATAATCGAAGTTGAAAGTATGTTCCACATGATATGTGATTAATTTGCAAAATCATCCGAAAATTACTCAAGTGTTTAAAAGGATAATCTGTTGAATTTTATCCAAGAAGAAAGTTAATCCAAAATGATTGGACATAAGAATTGGAGGGGATCTGGTAAAACTAAAAATAATTTGAGAAGAATATCCTTGAGAGGGGTAAAAGTGGGGGTCTCCGCTATGTCTGGTGGGCATTTCATGGGAGCCTCCCTGTTCCCAATTATCCCCCTAGCGGGAGGGGCCCCCACAGTCACATGGAGACAGGAAGATGTTGATGAAAACAACGAGGGGCCCAGAGGGGGTTTTCCAGTTCAGACAGAGGCTAGTGGTGAGAGGCACACGAGCGAGTCATTGCTTTAATTATTAGTGTCAACACCGGGTGATATGGTTAATATCGGATCCCATAGCTTTTGCTAATGACCGTATGCACGGACAGGCTATCGGTGAAATCAGGGATTATAGAGCAGCTCAATGATCTAATCTAACTGGTTTGATAACATCAACTCTCGTGTTGGTTTCCTGTTTTCGCTAAACCCAATACTCACAGCATTTCCCTTGGATACAGAGGACTTCAAAGATGTTCGAGATGGGGATGGGGTCACCACAGAGGTTCTGTTGTTAATCATATTTGTTATATCTCATGAAGCATAATTGATTCATTATTTTTCTTGATTCAAACATGGTGGGTGGGGGTACTGTAAGATAAAACCAAATTAGCATGCATGCATGGTGTGAGCGTGTGTGTTCATAGACTTGTGACTATGTATACATTTAGCTTTTAAGAATTGATCATGTTCAATACCCATCCAGAAACAATGAATAATTCAAAAGGGATGCATATATTACTTTCAATGATTGGTAATTATAGAACTTTGAACTATATCATCCCTTAAACCATGTATCATCAATATCATTTTGAAAAGTATTTTTTATCATTTCATTGTCATACTTCATATCTGTATTAAACAAAAATATGATATATATCTTAACATATAATCATAAATTGGAATAAGAATATTTTTATTTCACCGATGCCACATACAGTATCTTATCAAAAGGAGAATCCTCAAGATTTCTCAAGGCCTGTCTCACTTCATCATAGTATCCATCTATATGCAAATCGGACCCACCCCCTTCTAGAAAAAAACATATAATCAGTCCTTGACTTTCAGTAAGTGTCTGTGCGAACACAAATGCCCCCTTCTCTCCAAACCCAGCCAGCGGAAGATACCCCATTTAGTGGCATACAATACCCTTTTAAGGCGTTCCACCTCACTCCACCAAAACCATTCTTTGGGTAACTACTACACTCCTGATGCTTGTCCGTGGCATTATTAAATGCCACAAACGCTTATCTTGTGAAGAGATTTCGAGCAGGGGAGTAGGTGATTTATTAAGGGGAGGAAAAGACTGCCTAGTCGCCACGTCTACCCATTCAAATGCCTTGTGGTCCCATTCAAAGATCCACTACAGTGATTTAGTATATGCTGTAACAATGGCTAGAAGTCAACTGCTCAAAATCTCGCCTTAATTAAAGTTGAAATGAATTTTAGTCATATTTATGATGCATAGGTCACTGCAGC
>OZ012685.1:34464720-34501529 GCA_963942565.1 Maea johnstoni | reverse complement strand
TATTGATCTTAACTCTTGTCATGCTAGACCCCCATATGGGAGAACCTTTCCCTAGCTGGGACCAGGGATATTGTGGGTCTACCCACCAAATCAGAAGGATTTCATAGATTTCTATTACTGTTTCAATAATGTGCTTAACAAACTGAAATAGAAACATAGTAAAAGGTAAAACCTTGATATCTAGTATAATTCAATACCCCTTGATCGACCTATGTAGTTTTTATTTTGCTAAGTGCAAGGGTACCCAAAGACCAGATATATCCGGTGTTAGCAAGAGCAGGGTTAATTGGATTGACATTAGAAGATAATTACAGAAATACATATTGCATTCAAAGCCAAGAAGTAGATGTCTTCTTATGTTTTCACATTCTTTATCATCACGTGTCTCTAGGGCTCTCACGAATACAGTAGGTGGTGAATACGTATGTATTCACGACTATAGGGTCACGAATACGAATGCTAAGTGTTCGTAGAATGCCAGCTGATTCTCCCTTATTTGGAAAGATCTGCTCGAACGATCTGAAAACCAGAGCGCCGTTTTACCTTATAAGGACAGGAACGGTCCCCAAGCTCAACCCGTATCAACCGGTATAAGTAATCGTGCGCCCACCGGCATACGTAATCGAGCGCCCACAACGTAAAATGGAGGCACTTCAAAACTCAGCGCTCTCAGCGCTGCTGATTTGAAGTGATTTCCTCAACTTTTAAGGCCTCAAACAGGTAGGGCTTTTCATTTTTGCATATATTCGTCTGTGTTTGAATATACAAATGCGTATATTCGGATACTATTTGAATCGTGCAGCGACTATACATTTTCAAAACGGCTTCATTCCACTAACTGTATATTACTTTGGCAGCTTTATATATAGGCTCAGTATGGGCCGACCAAACTCCTGCCTTTGAATGATTTCCATCATCTATTTATGTGGATTATTAGAGAAGTTACTACACTGGGACAATTACCTGACATATGATCTGATTGTTATAATGTTTTAGAAAATTATTATGTTAAACTATAAGGAAAATATGTAAAGCAAAAAAACAAAACAAGAAAAAACATATATATAATGACAATGTGGTTCTCAAGAATTTGCGACCTATTTACGTAAATGACCATGTTTTGACCATGGTCGACCATGGTCAAAACACAGTCAACTTAGGACATCAGGTCAAAGTGTGGCCTATGATTAAACTATGGCCCATCATGTCCAATATAACAATACAATGGAATATAACATAGCCACTCCATAATCAAGCATCTATTGTGGTCATAATATTACCTAACCATTATTAAAAAACACAGTTGTCAAATATGTCTTTGATTGGGATCAATTTCATAACAAAGGGGACTGACACACAATTATGCAGTAAATATCCACAGCTATGCCAGATAATCAAATTGTTATCAATGAATATAAACAATTATCAGAAGTATGCAATTTAAAGTACCTTTATATATTTCTTTCTTGTTTGTGACTTTAAATTTTCAAACATGGAACATGGTCAACTATGATCATGGTCAGAACACGGTCAGAACATGGTCAGAACATGGTCAAAACAAGGTCAACATAAAAAAGTCAGAGAGCAGTGACAGACCACCCTTACCAAGCGCAAGCGGTAAAAGCTGCTCACAAGTCTCTGGCAGTGACTGCTAAGCTGTTCCCAAGTTATTAGAGAAGAAAAACTTGTACAGCTTGCCACAAGCTGAGCCGCTTCCTACAAGCTGAGCCACTTGGTAGGCACTTGTCTACTGATTAGTTACAGCTTGTCTGACGTCACCTCTTTGCCGAAAGATCACTGCAGCTTAGGAAACGCTTATCAAACATAGCAATTTGACGAGACATAATCTGAACAGCTTGTAGTAAGCTTGTCTAGCTTTAACTTTTCAACCATAGTTCATCAAGGCTTACTGGCTGTTTGTTAGACTTCAGTGTTCCCTCTTGCATCTGCAGCCCCTATCCACAGAGTGTGAAGGTCACATGACCAGAGCACATGGCACTAGTCATGTGACCTCTCTCCTGGCAGACATTTTACCTGCAGCATCTCATGGAACCTTGCTCCTCATTTGACTGGTCATTACCCCTATGTAAGTGCTGTAACCACTCCTCCTTTTTGCTGTCGCTGTTACTAAGTGCATGGACAACCCTCTGCTTTATATCATTGTATGTTTTGGCCCTTAATAATCCTATATTTTCCCCTACACTGTTTGAAAGTGGTTATTCCCCTCTCTCTGGCCACATGTTCACCCTCTCCCTGTAGCCAGCCCTCAGATATCCCTCTTTCCCTAACTTCCTGTATCAATTAAAGGCTACATTGGTCTTCAGGCAACTTGCTACAAGTTGTGGGGAAGCAGTCTGCAAGTCATCTTTGAGAGTAGCCCACAAGTCATCTGACAACTTGTAACAAGTTGTGGGAAAGCAGTCTGCAAGTCATCTGTGAGAGCTGTCCACAAGTCATCTGATGACTTGTAGCAAGTTGTGGGAGAGTAGCCAGCAAGTCATCTGTAAGAGTAGTCCACAAGTTGTCTGACAACTTGTAACAAGTTGTCAGAAAGTAGCTGGCAAGTACCCACAACTCATCTGGAGGCTTGCTGAGTTTTGCCTGCTACATAAGTTGCTGCTAAGTAGCAATTTGCCGCTTAAATCAGTTACCGCTTAAGTGGCTGCTAAGTAGAAGCAAGCAGCTGACAGGTTGCTCACGAGCGTCACGCTTTTGCAAAAGCGTGGCACATGAGAGCAGCTTGACAGCAACACTGAAATAAGCGGCCCATGTAAGCGGTAAAAGTTGGGCACAAGCAGTTTTGTTGGTATGTTACCAGGACTTGGAGCTGCATGATGGCTCCAGGCATGGATGGTCAGGTTGCTCAAATTTGTTGCTTGAATGCTTGACTGCAGCTTATTAAGCGCTTGTAATAAGCAGAAGTAGCTGCTTATGGTTCAACTTCTAAAGAACTTGGAAAGAGCTTGTGAGGGGCTTGCGCATGGTAAGGGCAGAGTTGACCATATTCCAAACATGAAACAGGGTCAACTCTGAACATGGTCTGAACACGGTAAGAACAAGGTCAAAATAATATGGTCAGAAAACGGTGTCGACCATGTTCCTAACACGGTCGACCGTGTTTTGACCATGGAACATTGTCACCAGTTCGGCGGGGAGTGCTTCAGAATTTCCTTCATTCTCCTGAGCAAGGCATCCAAAATGAGAAGAATACCTGACGAAACAGCTTATATTATGCTATATTCAACATCACTGCATGTAGATACCTACTTTAAGGTACATTGAAACATCAATGAGTTAAACCAATGAATATATCTATATCTATCTATCTATCTATATATATATAGCGTTCGTCTGATTGTTCGAACAAGCCGAACAGCGTTCGTTTGTCGCTCCGATTATGATGATCAAACGCAATTTCACATGTTCGAACAAAAAAACGAACATGGACAAAAATTCTATTCAAAGAAATAACTGGACTTTCGGTAGTCCTGCCTGTCAGAAAATCTGAGAAAAGGTTTAGTTACTTATTTATTGCCCCACCAAAGAGGAAACACTGCTGGACCGCTCCAGATCCACCTCTCTGAGCGTGCCGAGGCGTGGTTACGATGCCTCCATTGTTGTTGTGGTTAACGGCACACCATAGCGCAAATGCGCATGACGCAATTACGCTAGTGTGTGTTGATACCGCTAGGTGTCGCGGTACCTTATGACTAAAGTAAACAGCAATGGCGACATGGAAAACCATGTACACAACTTCGATTATTAATGAACGACCGATGATCGATCTTGAAAATTGTGACCGATTCCGAACACTATATATATATATATATATATATATATATATATATATATATATATATATATATATATATATATATATATATATATATATATATATATATTATGCTGCCATAGTTCTCTCGGCTTTCCACACAAATTGTTCTAGTTGTACACGGTAATTAAAAGGGGCATTTCAAGTTTATTCCTGTAACTGATCTAAACTCATCCAATATTGAGATTTAGCAGCCACATTGTTTGGATAAGGCAGCCATGCCACCTGAATAGAATTCCAGATCGTTTTGGTAGATGCATAACGCAAGCTCGTAGAATGAATTATATATTGTAGGAAAAACTAGGTAGAAAGGCCAAACAGAGATAAAACCCTTTATATAGTCCCTTCACGCAGTCTACTAAATCCAGCTCCACTGATTGAAAACAGGCCTTGTACCTAACTAGTTCTGCTTAGTCTCAGAGCGGCACCAGAGAAAACATATAGGGAAAATTTCCTTACTCCCCAGATGATGCACAAGTTTGAAATAAAAGATCATACATACATATATATGATATGATATTATATATATATATATATATATATATATATATATATATATATATATATATATATATATATATATATATATATATATATATATATATATATATATATATATAATATATATATATATATATATATATATATATATATATATATATATATTCATATCATATATATGTATGTATGATCTTTACCTTCTCTCTTTACCTGCACACATCCAGGAATCTGTATGAAAAATGATAAATACTTGAAATTTCAAGATATCTAGAGCATACACAAATTGATTGAGAATTCCACTTATTCAAGTTCCAAGTCAAACATGTACCTGTAAATGTTACTGGTATGTTTGATGTTCATGATATGAATTCTAATTATTGAATAGTAGATGTGATCTTAATCCTTCTATATATGTGTCCATCTATCCATGCCTGTAATGGTCAAAGATCTGACGATGTCTTTCTTATTGAAACATCCTGAGGAAATACATGAAAGAAAATTGCAGATCAGAATTAACATAATAATTGTTAAACATTATATGGATCCTTGCATTTCTTAAGTAATTGTCAATAGTATCATAGGTGCATGACAACATATTGAAGAGGGATCTACAAGCCTTCCCCTCCTGTCTCAGGTAGATGCCAAAGGGGGTAAGAATCCCATGCTGTTACACACTCACCCTCCAGCACTGTGTTTGTTCTGCCAGCTCCAGGACCTCGAGTAGATGTTGCTACATCCCCATACAACCTTTTACATTAGCCCAACTAAGGAAAAAGGGAATTAACGAGTTCTTTGAGAGGCGGCTGCGTGAAAGCACCATCAAAGAAGGTATCTATTTGATGTGTGATAAGCCGATAACCTAATTCAGCTGATTACTGCTGGCATGGTAAATTATCCCCCTCGCTGCGAGTCCCCTCAAACCCTTACATGCACAGGCTTCAGCCATCTCTGGCACTCACTGCACAGCACCTTCAGGGCAGGCCCACTGTTACAGTCTCACAGAGGCTTCACACAAAGGCCAACATATCACAATCCTTGATGAATGTAAGGAAAAATTCAAAGAAAAATGTTTTTCATTTTGGGCAAAGATACTCCATCAAATATCTTTGCACCTTTGCCTTTTTTTTGAGATATGAACAAACTTGTCTCCTTGGAATCTTAGGCCTGTATTAGTTAATTCAGAGCATGGTCTGCCAGTCACACTCTTCTTTCCATAATAAGGCCCAACAAAGGTGTTGTTTCAGTTTGCCAAATCAAATAAACTGGAGATTTATAGTCTACCTTTAGGCATCAGTAGTCGGTATACACTAAATACCAAGATTGAACCATTAAGAATATTGTATCAATAAAAAATATATTGCACCAGTTCTTCTTCATGATAAAAATTTGCCAACAGTGTGACCCTAACTATCAGAGTCTACTACTTCCATTTGCAGGTCCATCAAATTTATTTCCTATCCAAGTCACTAAATATTATGAATTATATTTGATATTCAATCAAGAAAAACATTGAAATATATGATATGCCCTTAACAAAGCCAGCAGGGCGTCTGGGTGTCTTTTTGGACACCCAAACCCTTAAAAATCATCCCTCAGGACACCCAATTTTTTTTATTTAGGAATTTCTTAAAGTGTCAATCTCTACATATAATTGAATTTCTTTCATCTCCATATAATTCCAATGCCATTGTATAAGGATATCATGCCTTATATTGATACGTTTATATATGTTTATGTTTATGGTTGAAATCTGCGTATATTGTGATCCTCCTTAAAAATCTGGACGCCCCAAAATTTTATAATTGCCAATTTTGGCACCCAGTTTCTAAATCCTGGCTAAGACACTCGCGTGATTAATGATGACTACATGGACCAAGATCCTGAAAAGCTATGTTGAGGGAGTTTTAGGTGCCTGTGCTGCAGCAAGTGCTGACCTGGCAAAAGGCAACTTAATAATCTCCTTTTTGAATATAATTCTGAACAATTTTTTTTATCACACAGTGACACCAATATGTCTGACTTTTTGTATAGACACGGGGACATCAAATGGCAAGAACTTCAGTATCATACTTTTCTGATGAAAAAACAAAACTATGTAGTTTACTTAATTATTGAGAATATGCATACTTAATGTCCTAGCATCAATATCATAGAGTTTACATTTTAAATCATTTGTTTGAAATGACTCCCTGAGTTGCAAGTAGTAAATGGCAAAATTCTGTAAATGTTTGATAAAGGGATGATGACTTCTCCAAAACTGACCACAAAACCCCGCACTCATGCTTAGGGTTTTTAAGAAAGTTGCCATTTAGGCAACCTTGGGTTATCATAAGTGGCAGAAAGTGAGGAAACACAAATCTCCTATATCTAATTTCTATATATCCCACAAAAAGTGAGGATACACCAAATTCCAAATCCTAATCCCTCTACTACGACAGACCAGGGAGGTCAATGCCAACCAAACCACTAGAAAAAAGGGCAAACCAGAAAAGAAAGAATCAAACTGATATAAAGAACCATAACTATTTACCATTCTAGCAATATTTTCCAAGTTGAGTCTGGAATTGAAATATTTGGGTCCATGGAAGGAATCAGCAGTAAACAATCCATCTGACAACGTTACATTGCCGTGTTCCGCTTTCAAGTGACAGTGACAGTCATTTTATCTAGGTCATAACAACTGTTCCGCTCGCAAATGCTGCCCCTGGCCGGAACACGATCCAGGAAGTCACTATAAACTAGCACTGGAAAAGGTCAATGTCTGTAGTGTATGTGTCATCAAGACCATTTCAGCCATGCACAGATATGACATTTGGATAGCATCAGTAATAAAGGTGAAAGTGCATTTATATTGTGGCCTAGTGCTTCCAGGTAAATCCTAGGCGTCACAATCATGGTTTTATCTCTTTTATGACTAACCAACTACAGTCCCTAGAATATTGAAATACATAGTCAGTAAAATATTTATTTGTTTCAGAAACACATCATCTTCTTTTATCTTTTTTAACTAAGTGCTTTCAAAAATTCTTTACTTTAATTTACCAGGATATTCGAAAAAAAAAAGAATTAAATCATTTTCTTATCCATAAAAAGTCTAGGGCAATTACATTTGATGTAACACAGGAAGGCTAATACTGTCATGCACAGGTTCTATTTTTCTCTGCATGGCCAACTAGAGTAATATATACCAGTAAATTTCAGAATGACTAATACATACAAATATCAATACTTAGAGATTCTGCTCTTAGTATTTGCTCAGCTTTGTAAACATATGCATACATGTGAAAGGTACGTTAGAGCTGAAACTATTTCTAGTTCAATAACTGTTGAAATACCCTTACTTACTAAACCACTACAGATGGGATCAACATGAACAACTATATGTGCAGAGGAAGTAACTGATACATTCCAGCCACTAAATTGTGGCTCCATCTGGTAAGATAACCATAAACTAAATAAACTTTCACAATTTGATACAGCTCAGTATGAGTTGAAAGAGCTTTATGCTCTGAGAAAAAAGGAGAACAATATCCTATTATTCCCATCCTATTCTCAAACTTTCCTGAATGTAATAAAGTGTAACACAGACTTTTTTTCTTGAAAAAGTATAGATCAGCCATGGACATTTATAGGTACACAATATGGATCAGGTTATATAACCTTCTAAGAAACTATGAGTGTTGCAACTCAAAAGTATGCATCCTCATCTGGGGAGCTCAATTGCATCTTCAAATGCTACTTAAAGGTGTTGTGACTTGTGTATAGAAACAAGTACATCTTTGGGCTCCCTGCAGAAATTTGAGGGACCCGCAGAAGAAATCAAGGGAGCCCTTGGCTACCGGCCCATCCTAATTTCAATCCCAGACTTAGTTAGGAAACAGGTGAGCCAAAGTACCAACTTCCACAATTGCAACTACCTTAGACATAGGTTTCCAGGTATATATAAGTGTGTATGGTTATCAGGCACAAGATGCATTTAGAACATTTTTAATATTATAGGGTGGTTTACTGCATATTGCAATTATCTAAGCCTGGAATGACATTGGAGCCCTGGACATGTATATAGAGTAGCTTTGTGTGGCAAATATCAATAATAAATATACACATATATATATATATATATATATATATATATATATATATATATATTAATATATATATTTATTATATGCCTACTGCTCATTCTCTGCTGTGATTGGTCAGATCATGGTCACATGACCACCTTACAAAAGTGATATTGGGGTGCAATATCACTTTCCAACACTCTGACTCAGAGCTGTCAGGTTCATATGCTCAATTCTCAACTTCAACTCTTGAAAAGGAAGCCAACAGAAGTTAATTGAGACAAGGAACTCAGAAGAGTTTGGGCTTCTTGTAAAATTATGATTAGGAAGGGAATTAGTAAAACACATTTTTAAACCAAATAAATAAATCATTACATTTCTAAAACTAATGCATGTGACTGACTTGTGTATTTATAGTATTTTGATTGTGATATTACTGAATTAACACAAGAATATATTACAGCTTGTAAATTTACAATAACCCAATGGTTTGTGGTAAAACCTGGAAATGGAAAAATATATTAATAATATTTACATTTTCAAAATTCTTTAAATTAGTAAATTATTCTATTTGAATGAGCAGTAGGCATATAATAAAACAAATATGGCACTTTGGTTTCGTGCAATATCAATTTTCATTGCACTCTGAAAAATGATATTGCACTCGGCGCAAGCGCCTCGTGCAATATCATTTTTCAGAGTGCAATAAAAGTTGATATTGCACTCACCCAAGTGCCATATTTGTATAATATATATATATATATATATATATATATATATATATATATATACACACATATATATATATATACACACTTATATATATATATATATATATATATATATATATATATATATATATATATATATATAATTATATATATATATATATATATATATATATATATATATATATATATATATATATATATATATATATATATATATATATATATATATATACATGGTCTTAGCCAGCAGGGCGTCTGGGTGTCTTTTTGGACACCCAAACCCTTAAAAAGCACCCCTCAGGTCACCCGATTTGGTGACAAATTTCTTAAAATGTCAATCTCAAGCATATAATCAATTTTTTTCATCTCCATATTATTCCTATGACATTGTATATAAGCATATCAAGCCTTATTTTGATAAATTCATACATGTTTATGGTTGAAATCTGAGTGTATTGTGGTCAGGGTTGGCAGTTTCTTCCGAGGGGCGGTTTCTTCCATGGAAAAATCCGGTTTCTTCCGTCCTGGAAGAAATATGTTTCTTCCATTTCTTCCAATGTTTTGGAAGAAACCTATCTCTTCCAGTTTTCTTTGAATTTTTCTTATAGATGATAAGGAATAGTATGATAGCAAATGAGCAGCACTTAAATAGAAAACAATGAGGAATCTTAAATCCCTCAAATTGACATGTTAGTAATATGCCTTATGGTATGATAAGCATGGTTTCCATGTACTCAACTAAATAAGGTATGTCTGAATAAAATAAAGTAGCTTAAACCACTCAAACTAGCTACTGTCACACCACATATGGTTTCCACCTGTACTCATACATGAGAGATTAGCTAGCCTGCACAGGAGGAGTCAAATTGAATTGGTTTATTTAATTACTTTTTGTTAAACACATGGCTTCGGGACACCTTTATAGATGGGGGCCAGATGCAGTATGAGCATAACACAAAAAGTCTAGCACAGCCAAGCAGCAAATATGATGAGAGGAGGAAGACCCAAGGATCCCATATGGGAACACTTTTTTTCTGAAGTATGCTGCTTTGCCAGAAGGACTAGTTGAACTTATGATACAGCTGCACTCTGCTTGTGCATCATCTGCATCCATTGAGAGAATCTTTTCATCATTTGGACTCATCCACAACAAGATCCGCAACCGTCTTGGGGTAGAAAAAGTAGCCAAACTTGTTTTCTGCTATAGGATGTTAAGGGGAAAGGAGGACCTGGATTATTAGTTAACCCTATGTAGGTTAAGTGTAAATGCCTCTAAATGTATAGTTAATCCCATTGAATTGCTATTAGAAAGGATCTGACTACATAGCTTAACTGCTTCTTTTCAACATCCATAGTTAATGTGAACCCTGTGTATATAATGGACCAGCAACCTGGATATGAAACTAATCCAATGTTAATGTCTTAACTTGAAGTTATAAAGAAACAGTTTGTCATTAGACAGAGATAGCTGAACAGTAATCAGCATCAATCAACAGATTAGCACCAGGAGTACACAGATTGCGTGGAAAACTAGAACATTACTTATTGTATGAGTGTTTGCTAAACACAAGAGTAAGAATAACTTTCAACTAAATATTTCTCAAATGTTGCATTGTTCATTGTTGCATTGTTCATTGTTGCATTGGCCAGGTGTATGATTCACATGTGAATGGGTTAAGAGGATATTTTCTCACTTTTGCACCCGTTTGTGTATGGTTAACTACTGGAAATATGTGTCTCAAAATATTGCTTTGCTATCAAGATATTTCTATTTAGTCCAGGTGTATGACACTCCCATGTTAATGAGTTAAGAGGATGTTATCTCTCTGTTTTCTTACTAAATAACTTTGTATGGTTAACTTAAATCAGTATATATATATAAGGTTAAACTAGTATGTAAAGGGTCATGTATGTGCAAGGTATCTATCAGATAAAACAAATTTACAAGGGTTAAACTAAGTTTGAGAGGAATTGATGTAATATATTGTAAGATTATAATGGCATATATATAAACTATTCTACCTCAGATCTTTTTGTTTGTTATTATCTGCCCATTAATGTTATTCATAACCCATAGCTTTTTCAATTCTTATCATAGATCCCATTCTTCCATTTCTTCCGGAAGAAAGTGGAAAAATACGGAAGAAACCATGTTTCTTCCGTTGTCCTGGAAGAAATATGTTTCTTCCGGAAGAAACCCAACCCTGATTGTGGTCCCCCTCAAAAATTTGGATGCCCAAAAGTTTTTCAATTGCCAATTTTAAGCACCCAGTTTCTAAATCCTGGCTAAGACCCTGTATATATATATATATATATATATATATATATATATATATATATATATATATATATATATATATATATATATATATATATATGTTAAAGATGTTTTGGTGATACAACAGATCTGCCAATCAGACCATGACTAATGATATTTCATGAAACACAAATTCTGTAAATAGTGCATAGTTTATTCTCAGTACGATCAAGTCTTCCTATTTGGTAAAATGGTGAAACTTGCAACATACTATGATCCTTTCAGACTGAGATAAGATCAGCAATCTTTGACTGAGATATCGGCTAAAACTAATATGCCAGGATAATAGAGAGTGAACCTCAAAGGGCTGCAGGCCCTATGCTGAGCAAACTCCCACATCCAATGCACTATGGCCGCTGAAAACCTTTAACCACTTCTGGTTGTCTACAAGCATGCAATAGAGGCTGCCATGATGTCTTTTCTGACCGTACCATTCTAGTGACCTCTTGTTAAATATTTTTTATCGAGCTGAACAATGAATGTGTTTTTAAAAGTGCTTTTGAAAGCATCAAATTCAGACTTTTTGACGTGCATTTCTTGGTATTTAGTGGTAAACAGGGTTCGACTTTCAAAGGGGCATATGCCCCTAGATTTTGTTGTGGGCCCCCAGATTTCTCTGATTAGAGGCCCAAAATAGCATGCACATCAACCAGAAATCCTGTTTTTGAACACCATTTTCAAGACTTTTTCGGGCCCTTACTCCCCCTAGTCTAAAATCTAAGTGTCATACCCTAGAAAATATGGACAATTTTCTGCTGCTCCGACAGGAAACCCAACAACTGACAATTTTAGGCACCCAGTTTCTAAATCTTGGCTAAGACACTGAATTGAAGAACATTGTAAATCCAAGCCATGCTTCTTCATAGAGAGCGAAGCTCGGAGGCGGGCCTCTGCTAAGCAAACTCTCAATGCCAGGGAGAGAAGAGTGCTTACCGACTCTAATAAGCCCAGCTATTTGAAAAGCTTTCGATTTATATGCATGCAGTGGATGCTGCCATTGATTGTCAACGCTTTAGAGATCTCTGTTTAAGTTTTTTTTTCTTATCCAGCCTTTGTTTGATATGATTTATGGTTGAAAAGGTTTAGGGATTCGAGTTTGGAAATAAAAGTTTAAACTTGGTTAGCAAATCTTAGATCTAATTTTAGATCTAACTAAAACATAGAACACAAGCAATTCTGCCTGTTGCGGCTGCCCCATCTTGCGGTTTGCGTGCATTCTTCAAAGTTACACTGCAGATGTAAAGTTATACCAGAGAGGTCTATTAAATAATTGTCCCTGGTTATACCTAGGAAAAAACAAAATAAGTCGGAAAGAACTATGTAGTCATTATGGGGTAAATAACAATTCGCCACATCAATTATAAGATCAGGAAAAGCTTTCCTACGCAGGCTATATGATATTCAGATTGGGGTAAAACAACCTTTTCATTATATACGGATCATTAAAGAAGTAAATCAAGATTTGTCTCTTTGGCACCATTACCTCACTAAGTATAATGGAAAATATATTATTCGTTTACCACATTTAGGTGATTCTAGCACTCTCCACATGTGATCAGATGCCTCCAAACAGGGGCTTGGCGCAACTTATGGAACAGAATGGGTACAAGCTACTTGGCCAATAGCTTGGAAACAATGCAACATTGCAGTGTTAGAACTTTACCCAATATATGTTCTCATATCTATGTATGGTCTAAAAATTCAAAACTGACAGATTATTTTCCATTGTGACAATGCTCAGCAGTTACCATGCACTTTTTTGAAGCCATGCCTCTTCCCATTGTTAACAATTATAGCATTCTCATATAGCAACCGCTGTTCCTTATAACCTATAATGTTGGTGGTCAAGGCTGATTCCCACCTGGATGCAACCGGGTGAGGCCTTACTTAATCCCTATATCAAGGTACTACACTGTACAGAGGTGTTTGCTACACATATTCATTCTGATGCAAAATAAGGACATGCATTTTCAAAGTCTTTAAAAGACTTTTTTGATCACCAACTTTTCTTGGAAATAACACATTTCACACAAACGAAGGTCGACCAGTACTTGCACTACCTGACTGTGACCATCTGTGTATAAAGCATAGTGTGTAACGTGTATATTGCATGCCTATGATTCAGTTTACAACATGACACATTTTGAGGTTAGTTTGTGTGGGCGGCCATACCTATAAAGATAGAAAGTGGGACACAATATGATATATGATTCATTTTACATATATTCCTTTCATCATAAACTGATGCCCTGGAAGACATGAGTCATTATTTAAAATACAAGAGCTGAGCCAGGGGCCCACTGCAGTGTTAATGTCAGAGCAGTATGACACACCCCTGTAGTGACACCTGTGGGGTCTTGGAGGTACCAACTTTCATCAAACACCAACAAATATCACACAGATAGAAAGCACAGAAAGATATCCTTAAAGCGACTTTGAAAACTGCAAATTGCTCTTACGTATATTTGATCGATAATGCATCCACTTACAAACATGTCTTGCCTTGTAAACTGACTGGAAAGCTGTAAAACGTGATTGTTATCCACACTTCCCAGGACCATAACATTCAATGATGACAAACTGCGCTCTGAATCACCGCTTCCGCATTTATACCCACAGAAACTGATGACGTCATTAGTGCTGCCGATTGAAAAACACATTGTCCAGTATTTTGTTCATATCTTTTAATCATTGAGTTGATAAAAACCATTATCAACAAAATCTTTATGTATATTGTATTTTATATGTAAATTTAATTTCTCGTATATACGAGAGCGATATGACAAGCACAGAAAGTGCTGACGTAACAACATTGGAGTTTGCAAATGGTGGAAGAGATTCAGAAAAATTCGTGTTTTGTGGTCATTCATCAAGAAAAAAATCCAGTTTCGGATACTTAATATACAGAATATAGTAGTAATACTTCAGTCGATATCACACGTAAGTATTTGATGTGAACTAGGCCTTCTTAGTAGGCGACTGGACGTCGTACAGTGGCAATTATCTGCGGTACCCTGGCCCGGTCACTGCTAATTGTGGAAAGTGCACTTGAAAATTTTGTACGAGGAGACGATGGATTCATTTTTTTTTAATCCCACATCGTATTTTTGAAATGCCCGTTATCACTATGTGCGTTAAACTAATGTTTCGTTTTAAAGACTGTTGGATAATTTTACGTGGTAATTCATCCAGTCCCTGTATCTCCCTGCACGAATCATTCAGGAACTTGGCTTTTGATATTTTCTGAATTACTCCATTCTGATTCTGACAGCAGCTGTCATTTCGACATTCATTTCTTGTTATGAAACTGTGATACACTGCCGATTGTTATATTTTGGAAAAAAATAAGTGTATATACATGTCTTTGTGTATTGGTGCCAACCTTGTTCAGTATTAATTTGAGCCAAGTTGATAATTTCATTATGTACACAACATTATATATGACTCTTCTCACCAGTGTTGCTAAGAACTTGTTATTGAAATTCCTGTGCACCTTCATTATTGGACATTAAAGTGATGCCATATAACCAATTTCATAAAGTGCTAAATGCTACAGATAAAGTGTAATCCAATTTACAGTTATAAGTGCAGTGTATGACAGCTAGCATTTGAATGATTCTGTCACTTGTCAATCATGCATATTACATGTATTTCACTACTTACATTCAAATTATTTTATGTGTTTGAAAAAAACCCAGATTATGTAATCCTTTAAAACATCAATGAGACAGAGAACAGGTACATAATAACTTCCTGGTTCACGGTCCTCCACCTGAGCTGAAACCATATAGCTCATACCTAGGGGTCCACACCGGTACGACCGCACCGTGAGGGTACCGATACAACGGCAAAAAATACCGGTGTCAAACCGTATTAAAAGTAGCCGGTACTTTTTTACCGGTACTATGAATAAAATGCCTCTCTGCTGATATAGCAGGCAAAACGGAAAAGAGTGCAGAGACGCGGGATCAGCGGGAAAATACATCGCGATCGCGTCATCCAGTGGCGGCCGCCATTTTAACTGCACCAAGATAGACACTAACGCGCGCAGTAGTACTTGGAAAAGTGTGAAGAGGGCCACGCTATGTATTTTACATGGTGCTAGTCCAGCCCCACCACACTTTTCCAAGCACTAACGCGCGCGACAGAATTTCGAAAACATCGACAAAGTAAAGAAAGTAACCAGTATCGATACCGTTAGAATACTGGAACCGTATAAAATATACCGTACCCGTACCATACCGTATAATTTTAACGGTATGGACCCCTACTCATACCTGCATGTATATATATCCTAATGTAATATATAGCTGGGAAGGTCTTTTGAATGATGATTTTATCAGTATTCATATGTAGGATGAAATTTTCTAAGTTTAAAAGAATGCTGAAAAATTGAAAGATCTCAACATTTAAATTAGAAGCACTGTTCAAATGAACTTTGGTCACTCGTGCAAGCTGCCATGATTGTTATTACCATCTATCACCTGCACACTGTTTTGATATTGGTGATAGAATGTATGCAATACATCCATTTAGATAAAGCAATGTCTTATTTCACTTATTTGTTCATACTGAATCTTGCTGTGCATACATGTACATGTATACTTATCTGTCAGTAGTGGGCTACTAGCTATTTGTTTTGTTAACATATACTTTTAAATTAAAATTGATTGTGGTTGTCTTCGGATGATGATTGTTGATCATTTTAGTTAAGAAGTACAAAGATTGATTTCAGTATCAGTATTATAGGGTCCCTCAAATGAAACGTTTCTTACAATCTTTCTCAAACTTAAGTTTACTGGTGGATGAAAGTTGATGTTTTGACACTATGTGGCCAATCAGTTGAATCTCAGCCCTGCTAAGCCAGTCTATTAGCATTAAAAATAATTGATGATAATAGAAATAACAATCTTCTTCCGTAAACCTCCTAAGTGACCAAACTTCAATAATTAACAATAATTTTATATTTGAAGTAGCGCCCTTCTCACCTATAATGTTCAAAAGCGCTTTAAAGAATAGTCAGTGGACATGTGTTTATGGTCCATATAAATAGTCAAATAAACTCCTTTCGAAATAGCCATGTTTCCAGCAGCCTTGATGTTGCCAGGGAGCTCATTCCAAAGGCGTGTTGCATAGGCACAGCCGCACAGAATGCTCTGTCACCAGATCTTTTCAGATTAGTGTGGTATCTGTAATAAGTTCTTAGTGTTTGATCTTTGAGTCCTTATATTGGTTTGTTTGACTAACGATTCCCACAAATATAGAGGGGCACATCCTTGCATGCATTTTGAAGTCAAAAGCAGTTCTTGAACTCATCTTGAATCCTTTTTCTGATGGGCAGCCAGCGAAGATCTTTTAGTTTGCATTGTTTTGGACTTTCTGAAGTCCATTACAATAGTCAAGGCGTGATGTCATCAGTGAGATATTCTGAATAGCACTCTTTCACTCATGGTTGTATCAGTATTGAGAATTTTTCTTATTTTTCCAATGTTTCTAAGGTGTTAATTTGCAGACTTTATAACTTTTGATATGTACATGTGTAGACATATTCATGTGCGGATCAAATACAGCACCCAGATTACCAACTGGTTCATAAAGAACTGGTATTATTACATCATTTATGCCGTAAATTTTACGGTAATACCAGGAACAGAAATTTTTGTCACATCTGTGGGGTACCCATAACCAGAACCTCTGTCTTGTCTGGATTCAGACATCTATATTTATGTATATGTATAAATAAACATATAAATGTGAATAAATATAAATCAGTAAGTACAAGTTTATTTTTTAATTGCTAGGCTGAATAACAATTCAAATATTTATTTTGAAAGAATGCACATCCGTAAGCTCATGAGTCAAAATGGTGGTGAGCTCATGAGTTGATCTCTCTCTGTGAGTGTGCACAGCTCTAAGACTCATTAACTGGCTGTTGAGTACTTATCATAGATTCTTTCTGGGTAGTTTAGTTTCCAAAATGTTGTATCTTTCTATCTATAATTAGTTGGGATTTCAGTGTATTCAACAGACACTTGCCCACTACCCCAGGGCAAGTAAAAATCAGTCGCGGCAAGCAAATCCTCCATTTAACTTGGCTGTCCTGGAAATGGTAAGCCTGACAGCAATTGTGACCCTGAAAATTGGAGCGAGTAGTAAAGATTGCCTAGCTACTTATATTTTGCGTTTTTTTATGAGTCCAACGGCTCCAACCTATCTAGATGCTTACCCTATGTTGCGCAACACATCCCTAACCTCACACACATTCTGTTCTCTTGGTGGCATACATGCAATCTATGGACAGATCAGAGATGTTACTGAAAGACTCCTTAAGCCTCACTTTGTGGAGGTTTCTTTTATGACATAGTCATTTGATTTATTATTGTACATAACATGATGAAAGTACATTAACAAACTATAATTTGAAACTCATCAATTGTGCTGTCACTTATCAAATTTGCCAAATGTGTAGGCCAATAAAAAAAGTGTTATGTTTGTGGTTACCTGACCGACCCTGTTTTGACCTCTTGAGCATAATTTTTTTAAAGCCTTTTGGGTCTTAATGCAGGTACACAAAAGAATTGCAGGTACACAGGGGACTTGTTTTATACCTTAGAGTACTACAAGGACAATATACAGCATGCAACATAACCACTGGCCCCGTTTCAAGTTGCAAGTGAATTTGGCAAAAAACAGCAATGGGGCAAGCTGAACAAGACCCTGGCTTGCCCCGCTCTGCAAGTAATGTTTTGGGCAAGTGGAAGTGCCGGTGGGGCAAGTCAACTTTAGGGCCAGCTTGCCCCGCTCAAAAAATAATGTTTTGCAACCTATGTTGCACCCTGAACATATAAAATCATATTAGCCCAGCAATGATACATATATAAGCATACATGCACAATATATTAATACTAGTGTAACCTAACTAAATATCTACATATATGTTGATTAGAACACTACAAATAACTATCCTTCAAATATTTTGTAAAATATTTCTGTATTCCCAAGTCGTTGTCGTAAATATTAAAGATCTATACAGGCGATACTTTTCCATGTAACTCTCAAGCGTTGATGGGTTAAGCACTAAATAGCAATGTTTTCCCTATTGAAATGTAGTAGTACCCAAAACATTGATGGAGGAAAGGCAAATACAGATCATGGTTTCTGATGCTGTGATTTATAGAGGCCCATTTGCTTTGAAATACTGTACAAGGTCATTCTACTTCTAAAGTTCCTATATTAATGGCAGTGTGCTGGGTTACTATGTTAATTAATGATCTATAGATGATACAATATAATGCAAAAACACAATTTGTTGTGTAAGGATAAAAGAAAATGTCTCAAAAATGATTGACTGCCACTTTTCGTTTTTATTGACCATATATTGTATGTTGAGATTTATTAAACCTTGTCATGCATATTTCTAAGATCTTTCATGGTCAGACTTTGACCCAGCTCTTATAAAATGCTTCATTTTATGCAGTGTAAATTATAGAGAAAAGCAATTAAGAAAGTGCATGAAAGCCTCTTGCGGGTGAAAACGATTTGGATCCGAATATGGATTGTTTGTCACATTTGCGCTAATTTATTAACCGCAATAAAAGTCTGAACCACTTCATATGGCTTAGATGTAACAAACCAATCACAAGTGCCCTTCAGTCTGAAACTTTGGAAGTTATGATTCTCAAAACCCTCCTGTCAAACCCCACATTGCATTATAACTTTTTATAAGGCAAGCTATCAATTCTGTGAAATCAAATCAAAGGAATGCATAACCTTGTATTTGAAAGTGAACATTTCCACTAGGTCTTTATGAACAAGGGTTACTACTTACTATTGCTGGTACCTTTTGAACAGTATAGGTGGAAAAGCTGCACTATGAAATTATTTTTACTATTTACATTGCGGATTATCTAACTTATAACGGAGACATGGTTTGGGGTGGAAGACTCAAGAAGGTTTGATATTTGAGCTAGCAGGTCCAGTGGGTAGTGTCATATCTCAAGGTAGAGTTTATAAGATGCAGGGCTCGACACAACAGATAATCCAATAGTCATGACTACATATCTAATCATAGAAAAACGGCATGCAGGGCAAGCTGAACAAGCCCTCAACTTACCCCGCTTGACTATCTAACATTAGAATGGAAATTGAGAGACCTGTACATTCATAGAATTCATAACAGGATCTTTTGAATAACAATATAGTTGACAGCAACCTTGAAAAGTCATAAAAGGTGAAGGGAGAAATAAAATGGGTGAGAAAAATATTCACATATAACATCAAACCTTAAGTTTAAAGTACTAAGATTTTTTTTATGGTCTCTATGTTAAGGTTAAACAAGACATTGCTATCAATATGGCCGGCAACCTGAACGTCTGGCAGGACTATCTGAACTTGGGTCCAACTTGCCCTGCCTGACTACCTGTGTTGGCCGGGTACTGTTGAGCCCTGAGATGTATAGTGTGGGTTTTCTAGCACATACTCTTGGAAAGGCTTTGTTGAGATGATAATCGAGATGAGAAGGTTACACTTGCAATAGCCCTAAATACAAGATCAAGGGTTCTAGGACAATATCCCCCCGGACAATATCCCCCCGGACAATATCCCCCGGACAATATCCCCCGGACAATATCCCCCCGAATGATATCTCTAGTAAAACATATTATTTTTTAATTCTAGTGTTTTAAAGAATCCTAAATCGTGTGCCGGTGAAGAAAAAATTAAATTTAAAGAGAAATTGCAGTTTCAAATTATTCTAAAAATTTTTTTCAAAAATTCAAAAAAAAATTAGTGTTTTAAATTATCCTAAATCATGTGCCGGTAAAAAAATTAAATCAAAAAAAAAAATTCAGTGTTTTAAATTTTTTTTTTAATTCCAGTGTTTTAAATCATCCTTAAACATGTGATAGTAGAATGATTTAGGATAATTTAAAACACTAATTTTTTTTGAATTTTTGAAAACAATTTCTAGAATAATTTGAAACACTGCAATTTTAAAAAAAATTTTTTTAGAATAATTTGAAACTGCAATTTCTCTTTAAATTTAATTTTTTCTTCACCGGCACACGATTTAGGATTCTTTAAAACACTAGAATTAAAAAATAATATGTTTTACTAGAGATATCATTCGGGGGGATATTGTCCGAGGGGATATTGGAACGGGGGGATTTTGTCCGGGGGGATATTGTCCGGGGGGATATTGTCCGGGGGATATATCCTAATGTAATATATAGCTGGGAAGGTCTTTTGAATGATGATTTTATCAGTATTCATATGTAGGATGAAATTTTCTAAGTTTAAAAGAATGCTGAAAAATTGAAAGATCTCAACATTTAAATAAGAAGCACTGTTCAAATGAACTTTGGTCACTCGTGCAAGCTGCCATGATTGTTATTACCATCTATCACCTGCACACTGTTTTGATATTGGTGATAGAATGTATGCAATACATCCATTTAGATAAAGCAATTTTTAGAATAATTTGAAACACTGCAATTTAAAAAAAAAAATTTTTTTTACCGGCCCACGATTTAGGATAATTTAAAACACTGGAATTTAAATTTTTTTTTTTTTTTTTTTTTACCAACACATGTTTTGGGATAATTTAAAACACTGGAATTAATAAAAAAAATCTTTTACTAAAACATGTTTTACTAGAGATATCATCTGGGGGGATATTGTCCGGGGGGATATTGGAACGGGGGGATATTGTCCGGGGGGATTTTGTCCTGGGGGGATATTGTCCGGGGGGATATTGTCCGGGGGATATTGTCCGGGGGGATATTGTCCGGGGGGATATTGTCCTGATACCAAGATCAAGATGTCACTTCAGGTCATACACCCGTTGACTGTCTGTGATTTCTGTTGTAATAGGGATGTTTTACTTTTAAGCTTTGTTGTGTGTGTGTGTCACTCTTGGATGGAGTCCAAGAGTGTCCTTACTGTGCCCTGTGCTTGATCAGGACAGTGGTCTTTGTTGACATGTCACATGGCCAAGCAATCTAAGGAAAGTCTGGTGGCTGGTAATAGAGCTCATTCTGTGTCTTCAATCATTCAGTAGTTTCAAAAAGGGGTGGGGGGGGGGGGGGCAATATATTAAAGAGTACCTTGTGAGCTTTTAACTATTATAATGATTACAGATACCATTGATGGTGAGATTTGTACATGTACTTGTACGATTTAACATAGTGTAATCAGTTTCTGGATTAAGTCAGGAGGCAGTGACTTGCTCAAGGCTTTATAAATGGTATACTTTTGAGAGAATGAAATGGCAAATGAATCCATTTTATCTAAGACAGATGCTTTTGATTCTATGCTTTCAACAATATTTCAATAAAAGATATATCAACCACTCAGATTGTTATTTGATACTTCAATAATATTTATAAGGAAAAGTATCATATCAATTAAAATTATATTTAACGATAGGCTTAACAGGTAGCGGAAGGGAAGTTGCATCTCTAGAGGTACCCTTAACAATTAACAGGCTCGAAATTAAGTGTGTTTTGCAGGGAGATGAATAGCATATTCAAAAGCTACTTAAAAATGTTGTGTATAGAAACCAGTATATCTTTGGGCCCCCTGCAGATATTTGAGGGAGCCAAAGCCCAAAGGACAATTCAAGGGAGTCCTGGTCATGGCTCCAGCTAATTTTGAGCCCTGCTATCTTTGAATATCAGTGTTGATATGTTTACATTATTATAATGAATGTAATAAACTAATAATGGTAAACATATATCCCTTAATATATACTTAAAAAGGTAGATCTTGTTCTCATACAAAATACAACTAAATTATTTATTTTATTCAACTAAAATTTACAATATTTATGTATTCTGTTGTTGCTTTCAGATGTTTTTGGTTTGAGTCCTATGGTAAGACGTCCTGACCACACCTACCAGCGAGAACTTGATTTGCGTGTTGTATTCCGTCAGAACTGGAATCATGGAACAGTAGATTATAGCCACGTTTTCCAGTACTACACAATGAGCCATAAACACCCAAGCCAGTTTTTTACTGTGGAGGTTGGGGATTCAACGTTTACCATCCTCAAACGTTACCAAACCCTAAAACCCATCGGTTCCGGAGCTCAGGGCATTGTATGGTGAGTATCTCTTTTAGATAACAATTCATTTTAACCTTGAGAGGTTTCTTTGCCAGCCTATGTATATTGTGGTGTGAATTTCTGCTTAACCAAAATCATCATATTACCTAGTGTCATTTAGACAAACCAATATCATGTCTCATTTCCAGGTCATGTTTTTCAGGTTGGATTTTTATGAAAGTAATACAGTACTATCACAGACAAAATAATATATTTAGACTAGATCGTATATATTGAATATTTGTTGCTGAAATAGAACAGATTGTATTCAGTGAAAAACATACTGTTAACCCATTCCTGTTCGTAGTATTCATATAATGGTATGACAACAGGGAATATCTTGGAAAAATATTTTATTGTCTTGGTAGCCCACTAGCCTGGGCTAGTCGTTGCCACCAAATCAGGGTGATGGGATAGTAAAACCTGAGTAAGACTAGCCCTGTGGGGATAGTCATCATCTTAACAGGTTTTGGCCAAAAACTCAATGAAGTTTTGTGGAGGAAACAGAAAAGGTGCTGCTACAGTTGTGTTCACTTGTAACTGAAGCCAATGAGATTGTTGGGATCTCATTTTAGAGACAAATTTTCAGGGGAAATGAAGGACTAGTAAGAATTCTGACTAATGTTGGACCCTGGAGAGCGTCATGTTTTGGAGTAAGAGCAGCTTTTATTCAAATATTTTGTTAAATTTGGCAGAGATTTCAAAATGTGTAAATTGTATCTGAGCCAGTGGTAGCTTTGAAGCAGAGAGAGAGAGAGAGAGAGAGAGAGAGTTAAATGCATGTAGTCTATGATTCAAGAATATGAAATGGTGGAGTCTGATAAAAATCAGTGATGACTAAAAATATCAGATACATTGGGATCAAAACATCTATTGTAATGGAAAATGTACTCCAAGACAGTTGGGTTTATTTCAAATTCTTTATTAACTAATAACTTCCAGGTTGGGAAATTCCACAACAAGGATGGTGTCCTATCAGCTAGGTAGCTCCCAGCTGATGTGTCTCTCAGTAGCTCTACATGGTTATAAATACTCTACTTACATTGTATACCTAATAGCAATTAGTATATAGGAGTTTGGCTTCTAGTGAGCTTTTACAACAAGTATGGCAGATACAATTAGTATGACTGTGATAAACAAAAGAAAGTTCAACATGTCACTAGATAGAATATGTCACTGGCACCAGTTGAATGTCACATTTAAAAGTAATTCTCGGAATGGGTAATTCTCCTTATAATAGTATTCCTCCCTTTGGAAAGTTTGGTCCCCAAACTTATAATGTTACATACCATTATTTTGATCTGGTGGTTTAACTTATCATGTAGTGCTAATGAGTTTAAGCATACAAATAACTTCAAATTCAGCCTTTTAAGATTATGGGTATTGGAATTGACTCTTTAATTTATCTTGAAAATCAGATTATGAATAACCAACACCTTAACCATAATTTAAACTATTTCCTATACCACCATGCTGGTACGTTTCTGGTAAAAGGATTCAAGTCTGTTTTTCTTCCACCGTCTGTCAGTACAATGTAATAAGCAAGATCATAAGCTGAAACCCTGATAGGTTGAAAGCTGTGCTTCCAAGTTATACTGTAACATAGTGAATTGTCTGTTTCTAGTGTTCTTGGCCCAGAGACTGATGTGCACCAAGGGCCGGCTTGTTGAACCCCATCAATGTTCAAAATGTCTAGAGCAGTTGCGTCAAGCTTGTCCAGTGTAACCCATGTGTTTTTATTCTGTGGTAGATCTTTCCATTTGACGAGGCACTGGAAACGTCCTTTTCGGTGTTGGATTTTAGTTATCCTGTCCGTTACCCGTTTCTGGACTTGCACATTGTTGAGATTAGTTTCCATAGGATAACTAATAACAGAGCCTTCCACAATTTTCAGGGCTTTTGTTGGGTTTAATTTTGTATCTGCAACAGCAGGATTGATGTGATCACAGTCTCCTGGGATTGTATGACTTGTTTCCTTATCTCTCATCATGATAGGGTCAGTTTGAATTGACTTACTTATAGCATCCACAAAGTCAGTGTTTGATGATTTGTCACTAATTTGAAGATCCGTTTGTGAGAAGTTATCCACACTTTTGGTTGGAGCAGCGTGATGCTGATTGTGTTCTTCGATGTGTTCATGGTTTCTGTTAAGCATGCCTTTTGTATTTAAGAATGTCTCATACCTTTTCTGGTCTCGCCTCTGGGTTGAGGGTGACTTGTATTTTCTCTTTTGTTGATACCAAGCACTGCCAGGTGCTGGTACTGCTGCCATGACACTTGCTGTCCTTTGGCCCTGGATGGTGATGGTCAGGCCGGTTCCATCTTCTTGTAGATTCCAGGTTGATGCTGAACAGCTTCCTATCCCAAGGATATCCAGGATTTGCATCAGTGTCTTGGGCTGGTTCATTTTCATAAGTTCCACTGTCTTGGGTGGGGAATATTTCGCTTGGCAAGTTTAGGTATCAGGAAAGTGTACTCAGCTAAAAAGTGAGTACCCCGGATTCTGCACCAACTATTGTAATGGAAAATGTACTCCAAGACAGTTGGGTTTATTTCAAATTCTTTATTAACTAATAACTTCCAGGTTGGGAAATTCCACAACAAGGATGGTGTCCTATCAGCTAGGTAGCTCCCAGCTGATGTGTCTCTCAGTAGCTCTACATGGTTATAAATACTCTACTTACATTGTATACCTAATAGCAATTAGTATATAGGAGTTTGGCTTCTAGTGAGCTTTTACAACAAGTATGGCAGATACAATTATTATGACTGTGATAAACAAAAGAAAGTTCAACATGTCACTAGATAGAATATGTCACTGGCACCAGTTGAATGTCACATTTAAAAGTAATTCTCGGAATGGGTAATTCTCCTTATAATAGTAGTGACATGTTGAATGTCACATTTAAAAGTAATTCTCGGAATGGGTAATTCTCCTTATAATACATCCCTCTGAGAGTCGTCCCTAATCAGTAATCAATAGTGTTTACTCCCAGTGGAGAAGCGAGTGCAGCGGTATATAGTAGCAACGCAAGACATAGAGAACATATTTGTAGAGAGATCAATAAGAAGGTCTTCCTTCGGGGCGCACGCATAAACTGATTAATCCTCTCGTAGGATCAGTTGGAATCTATGGGTTTCCGGTGCAGATTCTTCTCTGCACACTCTATCAATGCTCAGTTCATGAGCTTGATCTCATAACCGGGGCCTTAGCCGGGATCTCCCAGCTGTGCCTCCAGGAAACACTGCTGTCTCTGCCTCGGAATATAGATCTCAGAACATCATCTATCTATCTCAGCCAATCTCTCTCAGGACTTTTCACTTTGTCCCTAAAAAGATAATCTTCCTGTATTTTCACATGAGTATTGAATGCAATTTTTATATTTATAAACAAACACTTCTGAACTATCTCAGAACATAGTTGTTAAGTCCTGAAAAAGATTTGGTTGAATTCGCAGTGATTATATCTGAGTGTTAAGTGTTAAGGTATATCTGTCCTAGGTAGCAGATGAAATGCCCTCACAGGAATGATCCAGAGTTTGACATTCCCAAGGGACCCTAGATTATGCTGTGGCCCCCTAGATGTTTCAGACTAGGGACCCAAAATAGTACATGTATATTAACCAGAAATCCTGGTATTTTGACCACTATTTTTTATCAAAATATCTTTTCGGGCCCCTAGCCTAAAATCTAAGTGTCAGACCCTGCCTCACAGGAATCTGTGATATAATTGCTACAAGGATTCATAGTCTATGACTTCCACCTCCAAGGCTGCTGCTCACCAGCAGTTCTATTGTCTGGCCACGTGATGGATGTCCCTCCCAGGCTCAGGCTGCTGGGATGAATCTTGTTACGCTCCAATAGAACCTATCAATCTTCTCTTACCACATAGCCCTCTGCAATCACACTGCCCTGAGGGCAGATGGTATATATGCTGGTCAAGTGAATCCACCGATGTACACCTACCCTTGTTGGAATAGTCTCTTGGCATCTTAACTCTTATGCTGGTGGTGGCTAATTTGGCCAATACAAAATGATGCCAAAACCTGAAAATGATTAAAATCCTGGCACATGGGTACTCATCTGAGAGTACTTTGCAAGAGCATTCAAATTAATACCAACATGACAGTGTAAAGACAATTTTCATAAGTTTTTGCCTTCTTGTGCATTGGGCTAATGTATCCCCAGCATCAGAAGGTTTAGCATGCTTGCTTGAACAGGAAATATCCAAATGTCAAGCCTAGTAGGCCATTCCAAAGTTTTTATCAATTGACCATATAGAGGGTATCAGATATATTTCTTTTCGCCTACCTTGTTCATGTTCATGGCTATAACTCAATGTGTATGCCTACCCTTGTTGGAATTGTCTCTTTGCATATTAGCATACTTGTTTCAGACCTGTTACTAGCCAAGATTTCAAAAATGCCTGTCCAAAACAGCAAATTTAAAATTTCTGCCTGTCTAGATTTAGCTACTAATCTTCTTCAAATCCTTATACCAACTACATTTAATAGCCTTCTGTGTCAATAAGGTCAATTTACACTTCAGCTATGTCTCAGAATATGGTTTCTTTGGGAAATATTTTGTTGATATATTACAAAAGTCATGCTTGAAAATTCTTCATAGAAATTTTCGCATATTCAAAAAGGAGGTTTTCAGGAAACTATCTGTCCAAAAGTCCCTGGTTTCTGAAAACATCCATGTTTCAAGCATGGCAGACCACTCCCAAGTTGTTATCATTTGACCATTTAGAGGGTATCAGATGTTTTACATTTGCCAATCCTTGTTCATGTAGGTTAAGTCTTAATTTATACCCACATGCTGCAAGAAACCTTAGAATTTCAAGCCCTGCGAGCCATTATGGGTGTGTGACTTAATGACGACTAAGATCATTTAAGTGATGAACAGCTGCCTTTGCCACTAAATCTCATTGTACTTCTTAAGGCTCTCTGCCTCTGAAGCTGCTGGGCGCCCTAATTGCCTAAAAGAAATGGCATGGGTCAAGAAGGACAGTAGCCATAATTCAATCTTACCATTAAGCCTTAAACTTAAACTGGTTTGACTTGAAATTTAACAGGAACATATAGGTTCATATCTCAGGGCCTATAATTGAAATTAAGCTACATATTGCTTTAAATCTTGAAATAAAGACCATGTACTAGGAGATTCATGCCATAAAGTCAAAGGTACACATATGTATGGGCTTGAACATATGTGCCGTAAAGTTTCTTGCCTTAAAGTCAAGGGTACTTCTTACAAGCAGGGATTTCCTTAAACAAACTGTTAAAGTTGGATAACCTAAAATCTGACTGCATCGTGATGCTTTAAACCTTAAGGCTTCAGGGGAACTAAAGACCTCTAGGCACCTGGATAAGAGTAATAAGTATAAAGGGTTGATTTGAATTAACACAGAGTTAGCAATTCTTCCATTTTGATTCCAAGTCGTTATATCCAGAGGCAACACCCTCCCCCCCCCAAAAAAAAAAATGATAATAATAATAACAAATAAAAATAAATGAATAAAGAAAAAATAGACTAAGGAAAATAACACTGGCTCATTGCAGTAAAATCTCCTTATTTTGACTATCATTTAGAAAACTATTGAACTTGAAGCATAAATGCTTCTGTCTGGTAGAATGGTCCAGATAATGGACAGCTCTAACTGATAGGTTGCATATACATGTATATATGCAAATACTTGCTCCACCACTCCAAAATAACCTGAGCAGTTGGTTCACCTCAGCAGGCCCCCTTGCTATTGATTCAATAGTGCCTGCAAGCCCTTGCTACCAGCACATGCCACATGCAATTGACCTTAACCCCGGAATGGCCCGCATAGACTACAATTAAGTTGACAGGTTTTATTCTGCCGAGAATTCTGATGAAGATGGTGGATGATGGAGAAAGAGATTGGTGGAAGAGCGAGTCATGAAGCAGAATTTCAGCCGGCTATCATCCTTCAATCAGCCACACTTGTAATCAAGTGGCAAACTTTGGGCATGGAGCTATAATAATGCGCAGGTACATTGACATTGATAGCTTGGCTGCAAATTAAACTTTTCATGCAGCTACCACATACTTGTACATATGAAATGCCGTTTTGGCTTTACCTAAAGAGGGAGCCAAAGACAGACTACATCATGGATATAAATACACCTTCGGTGCTATAAGGACGTAATCCAGCTCTATGGACTATATACAGCTTTCATCTCAAATGTACACAAGTGACATGATTTAAAATTATCTTATCCAAATACATAATGATTAAAAAGTAACTGAAGAGAGATGGCCAAATGTTTATAAAGATCCATTTTCATCAATATTTTCTCAAAATATTTCTTTGTTTTCAAGGTATGAGTTACCATTTGTACTCAACTGCACCATTTATAAGCTTCGGATTTGCTAAAAAGCTAATGATTTTTCTTTACAGATTGAACATGGAAGATAAAACCCTAAAATCAATATTACCATCCTGGTTTGGAGTTTGATTATGTCTTAGACCCCTTCCTTACAGTGTACATCATATAAAAACCAAGTTGGCAATCTTTAATTGTGTTGATCGAAAGTGAATGTTTCATCTTGTATGCAAATATTTTACCAACTTTCATACAATTTTGCCTTGGTGTTTTGTACATGGAATTGCTTCATCTTATGCCTTTGTCTTCAAATTGTTTTGACTTGGTGGAGTATATTGATGTATTGCGAAAGCTATTATTGCTATGATGTGACGACGCCTGTGTGGGGGTGGTTGTCTGTAGTGCTCAGGGACTGTTTGTTCCCATTACCTAGTAGTTCTGCTCTGAGCAGGAAGTGGGCACATTAAAAGGAGATGTATTGCTTCACTTCAGAGTCTCAAGATTCCCTATAACTCTCCCACGGCGGCGGAGCTCTTTCTAAACACACTTTTCATCCTTGCTTTGTTTTTCATATGCTCTGTGTAGATAAACCTTCCCTTCGATGTGTTTGGTCACACCTGCTACTACATCATCATCCTCCTGGCTAGATAAGTACTGCTCTAGATAGCATGAGGCCTCCCTCAGCCAGCAAGCATTGGGAAACTGGGACTCCAAGTATGCCATCATGAATTTATGATGTTTAATATTGATTGAAAAATATTCAAATATTCATCAAACATGTGTATACAGCTCAAGAAAATTTATTATAAAATTCACTTAAATAAGAAGCTCATAGTGGAGTGACGTTGTCAAATTGTTTGTTTGAAATTGGCACATTATGAAAATTCTCAAACAAAGTATGTCTACAGTTGTCACAGTTTTAGAGGTTTTTCAAGGAATATCCAGTTATCCAGTATTGTATAAATGCTGTGGTGTATGGTGTTTGTAAGCTTTTGGTCCAGGCCCATGTTGTATTCCAGTGATCTTGATACTGTGCTATATGGCATTATAAGCAGTTGCCCCTAGGTCAGTGTTTACAGTACGTATAAGATTATAGTGACCTCTTAAAGGGTCCACTCAGTATCTAGAATATTGTTGTATTCCAGTGATCTCAGTACTGTGGTATTGTGGGCTGTGGCCCCCAGGTCATTGTTTACAGAATATATAGGGTTACATTGACCTCAAGGAACCACTCAGCATCTAGAATATATTGTTGTATTCCAGTGATCTCAGAACAGTGCTATATGGTATTGTGGGCGGTTGCCCCCAGGTCATTGTTTACAGAATATATAGGGTTACATTGACCTCAAGGAACCACTCAGCATCTAGAATATATTGTTGTATTCCAGTGATCTCAGAACAGTGCTATATGGTATTGTGGGCTGTTGCCCCCAGGTCAGTGTTTACAGTACATATAGGATTTCAGTGACCTCAAGGCAGAGCCACTCATAAGAATACAGTCACTATGGATTTTTTTCAGGGCTTTCCTACCAGTGGGTCATAACTAATTTATAGGCGCAGTGCGGTGTGATCAAGTGATTTTTTTCTGTGAATGGAAATGGCTTTTAGCTGCCGTTGCCTATAAAGAACGGATCAGGCCTCAGCCAGGACTGAGGGTGTAGATCAATACACGCTATGGACAGGCTTCAACACTTTTATGGTATGTTTTGATTAGCCTGAGGCAGCAGTAAAAATTGTTAACCAATCAGGTGCGGAGCTCAACCATAAACAGGGGTAAAGAAACCAATTTTACAAGCATGGGGTGTTCTTGCATCATTTATCGCACTAAACCTTATGTATTGATTAGTTGACCGAGTCTCTATTGGTGACAGATTTTCCCTATTGGATGGGAAAGTGCTGATCAATAAATATACTTCTTGTGAAAGCCTACACAATCAATTAGGGTCAAATGTTGATTGACAAGTTTCATAACATTGTATGAGGATATTATGTCTTATTTCAGGAAATAAACAAGTAAAGTATATTGTGGTCTCCCTTGAAAAATAGGACGCCCAAAATTGTTATGTACAATTGACACTTTTAGGCGCCCAGTTTCTGAATCCTAACTGACCCAGAGACATATCTTTCCTCTTTTGTCTAATAGTTCATGACCTGTATTCAGCAAATACGTGTTTTAGTTTTAGTCATTTGTGGGATTGATTTGTTTGACAGTCAGAGTTATGATCGGGGAGCAAGTAAGAGATTAGATGTGGATGGAGTTATAAATTCGAGCCTCGGGGACGGCTGCTGCCAAGAACATTCAGTTTTCGCTGGATTAATATTTACCTTTGAGATATGTTTGCTGTGATGCTTTCAGTCTTTTAACTTATTCATGATTAAGCGTTCTCTCTTGATTTGTCCCAGATAGTCAGACTTATAAATATTACTTTAGGGTAAACCCGAAAATCACTTTTCCTTTGAAGAAATATTGTTGGATGGGTCTGTTTCTTTATCTTTATTTGATATTCGCCAATAGTTTCCAGCACTAAAAGACAGTTTATCTCCTATTACCTCAGTAAATCAAGTAGTGATGATAATGTACCTGGCATATAGGCATTATTGGAGTGGTAATTGATGGTGTTCCACATTTGAAAATGTATTTTAGAGTTTATTGTGCCTATTTTCTGAATGAAATAACATGAAATTAGGCATCTGGAAAATCATACTATTCTAAGTATTGAGAAGGAAAATGGAGAATATGTTTATCTCAGAGTCATTGTAATGCTGATCAGCATCAATGGTGTGAAAGCCGTTTATGTTAATCTGGCCCTGTTTAATCCGCTATCTGTGGCAAGTTCACCTTGCCATGGCCGGCCAGCTGCTACCAATGCAACCAAGGTCCATTTACCTCACGGTGGACGGACGGACAAGATACAGCCTCCTCGTAGCTGTTCTGCGGCCCAAATCAATACTCTCACAAGTAGCACACAGTGTGAGTAGTTTGCCTTCTATGGCCACTTATGGATTTTACCATTGAGGCTGGGATATGGGCCAAAGTGCTGCTGGTGCTGAGCTGGCTGGCTGGTTGGCTGGCCACTTCACGCTCCTCGCCCCTCGCTCGCTCGCTGGCCCTCAGTTGGCTGCATCATGCTGGCTGGCTTGCTGGCCAGTCTTATCCCAAGACCTCAGCAACTCTTGAAGGCCATGGCTTCAGGAAAAAAAAATGCCCTGGCTGGTTGGTCAGTCCCGGCTGCTGATCTCAGGTATTGCTCTTCAAGTTGCCTGGCTGGTCAGTCCTAAGTCTAAGGGACTGGTCAGTCCTTAGTCTCATGGACTGGCTAGTCCTACATCTCAGGGATTGGCCAGTCCTACATCTCAGGGATTGGCCAGTTCTATATCTCAGGGACTGGCCAGTCCTAGATCTCAGTGACTGGCTAGTCTTAGGTCTTAGGGCCAGTCCTAGATCTCAGTTATTAACCAGTCGTAGATCTCAGTGTCAGATTGGCCAGTCGTAGATCTCAGTGTCAGATTGGCCAGTCGTAGATCTCAGTGTCAGATTGGCCAGTCCTAGATCTCAGTGTCAGATTGGCCAGTCCTAGATCTCAGTGTCAGATTGGCCAGTCCTAGATCTCAGTGACTGGCTAGTCTTAGGCCTCAGGGCCAGTCCTAGATCTCAGGGAATGGCCAGTCCTAGATCTCAGTGTCAGATTGGCCAGTCCTAGATCTCAGTGTCAGATTGGCCAGTCCTAGATCTCAGTATCAGATTGGCCAGTCCTAGATCTCAGTGTCAGATTGGCCAGCCTTAGATCTCAGGGACTGCTGAGAGCTAGCCACTTCACGCTGTCTGACTGGCTAGTCCTAGAACCACCAACAAGATTGTCCATTATTTAGTCAAGATTTATATGTGGTGATTACCATTGAATATGCTAATATTTTCCTCTCAAAAGACCATCATAGTAAAATTAAGGAAATCATAAAAAATGCCTAGATATATATTCGAACATGAAGATGAACTTTGAGTCATGTTTTACCCTGGGTTGCTTCATTATCTTACATCAGATTTACATAGGATTTGTTGGGAATCTTGCGGAGGCCGCTGAAACAGTATTGAGACATGTATAGGTTAATGAGCTGCGTGCTGTGAGTGTATGCAGTGCTCTAGGGGCCTGTACCATGCTGCAGTGCATACAGTACTAGCAGTAGGGCAATGTATAGTAGTAGGCCATGTGCTGCAGGGTCGAGAGAACTATTGATTTTCTATCAGTGTGGTCAGGGTATGCCCATGCAGCGCGGGGCTTGATATGAGAACTGGACTGATCCAGCAACTAACCCACACCATACCCACAGCACCCTGAATGGCCATGTGCTGCAGGGTTCAGGGCATCATTGATTTGGTGGTCAGGGTGTTTCCATGTGGGGTTTGATATGAGAATAGAATGTGTCAAGCAATTTACCCCCTCATAACCACAGCACCTTAATATGGCCATATGCTTCAGGGTTCAGAGAGATCCTTGAAGATAGAAAATCCTTTAAAGGAATGGATCTGAAATCCATGATTTGGTTAGGTTTCATTTCCCCTAAATAAATTCAGAGATCTTTTATTTAATGATTGCAATTTTTGAACACCCAGTTTAGCTAAGTTAAGGCCTTATATCGTTTACACTTTTATCTTCAATAATACAGTCAACAAATTTACAATACAATTTACGTTATCATTATTATTGTTTGAAGGAGTTTTCACAATAATGGAACCATGTTTTCTGTACAAATCACTACCGGAGAATCCCATATGAGATGTTAGAGGGCAGCTATGTGTGTGTAACTGGCATCTGTTGCTTGCCGCATGCTGCTGCTACTGCTTGTACTGGTGGTCGTAGTGGTGGTGATGATAGCTGGTGCTACAGGTGCTGCTGTCAAAGGTGAGTCACTCTCAGTGCACAGGTGTCTCTATCTCCTCATCCCTTTGCTCATCCCCTGCAGCAGCAGCAGCTGACCCCTGTGACCCCCGACCCCCTGAACCCTGGCTGGCCCACATGTCAGTTACCATGGTAATTGGCACGAGACAGGAGGAGTTACTGAGGAGGAGGAGGAGGTGGTTTAGAGGAGAAGACTTGCTCAGGGGGAGGACTAGGTAGACATGCAGGCGATATTTTAGCCTGGTTAAGTGTGATAGAGAGGGAAGATTGCGTAGGTGACCAACGCTAGAACAAACAGTGCTCTAACTGCTGCTTAAACAAGACTCGCCATTTTCAACTCATTGGAGCAGTGAGGAGTGGCTATTGGGGAGACCCAACAAGAGAACAAAAGCATGATATAGACAATATAGGATATTATTATATGCCTACTGCTCATTCTCTGCTGTGATTGGTCAGATCATGGTCACATGACCACCTTACAAAAGTGATATTGGGGTGCAATATCATTTTCCAACACTCTGACTCAGAGCTTTCAGGTTCATGTGCTCAATTCTCAACTTCAACTCTTAAAAAGGAAGCCAACAGAAGTGAATTGAGACAAGGAACTCAGAAGAGTTTGGGCTTCTTGTAAAATCATGATTAGGAAGGGAATTAGTAAAACACATTTTTAAATTAAATGAATAAATCATTAAATTTCTACAACTAATGCATGTGACTTCTTCGGGTATTTATAGTATTTTGATTGTGATATTACTGAATTAACACATGAATATATTAAAGCTTAGAAATTTACAATAACCCAATGGTTTGTGGTAAAACCCGGAAATGGAAAAACATATTAATAATATTTACATTTTCATAATTCTTTAAATTAGTAAATTATTCTATTTGAATGAGCAGTAGGCATATAATAAAACAAATATGGCACTTTGGTTTCGTGCAATATCAATTTTTATTGCACTCTGAAAAATGATATTGCTCGGCGCAAGCGCCTCGTGCAATATCATTTTTCAGAGTGCAATAAAAATTGATATTGCACTCACCCAAGTGCCATATTTGTATAATATTAATTAATTGTCTTTGTTGTTATTGTTATAATATTACTTTTTCTTTTGTTATCTCTTAAATCCTCTACTTTATTTTGTCATCATCATCATAACCATCACCATCATAATCGTTACCAAATTGTTTCTGTTAAGTGCTTTTGTCATCATCATCATCATCATCATCATCATCATCATCATTGTTATCATCAAATTTTGCCCTTTTTCTTGACTATTCAACCAACTGTACTGTCATCTACATACACATCAATTATAAGAATGGTGCATCATCATTATGATCAGTTGTATTTGAAACTATGAGATAAATCTATACTAGTTACCAGACCATTCTTATAGACCATGTGATTCACTTGGCATCCTGCCTGTCCTGCCTTTCTGACTAATGAATCCATTCCTAAGCTCCTCAATAGAGCATTCTTTCACAGGCATCTCAAAGGCCCAAGTATTGATCACTGTGGTCAGATATAGAACCTTAAATCACAATCATCATGTGCGGACATCATCTGCCAATGCTATAATTATACTGAGCACTGTTCTTAGGAAATTGACCATGCACCATGGTAATCTAGGAAGTTGGTCTAGAAAATATTGGATATATTTGAACTCTGCGACATAAAACTAATTTTAAATAGTTTTCAACTGATTCATGCCTTTACTGCACAGAACTGGCTTGTACCCCCAAATTCAAGAAACAGTTATCAGAACTTAACCCTTGTCATGCTTGAAAACTTGCTGTACCCTGGCCGTGACAACTGTATTTTTTACTGGCTTAATTGCAACAAATATGCTGATGCTGAATTTCAGGCCTGAGCCGGTTAATCCAGTCTGTCTTGTTGCAGTTGTTGGTGGATATTTCCAGGAGAGATGTCAGCTAGCTCAGTCTTATTGTGTTTGCTCTGTCCCATTGCTGTTTTTTGCTGAATTTACTTGCAACGGGCCAATGGTTATGTTGCACGCTCCTCAGCCTTATTGTGTTTGCTTTAAGGAGGAGGAGGAGAAGGAGGAATGCTGAACTCCAGGTCTGAGAGGGTTAATCCAGAGTCTGTCTTGTTGGTGGATATGTCCAGGAGAGATGTCAGCTAGCTCTGCCTTATTGTGTTTGCTTTAAGGAGGAGGAGAAGGAGGAATGCTGAACTCCAGGTCTGAGAGGGTTAATCCAGAGTCTGTCTTGTTGGTGGATATGTCCAGGAGAGATGTCAGCTAGCTCAGTCTTATTGTGTTTGCTTTAAGGAGGAGGAGAAGGAGGAATGCTGAACTCCAGGTCTGAGAGGGTTAATCCAGAGTCTGTCTTGTTGGTGGATATGTCCAGGAGAGATGTCAGCTAGCTCTGCCTTATTGTGTTTGCTTTAAGGAAGAGGGGATGCAGATGTCTATCAGGTCAATGTTGTCCATGTATAAGCAGAACTCCTAAGCCACCAAATGAAATTTGCCATGTCAGTGTGCCAATCTGTACATAAGGGCCAGGCATCGATCCTCGTGGCTCACTGTGATAATAGGCATCTTCTCCCTGCTGGTGCTGCTGTAATCCGAAATTTAGGCTTCTGTGGTTACTGCAATTATACTACCTGGCAAACAAGGCTGCTTCGGCCAACTCGTCAAATTTCATTGGGGTTTCATGAGTGTTTTTCGACTGGGGTCTTTCTGAGACTGGCATTCATAAGAAAGTTTTATGGCTGAAGATTTTCTCAGAATGTTTGTTCTGAGAGTGTTTTGAGGCCAAGTATTTTTCAAGACCTTATCAGATGCAGATCTTTATCAGGATCTTCCAAGACCCTGTGTCCGTATTTGGGTATTCTGAGACAACATATTTCTCAGGACCTTATGTGATGCAGGCCTTTATCAGGATCTTCCTGTGTCTGTCTTTGGGTATTCTGAGACAACGTATTTCTCAGGACCTTATGTGATGCAGGCCTTATATCAGGATGTTCTGAGACCCAGACCTGTATTT
>OZ012685.1:34452220-34459720 GCA_963942565.1 Maea johnstoni | reverse complement strand
ATCAAGAATCGGAAAATTCTTATTAAAAAAATATAAAGAATAGTCAGTGGACAGATGTCTATGGTCTATTATAGTCAAATAAACTCCTTTCGAAATAGCAATGTTTTCAGCTGTGTCTTGAAAGTTTTGCACGCTACTAGCAGCCTTGATGTTTTTGCTTTTAAAGCTCATTCCAAAGGCGTGGGTGCATAGGCACAGAATGCTCTGTCACCAAACCTTTTCAGATTAGTGTGTGGTATCTGTAATAAGTTCTTAGTCTTTGGTCTTAGAGTCCTTATATAGGCTATTGTGTGTTTCAAAAAAAAAACAGCGATGCTTAGGTCAGGTGTTTTCTTACACGCTTGTTGCCGGGAATACAATCCAGGTAGACGCCTGATTTGCAGTGGAGGGAGAGAGTTAAACTATGAGGAGGTTAACAGCTGGGAGCTTTGATGGCATGAATAATGGAGATCCATGTTGTGTAGTGTGCAGTGTACCCCCACCACTTCTGGAGCAGTGGCAGGAGGCAGCAGCAGCAGGGGGCAGGCAGCAGCAGCTCAGGAACTTCCTCCTCCCAGCCATCGCAACTACCAGCCAGGAACAAGGAGCTGGGAGCAGAGAAGGGGGAGGATACAGATAAACATACCCGCCCCACGCACATACACACACACACACACACACACATACAGATAAGGCCCCCTTCTAGGCTTGTGTGTGTCAGAGAGAGAGAGTGAGAGAGAGAGAGAGAGAGAGAGAAGAGAGGAGATGAGAGAGAGAGAGAGAGAGACGAGGAGAGAGCGAGAGAGGAGAGAGAGATGGAGAGAGAGAGAGAGAGAGAGAGTGAGAGAGAGAGAGAGAGAGATGAGAGAGAGAGAGAGAGAGAGGTGAGGGAGAGTGAGAGTGAGAGAGAGTGAGAGAGAGAGAGAGAGGAGAAGAGGAAGAGAGAGAGAGAGGAGTGAGAGAGAGAGAGAGAGAGAGAGAGAGAGAGAGTATGAGGGGTGAGTGTGTTGGTATAAACATTCAGCCTACTAGTTGGCTTTAATTGCTGCTGCAGTGTTGAAGGGAAGAGGGCCTAGGGGACTCTGGTTACACATTCAATTAGGAAGATGGCCAGGAGAGCTCACATGCCCACATGTGCTCCAAGGCCAGCCACCCACCTGCTTTATTCACACTGGCAGAAGTAGGAAGGAAAGCAGTGCAGAAACGTACTTTTATTGGGTTATTTTCTTTGATTCTGTCAATGATTTAAAGTCGTTACCTTTCCATGATTAACCCATGCTGAATCCTGGGTTTAAGTCTGACATTCTTTGTGCAATGATATTCCTGCTGAGTACCTTGCAGAGGGCTCAAAGATGTTCCTAAACACATGCCCCCTATTGGCAATAGGAGAAACTAAACAGCTTGCTTAAAAACATATCTCTTGGCTAGTTATGAGTTAACTATTTAAGTTGATAAAGCATAGAGGCTATGCTAATTCTTATAGTGGCTGTGCTCTAACTGTTTGACTGTCGATATGCTGAAGATAATTATAAAGAAAACAATTGAATGAAATCTGGAGATGACATCAAAAGATTCAATGAATGAAATCTGGAGATGACATCATTTATGTGCATTGAGAAATACATTGAGAAATACCAACAATTGAGGTGGTCACAGTGGAGGTGTGGTTATAACAGGGAGATAACAGAGAAGATGGGCTATTGAAATCGAATGGTAGCCACACAAGTAATAACGGGAATAAAAGTTACTTAATTGACTGGAGATGACCATATTAGGGGGTTGGCCACAATGAAAATGTTGCCACTATGTGCATATGACTAAAAAAAAAAGTCAAAATAGAGGAGTGGTCACAGTCGTCACTTAATTGACAAGAGAAGACCATTTTAGAGGGTTGGCCACTATAGACTTGTGGCCATTATGTGCATAAGATAGAATAGTCGAAGTAGAAAGAGGGCTACAATAGGGAAACAGAAAGATGACCACAATAGGGAGGTGGCCACATTAGAGATATCTACCCAGTAGAAATATGGTACAAAAGGGCATGGCCACACTAGAGAGATATGCACCGTAGAAAGATGACCACAGTGGGTAGGTGACTGCAATTGAGAGATAAATACAATAGAAAAATGACCTGAATATGGAGGTGACCTCAATAAAGGGGTATACATAATAAGAAATAGCGCAACAATAGAAAGATAAGCACATAAGAAAGATGGCCACAATAGGGAGTTGGCCACATAAGGGAGATATCCACATATAAATAAATATGACCTCAGTTAAGGGAGATGGCCACAAAAAAAAAATATGAACAGTTGAAAGATGACCACCATAGGCAGGTTGCCACAGAAGAGAGGTATACACAGTAGAAAGATGACCACAATAGGCAGTTTGCCACAGAAGAGAGGTTATACACAGTAGAAAGATGACCACAATAGAAAAGTGTGACCACAATAGAGAGAGACAATAGAAAGATGACCACAATAGGGAGGTGGCCAGATAGATATCTACATTAGAAAGATGAGATATGTGCATAGTAGAAAGATGGTCACATTATGGAAGTTGCTACAATAGAGAGATATACAATAGAAAGATGACCACAATATGGAGGTGGCCACAATAGATATCTACATTAGAAAGATGACCACAACAGAGATGTGGTCACAATAGAGATATATGCATAGTAGAAAGTAGGGATGTCATCGATAGTCGCCAAGTCGATGCACCGCTAGGTATGACCCTGTCGATAGTCGCATCGATAAGGCAACCGTATCGATGCGGCAGAATCGACAAAATTTAACCCCAAATGCCGCTACATTTGGGGGTTAAGTTCTACAGCCAAAAATCATGAGCGATCACTCAGCCTCAACATACCAACGGCCGTTACCTTTTATGGTTATGTTTTACGTTGTACTACGAGCCGTAAGTACACGCAAAACCATGAGCGGTAAATCGGTTCGCTCACCAAAACAAACGGGCGCCATTTTATTTTACTGCGCACATAGAAATCGCAGTATGTTCAGAACAACAAATGTTTGAAACGTTCGCTAAACGTACTGCTCATCAAGTGCGCAGTATTCGAGATACGAACGTTTCAAACGTTCGTGTCTCAAATGAGCAAACGTAATAGACATACAATGTGGCTAAAGATGAAATTAATACAAATAGCAGCCACAAAACGAATTCAATTCAAAGTAGAATGAATTGTAATAGGTATAAAAGAATAAATCAAATATAAAGGAAAATGATAACCAAATTAGATTAAGTAATAAATGTATTCAAATGAAATAAAAATAGAATAAAATAAATCATGATAGATTATAATAATTGATGAATGCATAATTACAGAATTAATTAATTAATTTGATCTTTGATGAATGAATTAAAAAGGCAAGAATGTTCTTTATTTTGAGCAATTACTAGGTAATTAATTAAGCCCAACGAGCACGTTACGGTGAATTGAATCGAATCGAATCGTATCGAAAAATATAGCGATTAATCGAATCGATAAAATCTCATATCAATGACATCACTAGTAGAAAGATGGTAAGAATATGGAGGTGGCCATACCAGAGAGATATTTAGTAGAAATGTGGCCACCATAGGGAGGTGGCCACGATAGATGCGTAGGGGTTTCCACTTATCAGGGACCAAGTGTATTTGAATAGAATTTCAATAAGTCAGTGCAGATTTGTACGTGTAGAGGTCTAATAACAGTCATTTCTCATCGATTACTGTTCTATTGCTCTCAAAATAGTCTGTGGGGCCCCCATCAGAGAAACTGGCATTCTGATGGTATTAAATTATTGATTGAGTTTGATACGAGCTGGGCACTAGAAATCTGCGCCACCTCTGCAGTAGCAGCAGCAGGAGCAGGAGCAGCTTGCTCTCAGTGGAAACTCTCTAGTACTGCTCCTCATCATCATCATCGTTCTGCCAAGCAGCACAGCATTATAAAACTGGCCACCACCCGCTCGCTCGCTCAGAGGAGTGAGTAAGCGCCAATATGATAGCCATCTCTCTGACTCATCTCGGGGAGTCCCTATCTGTGTTAGTCAGTCAGTAATATATCTCCCAGTGTGACATCAACACAGCTATAAATAGAAACAATAAATCCAAGATCTCCGTGAAATGCCACCTGCGTGCATCTCTTGTTTTTTGGTATTTGTAGTAATGCCTGATAGGTTTCATTGATTGATGAAGGTTTGCATTCTGTCTTTTGTGTAGAGGTGAACTTCTTATATTTTTTAACAACCATCATCTATCTTTGAAATACTAATTAGAGATTGATGATAAATGGAAATGATTAAGTTGTGTGTTTGTCTGTCAGTTTGTGTGGCTATTTATACTCAGCTATTGATAGATTTACTCCTTTTCACAAGGGTTCTTAAGAAATATCATTGCTTATAAATCACCTAAACCACAAAAACATGTTTAATGATAACTATGGTCATGGTGTCCTTATTGAACCATACCATATGTATTGAACTGTTTAAGTTAGTTTGCTGACACTCCTACTTATTATGTCAAAGTCATTTGTCACATTTTGATTTAGTTTCTACAGGTTTCAGTTTCTACAGGTTTGTGGATATAGTGTGTCACTATACCGTTAACCATTCTATGACAATATACTGATAGATTTCTTCAGGCTTTCCCATACGATTGTCTCAGACTATTTAGTTTCTACAGGTTTGTGGATATAGTGTGTCATTATATCGTTAACCATTCTATGACTATATACTGATAGATTTCTTCAGGCTTTCCCATATGATTGTCTCAGACTATTTAGTTTCTACAGGTTTGTGGATATAGTGTGTCATTATATCGTTAACCATTCTATGACTATATACTGATAGATTTCTTCAGGCTTTCCCATACGATTGTCTCACACTATTTTTTTTCTACGGGTTAGTGGATATGGTGTGTCATTATACAGTTAACCATTCTATGACTATATACTGATAGATTTCTTCAGGCTTTCCCATACGATTGTCTCACACTATTTAGTTTCTACAAATAAGTGGATATGCTGTGTGGTCAACCATTCTATGACCATCTACCAATAGATTCCTATAGCCTTTCCCTTACAATTGTCTCAAACTACTTTGATTCTACAGGTTTGAAGATGTGGTATATGTGATGATAGTTAACCATTCTATGACTATGACTGCTTCTAGATTCCTATAGCTGTTCCCATACAATTGTCTCACACTATTCAATTCCTACAGGTTGCTGGATGTAGTGTGTGACCTCATTAATTATTCCCTGATTTATCTGCTCATACATTTCTATAATCCCTCTTATATTGATCTCTGTGTGAGTGTGAGAACGAGAATTGGAGCGAAGCTGAGTAAACTGAGCTGCTGGCTTCATGCCTGTATCACACTCACCTACAACAGTGCTCTTTGTTGGTATATACTCATACTCAGACTTTTCAAGCCCTATGAGACATCTATAGGAACCTGAGCAAAGAATTCCATTGTATTAAATTTGAAAGTTGATATCGGAATTGAGGATGAAACAAGCAAGGGATTTCACCATGTCTCCCCCATAGGCTTGTATTAGCTTAGATATGTTTTAAGCAACAGTGAAATGATATATGTATATATATATATATATATATATATATATATATATATATATATATATATATATATATATATATATATATATATATATATATATATATATGTATATATATATATATATATATATGTATATATATATATATATATATATGTGTGTGTGTGTATATGTAAGTATATATGTATATATATATATATATATATATATATATATATATATATATATATTTATATTTATATTTATATATATATATATATATATTTATATATATATATATATATATATATATATATATATATATATATATATAAATATATATGTATATATATATATATATATATATATATATATTGATCTTTAATCAGTGCTGGCAGCTGGGGATAATTACTGCTACCCTATAACCAGATGTGTGTGTGTGTATTAGGCCTTAATCTATCAATTCTAAGATAGTCAGTGGCATAGTCTTGGCATGATCTGCCACAGGGCATGGGCTTGGCAGGCCAGCATGTCCAGGGCGGAGCTAATCCAAAAACCCAGTTAACCTTATGAATCACAATGAACCAAACCTGCTGCAAAGCCTGTCCAAGACCCTAGCTTGGGTCTTACAATGTGTAGTACCAGCTTACAGGCTTCTTCCAAGCCTCTTGATCAATAACCAGCTGTGTTTCAATACTGCTGAAGCAAAGCCCCTGTGGGTTGATGCCTGAAAATAGAGGCTATTGATGTGGGCCGTGATGCACGATTGGAAATGTGGCGAGATGTGGGTAATTGATCTCCAATCAGCGCTGGCAGCTGGGATAATCACTGCTACCCTATAGCCAGGGCTACAGCTATTACTGCTATCCTATAACCAGACAAATAATACTCGTAGCTATCCCTGCTACCCTATAGCCAGACAGCTACAGCTATCACTGCTACCCTATAGCCAGAGCTACAGCTATCACTGCTACCCTTTAACCAGTCAAATAATACTCATAGCTATCACTGCTACCCTATAGCCAGACAGCTACAGCTATTACTGCTATCCTATAACCAGTCAAATAATACTCATAGCTATCACTGCTACCCTATAGCCAGACAGCTACAGCTATCACTGCTACCCTATAGCCAGACAGCTACAGCTATCACTGCTACCCTATAACCAGACAGCTACAGCTACTACTGCTACCCTATAACCAGACAGCTACTGCTATCACTACTACCCTATAGCCAGACAGCTACTGCTATCACTACAACCCTACAGCCAGACAGCTACTGCTATCACTACTACCCTATAGCCAGACAGCTACTGCTATCACTACTACCCTATAGCCAGACAGCTACAGATACTACTGCTACCCTATAACCAGACAGCTACTGCTATCACTACTACCCTATAGCCAGACAGCTACTGCTATCACTACTACCCTATAACCAGACAGCTACTGCTATCACTACTACCCTATAGCCAGACAGCTACTGCTATCACTACTACCCTATAACCAGACAGCTACTGCTATCACTACTACCCTATAGCCAGACAGCTACTGCTACTACTGCTACCCTATAACCAGACCACTAATAGTCACAGCAAAAGTGGATCATATGGTATGATCCACTTTTGGTCACAGGGAATCACAGCTATCACTGCTACCCTATAGCCAGAGCTACAGCTATCACTACTACCCTATAACCAGACCACTAATATTCATAGCTAACACTGCTACCTTATAGCCAGAAAGATACAGCTATGTGTACTACCCTATACCAGACCAATGATATTCATATCTAATATTGCTAGCCTTTTGCAAGATAGCTACAGCTATTAATGTTACCCTATAGCCAGTCAGTCAGTATTCATAGCTATCACTGCTGCGCTAAAGCCAGACCGCCAATTTACATATAACTACCATTGCTACCCTTTATAGTCAGACATAAATTGCGACCCTTTATAGTCAG
>OZ012685.1:34433912-34446412 GCA_963942565.1 Maea johnstoni | reverse complement strand
CGCGAGATTTCGTTATTTTATTCCCTGATCCCGTTGTCATTTTCAAGAACACGTTTAGGCATACCGGTACACCAAATACCCAAACCAAAAACTATGATGATGACACGTTAGTAAGACACATTTGTCATTCACTCATTTTGGTTCTAGTCAAATAACATTTTGATATGATATAAAAATGCTGTTATTGAGCAGAGTTGACTGTTTTAGTGGGCAATAACTTGTATGTCAACTTTATGATGATGGGACACATCTTATTTCTCGCCAAATCTGTCTTTTGATAAATATGGCTTCATTGTGCAGAGTTGACTTTATTCTGAAATATTAACGAAAACTAGTCGTAAATTTGAAGTCATCGTATCGTTTTCCTTGCAAAGTAGCATGGTATGTCCTCGAACGTGTATCCCATTCTTTACGAATATCTCGTAAAATTGAAAGAAAAATTCCTTCTTCCTCGAGTGCACTCTAAATTGTAGTCAATTTCCATCTGACCTTAGATTTAATTGAATATGAAGGGCGCGTGCACGGGGGTCGAGTTCCTGGGGAATATCTAATAATTATCGCGAGAAAGTCCCCGCTATCATCAATTTAAATTCGAATTGATCCATTTGTTTGGCTGTAAGGAATGGCCGGTTAGGCGGGCATTCTACGGGATGGTCTCTAAATCATCCTGCCGCGAAGTTCACCGGTGCGTCACGTGACTGATGGCTCTCCTCTCGCTCACGTTATTAATGACAACTTCTCGCGAGATCTCGCCCTTGCCAAGAATTGGCGATGACCTCACGTAGAGGGACGGAGCACATCGTTAGCCTAACTTTGATTAAAGTTCTAGATGAATTAAGAAATAAGCACGAGTGTCGATATTGTATTATTGTTGGTAATTATATTTTCGATTTGGATATTTTGTGACTCATCAGTATTTTCTAGAAACCCACAGATATTCATGCCATCCTCGTAATGGTATCGCTTTCATCGTTATTGTTTTATCATCATCTTACATTATCGTTGTATCATGACAAAATGGCAATGATGATGATGACGAATAGACCCTAAATAAATACAAATAAAAATACAGAATAATACAATTTCAATGCCCGTACTTTCTAGATTTTAGGTAAAGGGTTATTATTTCCAGTACTTGGAAACGCCCATCGAGTTGTTTCAATTTTCAACACCTTCTGAAAAGTTACGCAGCACAGAATAATTGCATATGGCCCATTTAGCTATCGTGCAATTATTCTTGTGCATGATTGTGGCAAGTTACACACACACATACACACACACACACACACACACACACACACACACACACACATATATATATATATATATATATATATATATATATATATATATATATATATATATATATATATATATATATATATGATATACTTATATTCCATGGCAACTAATATGTCATTAAAAGCGCCCTCTCATCACGTAATGTACATTAATTATAAGTATATTACTTTAAATTGTATTCCATAGTTTTAGCAAAACAAGTAATGCTTTTCTTTTAACTGACTGACACCTGGAGAATTCTACCAACCGATCTTCAAAGGAATCGGAACAACTTACAAAAATCACTTCCTTGTTATTTATTAGATCAGAAGACAGACTGATTTCGACTCTTATAACATTGGAAGCACTAGTGTGGCCAGTGCTGCGGTTGCTGCTGCAGCAGGCAGTTGTGGCATGAGAGGGATATCGGTTCCCTGGTCTTTGCAGCGGATCTAAACCTCCCTTTGGGAGTGTTGTGTGTACAGTAACGCGCTGCCGAGCATGAGATTTCCTCCCCACCAGCCACCAGCTTCCAGAGCTGCCTCTTTTTACCAATTACCAACTCTCAGCAAACATACACACACACTCACACGTGTTCACCATACTGTATCTCTATACGGGATGCTGACCAACCATGACCAGAGATCAGACTAGTGACCAACTACCCTTAACGAATGACATGCCTAATTACCCAATGTAAACTACGACCCTCCAGGAATAAGGTGCTACATCTTAAATAAATAATATTGAACTTCATTACATGTAGTTTTCCAGATCTATTCGTTTGAATTATACTTCAAACTATTCAGTTGCCATCCCATAAAGGTCCGTAGGAATGCATAATAAAGTTCTTGGTCCTTTGCAATGGGTACTGATGATATCAACTTTTTATTCACTCTCTAAAAGTATTTTTGTGTGGAATTAGCAAAAATGAATATCCAGGAGTGCTGTTATAATTCAATTCTAGATAAGAGCAAGCATACCAAATTCCAGTTTTAAGTATTGGAATTTATGTTTGGCTTAATATTCTTTAACAGGACTGTGCATCCAAAATACGTCACGAGAGGGCATGCCATTGAATCATTTTACGTCACGCATTGCGAGTTGATGGGTTGGCTTGCCTTCAAGGTTTGTGGAATGTCATCACAGCAGTCATGTTATAATATTCCATAAAAAATACAGAATCTATTGTAATTGATGTATTACAGCAAATAAACGTACTACTATTACTGATACTACTACTACTACTACTACTACTACTACATTCTTGGGAATAGTACCGCTTCAATAAGGAATGTTTACACATTCTACAAACCGACTGCGCGCTTGAGATAAACAGTAATAATAATGGTTTATATATGCCATCAAAGAGTATTTTATCTATATCTTCCTTGTGAAAGAGTTTATACAAGTTGAAATGCTAACCTCAAACGTAACAGCCTTTCTTTAAATTGCATTCAAGACCACGAAGTTTACCGAGTTGTACTTAGTGCAGAAACTTTCAGAAAATAAGTTTTCGATACACTTCTCATGGCTTGGTTAACCTAGTGGCTGGACGTCTCCCCAACTCTTGTATTCTAGACCTCTAACACGTCTTAGAATAACTTTGAAACCAATCATAATATTTAAAAACTATATGAAAGAGAGTTGCAAGTTGAATTCTTACAAATAGGTTTCTATTGAATATTTCTCCCAAAATGCAGTGGCACAGACATATTACCAAGAAAGTCCAGAAGTTTTTGGCTATTACAGGCTGCAAGTATGGGTCAAAGTTGAATCCCCTTTCCATAAGATGAGGCATCAGTCCCCCCCCCCCCCCCCCCCCCCCCCCCCTGCACCAACACTAAGATACACCAACATAGATATCACAAGCAAATGCCTTTCAATTAGATTTTACATACATCACGCAAGATACATGGCTTTTTGGAATTCTTTTCAAATTGCTTTGCACAGAGGTGTAGCATTCCGGGGAGCGGGTCGCGAGAAGATTGTCCGCAAAATACTCCTATTTTGCATGTCTTGCCCACATAAGCATTCAGCCACCAGCGAATGGTGTTTCATTTTTGTCCTTAAGTGCTGATATTATCGCCTATTTCCCGGGCTTTAAGGAGCGCCTTTAATGTGGGTGACTGTGGCCGTGATTTATCGCTGGTGTAGGCCTGAAGACGGCTCCTCGTCCTTTCATTGACTATGTTTGCTGGCCGGCGAGAACATTCATCATTTTCGTACAATACTCGCCCAGCGCCACTGACATGTGCTGCGCCGTATAAATTTCATCCGCTTTGTCGCGAAAGGTAACTTGGTGAATACCCGTTTCTTCGGGAGAACCCCACCGGCCCGAACACCCAACCTCCTATTGCGGTTAACCCTTGGTTTCCCCAGATGAGGAAAGTTCTGGGTATCGATATCACAGAAGTCCTATCTCAACTAGGCTCTCTTCAAGTAATTATGGGCAACATGCTTGTGCACAGGATTAATCTCTTTATTATTACCTATCGAAAAGAAATAAGTGGTCTTTCGTGAATCAATTTAAAAAGAACGCACCAGGGAATTCTAATCTCAAAGGCCATCCAAATATGATGTAATTGTTCTAAGTGCAGTTTAAAATAAAACGTAACACATTTAGCTTTCCCATGACGTAAATCGGACAACTAAGCATCGCAGCAAAGACATTGTAAAACTTGCTAGAACGATCACTAACTGGTCTTAAAAGACAGGTGGTCGTTGCTAACGGGAATGATATATGACAGTTTCACTTGCTGGCATTTAGAGTGCAATTCCGAAAAGTGGATGGTATCCCTTTACAGGTGCCATGATAGACAGGTTTAAACACAAGCGGGAAATACTCGGATTCTCCTTTTTTAAATATTCAAATGAGTTGGTTCGTTGCTCATATTCGGTTACTTAACCCAAGATGTATTGGGGAATCATTCATAAATGCACATACTAGTAGTTCATTTCAATACTAGTATTACTAAGTGATAGCAGCGGTATCATATTGTTTGTAGCAAGGTAAATTAGACAAATCATGGTAGGTTAGCCAACCCAACACGGCTGTGCCAGCAAGAAAATTCCCCCTGTTGAGGTCAGCTCATACTTGGTGTCCTTCTGGCTTTCAACGATAGCAGGCTTTATAAATGTTTAATTTTCATAAATGCCCTTAATAACTCAATATATAATATACATGTATACAGTATTCATGTATACTAGAAGTCATCGACAACCATTTCCTTCAATTTACACCCTTTCCTTAGGAATAATGGTTGCTAAGATTTTTCCCCACAATACGGAACCAATCATTGCATTAAAACCCATTATATACAACTTACCAAAGTCTAAATTGACACATATTACCATGCAATATATTCAATGCAAAACCAGAACGCATTTTGATATAGCATTATTAAACAACACAATATAGTGGGTATGGAAAGAAAAAGATGCTCTCTGCAATCTTAGGCAATAAAATAAAAAGTATTACAACGCAAATTGTTAAAATAACGCACCAAAATACAATTGAATACAATCCATTCAGAAGAAAACACCCTTATGCATGCCATCTAATGCAGGGCAAACAGATCAAAAACTATTGTTTATATTGGTTGACGTAAACTAAAAGATGTTTCAGGGGAGAATTACATTTCCACTTAAAGACTACCTCACAAAGATAATGCAATTGTAGTAAAATGCAACAAGCGATAAAAAGCCATCTGGTGCATTAATAGGAACACAATGTACTAATATACTACATGCACACGTACAGCACAGCACAATTGTCTCACAGATCTTCATATTTATATGACATTGGAATTTGTCTAATGAATGTCTTTTATTATTATGCCAGAAAGGCCTCAGTGCAATGCGACGGGAAAAATACCTTGGTTAATTTGGTTTGGTATTTATGCGCTGAGGTAACATTTATGGCAATATTTATTCCAAATGGAGATAATAACTTATGCATACATTTCATTTCTTATCCCACAAAGAATTCAGCCAAGAAACATGCACTAGACATCTTTTTGCATTGCATTTTCACTCGTTGGACTTAAATTCGTGGCCTTTTGGGCCAATGGCGTTAGTTGGAAGGATAGTTGGTATGCATCATACTTTTAATGGAGTTTACATCATTATATCATTCATTGATTGTTTTCTCCTTTGTTCTACCTTAAGAAAATGTGTTTTGTAATTTGTATGTTGTTGTACGATTCTTAAGTGTAGTCAATAAACTTACAATTACAATTGCATAACATCTAGTTGCAAGGCACGTCACATACGCATAAAGAGGAAAAGATGTAGTATGTATTTTGAGGATTTTACTCGACACAAGTTGAAAGAAAGGGGGAAATAGAAGCACACTGGTACAACTCTGCACTTGGACGACATTTCCGGTCGAGAGGGCGCAGCACGCACTAATACCAGTCATCCCAACACTGGCAAATTGCCACTCTGTACCATCCCATGTCATTAGCAATGCGAAGGATTTCTAAGGAAAATAAAGCGATTTTTCGCGTACAGTGACATTGGTCTTGTTTCTGAGTTGCCTCCTTACGCTATGTCGCTATAATATCTGCAATCCACCTGTCGGGGTATTCACTTGCTTCATATTGGAAAAGGGTAATTATCCTGACCTTAGGTGCACGTGCTCTATGTGCACACAATGCGTTATTTCACTGAGAAAATACTTTCTGGATCCATCACAACAAAAAGGCCTATGTTCATATTATGGATTTTCGACATAGATTTATGATGAGAAAGTAAGTGACAGTACAGTGGCTTGGTGTTATGCCAAATTCTTGGAATGACTAAAAGAATCGTTTTTTTAAGATAGATATTCACGAATGCACTTTCTGTTTTCTCACTAATACGTTTACAAGCACAACCCTTAGCTATCCATGGAAAGGTTAATACCGGCAATTTAATTTTCATCACTTTTCTGCCAGATACGGTCTAAATCGTGGCTAGTCCAGTATACGTTTTTGAACACACCGGATATTTTCCGACTCCAACGGTCAACCCCAAGGCACTGGCAACTTTCTCACATGCCTTGAGTCAGATTCGAGGTGGGGGGGGGGGGGGGGGGGGGGTGTTGCGAGAGACGGCGAGAATTGGTAACAAGGCCTTAGATTCTAAGTAGCTGTAGCTGGACCTCCCATGTGAGGAAGGGGATGTAAGATCCTACTGTTCGTACAGTTTGATAAACAGGAAACAAGTCAGACCTAGTGTTATACATCTTTGGAAACTGGTCATTCAAGGATTAATACGTTCTCTGTCTATATACATGAACTATCTAAAAATATCCATTTGCGATCTCTATATACATGTATCTAGTTTCCATACTGATTTCAATGAAATTACTAAGTATTTCTCACTATAACAGATAGAGTACCCGAAATTGAATTCATAATATTGCACAAGATATGCACCAGTGAGTTTGAACTTCACTTGATATCAATAATTATGAAGATCATACTTTATAACGAAGTCAAGTGGTCCAACCCTTAACGACAGGAAGTTATTTTTGGATTTAACTTGAATCATTTTATAGTGGCTGTTTCTTTTTTTTTATAGGGTCTTAATTGTTGGAGGTCAATAGAGTACCCGGGGAAACCAACGGCTAACCCCAAGTCTTCGCCAACTCTCACAGATGCCGCTAGCAGGAAGTAGACAGTTCGAATAAATCCATTACTAACATGCATGTCAGCACTGGTCGCCTATTACATGGCGTCCGTTCTATATTTTCACCTTCTCGTTTCTGAATTCAGTAAACCGTTTTTGTCTTGAACCCCTTTACCCATTTCATCGCTGAGAGTAAACAAAACAAATTCAACGGGTTGTTCTTTAAATAGTATGAAATGGGAGTAAAAGGCAGGACATGGAGGTTACTTTATCGATCGTACATAAATTTCATGTGCAAAGTCAGAATTAAAGATAAATGTTCAAACTGGTTCGAAATGGGGTGTGGAATACACCAAGGGTTTTTTTTATCATTGATCAAATACGTTGCATTTATTAACCAACTAATTGTGGAATTAAGGGACTCTGGTTACTGCTGTAGAGTTAGAGATCTGTATAGCACCCCACCTGGCTATGCAGATGACATAGCCACGGCATGTTCTAGCAAACACAAAATGGATAGGGCATTGCAATTGGTTGATACGTATGGCAAAAGGTGGCGTTTTAGCTTCAACGCTAAAAAATCTGCCATTTTGGTCTATGGTGAAGATGTGAAAAAGAATCTCCAAAATTCTAAAAATAGAGTTTTCATGCTAGGCGATAAGCGAGTCTTAGAAAGAACCACATATGATCACGTTGGTATAAAAGCCTGTCTTTATGAGTCCAATGATAGAGTGTCGGAAAAAATATGTAAAGGCAGGAGAGCCTTTAATGCCTGCTCTGGATTTGGCATACGTAAAAATGGTTTGTCTATGAAAGCATGCAATATTATTTACTGGGGGATTGTTATCCCAATCGTTACTTTCGGGTCCGAGTTATGGAACTTGTCTGAGAAAGACTATGACGATCTGTGTCTTTTCCAAAGACAACTTGGGAGACGTATTCAACGCTTCCCTGCAAGATCGCCAAGCTGTAGTAGTTTTTATGGCTTGGGGTGGCTAAGAATAACGACTTATATCTTAGTGAAAAAACTCCTCTTTGCTCTCTCAATACTCAGACTCGCGCCTGAAAATATAGTTAGGCAGATCTTCATTATGAAAGTTAATATGTTTCATGAGAATAAGAATCTTCATAGTCTTAATCTAAACCGAAGTCCCACTTTTGATATCCTCAATCAGGCAATAAAAGCTGGGGTGTATAATGTTCTATATGATATGTCTACGGGTAAAAAGGCCATCTTCCCAAAAACAACATGGTCAAAAATGATATGGGCAAAAGCTTGGCAATTGGATGATATGTTTTGGCACTCAACCAATATATTTAACACTAACAACGACCTCTTGAATAGGTTAGATCGACAATCTATGTATCTCCCATGATGGGACTTGAGTGATACCACCCCTAGTATGATGGGTATTTGTGAAACAATGGCTCGGTTAATTTGCCATGCTAGCAGGCTTAAAGTCGATGACCAAACGCTTAAAAGTCTAACTCCGAGTCATAAGATGTGCTCTAATTGTAGTATGTACGTGGTTGAAGATCTATTCCATATACTTATGCAATGTCCCTTTAACGAAATATTGATGAAAAGGCTTTTAATTCGTATAACAGACATTGATAACTGCATTAAAACGGCTTTCGAGGGAAGTCCGAGTGAAGTTTTCAATTGGATGATAGGAAAATATATTCCAAATGTAGATCGAAAAGTGATGCATAAAATATGGATGATCTCTGGCAGCGAAATTGCCAACATATATAAACGCATATGTAGAGAAAGATCCGGCGTAGGATAGAGTAACTGTCATCTGATGGACTGCTCTTCATGCTATGGACCACCTTCTCACATTAGATCTACCCGAACTGGTCATAAACATTAGTCTTTTCTTTGTATGTTGTCTCTTTGAGTTAGAACCCAGCAGTTTTATTATGTAAATGACTCATTGGCTATGTCATTTGAATCAATTCAATAACTACCTACTCTAACAACCTATTGTGGGTAGTTAATGACATTTCCTACTCAGAGGATACACCTTAATGAGTCAATTTAGTTATTTTGTTTGGTTATATATTTTCACTTTTGCTATTATTTGTTACATTTGTTTCACAATTGCTAGCTTTTACGCAATTGTTTTTTGTTGTATCATTTTATGTCGGCTCGACCTAGTCAATAAAGATACATACATACATACATTGTTAAAACTAAAAAACGTCCACATCGAACCAAAAAAGGCATCCGCCACACTGCCATGACCACCCTGGAAAACGTTCCCACTTGTTTGTTTATTCACTCACTGGTTTTGTTCTTGCCGTGGGGTCGGATTTTTCACCCTGTTACTTCTCCCAAATAGAATTCTAAATTTATGTTTAATTATGATTTGCTCACTCAGCAATGCGACCCAGCTATTATTGGCGGCTACTATTTACATTACATGAATCAGTAGACCTATGGAGAGATGGGACTTGATTGGTTGAATATAAGGCTTCCCGAGCGTTCACCCCCACCACCCCCAAGGCTGCTTAACCAAAGACCCCCTGACGCTGGAAGATGGGTATCTCGCTTCATCTGGCACTCAAGAGACGCTCGGAATGGATTTGACCTGGTTTCAATTCAGGTGGCTTTATGGGCCCTCGGCTTTGACCCTCGGGCCATAAGTCACAAATCTCTGTCTTAAACATGGCGCACCCCGACAGAACCCCTTTCCAGGTATTGTCAACGTCGCCTAGGCAACGTGGGGTTTTTTGATACAATTCCCGGGCACCGCAGACAGACAATCACGATGGCGCCATGGATGATTGGCCATCTTGTCTACTTTACTCCACGAAGCGCGTCACATGATCTGGCGTCTGTGACCGGTACTCTGCCTCCCATATGCGCGCGCATCATCAAGTGTCAGATTTTGTGGTAGTCTGGAACAATTGGCAAGGTGACCACCATTTGTCACTTTGTGAAGTTCTTTATGTCTCCAGCAAATTCCTTCACAACAGCGCCTTTCGGAATGGCTGAAAGAGCCCCGTTTTTAATGGAATCCCCGGATAGATGAGATGAGCGCCTCACCCTTGTGGGAATCACGGAACTGGGTCAGCCCCAAGTCCCTCTCCTGATTTACTGATCATGCGTAAAGCTGCTGAACGAGGACTAGAATTTTTACCTTTAATAAAGGGGCGCATCTGTCCAGTGCTTTAACATACAGAGCACTGCACCACGGCATTTAATTCACGCCCTTTTGAGACGTTATTAATCCCTCGTTATTAATCCCATGGTCATTTGAAATAATAATGAGGGTGATGACAATTGAAAGGAAACCATCATAAACTGGTCTTCAAGTTTATCCCCTTTTAGTCAAAACCCCCAGTAGTCACCGCCAAACCCCCAGTGATAAGGTACACTCGTTAAGTCAAACCTGCTGACTATCTCCAAATACGGTACTGAACGGACAAGGTAGTCATCACTCGAATAATGGGATATGTTTCAACTGCAAGAATCTTGGAACTGGTCTTGCAGGACTCAAAGATTAAACGGTATTTGGCACGAAGGTCATTTTAACCTTTTCATCCCCACTACATTTCCAAAATGCATGACTATTTTTGATGATTTCTATATTACTAAGGCGTATTTTGGAATGCGGTTGAAAGATCTTTCCTGGACAGAACCTTTCCGAACAATTTGCAAGATAGTTTGTCCTATTCACCTGTTATTACGAAATTACTAGGCCAAGGCCATCTAAGCTTCACGGGATATAAGGTACGAATGTATACAGATGAAGAGCGAAGCCTGACGCACTCGTCAAGGTCTTTTGGTGGTATTCACAGGTGCGTGGGCTGTATTGCTATGGTTATCAACAGGCAAGGGGAAATATTTAACCTATTCAGCTCTGCAGGAACCTGAAAAGGCCTGGCGATTCTGGAAACATTTAAATGACTGAGTCCTTCTTTGCAAAATACTTAAAGAAGAAATATTAAACAAATCTCACCCAACAACACATCTTTCAAATACTTTGAGATTTACTTCTTTATCGCTAAGCTATATACTATGGTGTCAAAGCATTTTGGTCACACTTAAAGCATTAATGGATTAAGCATGAGGATATGGAGAGAAGGGTTTATCAAGAGGTTCTTGAGGGGTTCTCAGAGCGTATTAAATGCCTTCAAACGCGTGATTTATAGTCCATTCTCGCCTCAAGTGGCGAGCTCTTTCTGTTGGTAATTGCATTCTCGGAGTGGATTTTCCGTAAAATAATCTTTGGCTCGTATTCCCGGAATACAAACAGAAGGGCGTTATATTGAATAGGGTTATTGAGTTTTTTGAAAACCACCCAATCAAACTCTCCCCATGTCAAGTGGTCAGTGACTTGTCTTGGTCATCAAGCACTGTTACACTGTATGTTGGTGTCCCAAAGACCACATACTTTATATAATACTTTATATACATATATATATATATATGTATGTATGTATGTATGTATGTATGTATGTATGTATGTATGTATGTATACTATAGTGCCTGCACATTATTCTGAGCTACACACACACACAAACACACACACACATGTTTAAACTGTAGATTTCACGTGAAATGACTCATTTGGGAGCAACGATTTTCCTCAATGTGACGATAGCCGAAATGGGTTTTAAATGAGGCACTTAAGTGCAGGTAAATATTTCAGGGGATAGGCAGTTGTTAACGAAGCAATCTTCCTGCAATCTTCTCCGCAGGAACACGGCCTACTTCTGAGAAAAGTGCATATTAGGAAGTTCTTTTCGACAATTTTCTAGGTGACAAGACAAAGCTGTCTCGCCTGAGACATGGCCTAAATACTAATTATCTATTCTTCTCTTTTTACAAACATTCCTATCCAATCTACAAATTGCCAATTTTCAAATTGTAGGAACTTTTTAAAATGTATTTTTCAAAAGCCTATTACCAGTAGGATGGGGGTATATATGCTTTTGGAGTGTACTGTTTGACGCAGGACATATCCCATGGTGTGTAAGGCTTTTGAAAACGGCGCCTCCTTACATTGTAACTCATCCTTTATGGAAACCATTCATTCATTCATTCGTTTACTCACTCATTCATTCACTCATTCCTTCATTCTCTTTTGGCCCTGACTAAACAGCCCAATGCCTTTAAAGTGATCAAACCTGTCATCACCCCTTCACTTTCTAATCATATTTAAAGATATAAACGAAAACCAAATCTGTAATCACTCATTCCACTTAAAAATGGGAAACTACAATGTATTTAAGTTTCAGCTGCGCTGGTCTTGTATTATGACACTGAAATCAACGCATTCCTCCAGGTGGAAGGTCAAGTGAGTGAAATGCACCATCTCACTGCATAAGTGTCACAACTCTTCCAGCTGGTACGACTGGACGGTCCAACAGGTGCCCCACGGAGCGTGCGCCGGCACGGGGACCGACACACTTGATATCGAGAAAAGGCTTTAATACTATTGCCTCAGCTACTTTCAACAACTGGACCAATTTGAAACGGTGTCTGGGTTCCAATGTCAACACGGCATGGTCTGGGTACTTCCGCCATTGCTTTCTCCCGTACTGTACTGTACATCGTCTACTCAAGCGAGGAGCTCTACTTTATGGCCATT
>OZ012685.1:34396412-34428912 GCA_963942565.1 Maea johnstoni | reverse complement strand
GATGCTAGCAATTATGATGATGATGATGATGATAATATATATATATATATATATGCTTTATTGACTGTATTGTTACTACAAAATATATATATCAGAATACAAATATAGTGATGAAGTAGAACAAAAATATAACAAGAAATAAATCATCCGTAAAGTGATGAAACATAGGGATGTTATGCAACAAAAGGAAAAAAAAAGAAAACAGTATATATTCGGGACATATCTTAGAGGAAATCCCGTTACAGATTAGTAGAATAAATAAATCATAGTCCTTGCCAGTAGCCAGGGTCTTTGTCGCCAGTGATAGTCACATATTAATATAGTCCTATCCTATCCCTTCTTTCTGTATTAAATTGTCTCGATACATGCCATGTATAAACTTCACAGATATTAACCACAGGCTTTCCATTTGCTCAAAGGAGTATCCTATCAAATTCTTACCTAGGAGGACTGATAGGATATCACCTGTTAAGCAAAACTCGGGGTCACCAGCCTCCATATGAGTTGCTACTGCTGCGAACATTTTACGGCGGCTATTCTCAGAAGATGGGCATTGGAGTATGAGATGTTTCGCATCATCAGGGGCTGAGAGATCACATAGGGGGCAAGCTCTTGCGAAGGCTGATGACCCTTTTAGTCTGATATCATCCATTCTCAACAGACTCCCATGGCATACTTTGCGTGCTAGGGTTTCACAAAAATAAATACAGGCTGGATACTTGTCAGATAGCGCCCACCATGTTAAGTACCTCGGGCTTGGGTTAATTGCACTTATCATATCCAGATTCCTATATAGGTTGCACTCAACTTTCCAGAAAGTATCCTCGAGGGACCAAGCACGAGCCAATACTAGTTTTCTCCATGTTGCCTTGTCATAAATATGGTCCCTTTCTATCATGTTTGATACCTCTTTAGACATGTTGAAGACCGACACAACACTCATTAGGTTGGAGACTATACTAAAATCCTCGTCTAATTCGGGAGTGCCAGGTAAAGAGAGTTGTTTAACCCTTTCATAGAAGATAGTTTTTGCCACTGAGCCTTTTTCCATTGATAAAATCGACCTAATAAAGAGCATTTTCTTTACCTGGACGTATCTCTCCAACCTAATCCAGCCTAGGCTATATAAACTACACGCGTTCGGTGCTCGCGGATGAAACCGTTGAATTTTCTTACATACATAGTTCTGGAAGGTCTCAATTAGACCAAAGCTCTCATCGTTGAGCCTCCACAGCTCGCAACCATATAGAGCCACCGGGACAACAACCAACCAAAAAATCAGGTTACAAGTGACCATAGTTAGGCCACACTTACGGATGCCAATACCAGTCAGAGCATTAAATGTCCTTCGTGCCTTAGATATCCTCTCGCGGATTCCACCAGAGTCATTACAAAAAATAGAGACATTGTTCCCTACGTGGTCATAGTCTGTCCTTTCACTTACCTTAAAAGGTCCTAGACGAAAATCCCTTTCTAAGGAGTTAAACTTATGTTCCTTCGCTGTCTCTCCAAAAACTAAAACACCACTCTTCTTCGCATTAAAATCATATCTCCAAGTGCGTCCGTGGGCATACACTATGTCCATCACCTGGCTCATTTTATGCTTGTTAAGGCAAGCGGCTGCAAGATCATCCGCATATCCCACGGGCGCACTTGGCGTTTTGTACATCTTGCAGCACAACTGAGACTGTTTCAGTTGAACCAATAAGGAATTGATAAACACCGTGTATTTTAACAATGACATATAACCTCCTTGATGAATTCCACAAGAGAGAAGGAGTCCAAAATCTTAACGCAACATTTAAAATCAACATAGCACGGTAAAGTAGTCGCCACGTTTTGCCGGTTATCCCACTGTCAATTTTTTTTTAAAAAGTCCCCCAATCCAGACAGAATCAAAAGCTTTAGCCACGTCATAGAATGCAACAATGCACCCATTGTTGTTCTCTAATGACGTGGCTATAGTTTCCTGTAAGATAAAGGCTGAATGGATGCAAGAGTGGCCAGTCTTACACGCACCTTGAAGGTCAGAGACCACTTTCTCATCTACCCACCAACCCTTCAACCTATTCCATATTAAAATTTCAAAAAGTTTGTTAAATGTAGATAAGAGAGTGATGCCTCGGTAGTTGTCAGTGATAAGATTAGAAAGATCCTTACCTTTGAATAGAGGGATTTGTACTCCTATACGAAAACATTTAGGAATATACTCCCTCCCGTATCATATTATAGAGCATAAAAATTCAGTGTCAGGGTTGCCTGCATTCTTTAGATGCTCTGCTACGATGCTCGGTGGTGAGGACGACGACAATATCAAAAACTACAATTGCTTTTATAACCAACATCATCCTTATTACTCTAGTTATTATTATTATTATTATTATTATTATTATTTTTATTATTATTATTATTATTATTGTTATTATTATCATTATTATTATTATTATTATTATTATTATTATTATTGTCATCATCATCATTTCGACCATCATCACCATAATCATCCATCATCATCATCATTGGTATTTGTAGTAAATCTTCATCATCACCCTAATTATGATCATCATTCTACTGCTCCTCTTCATCATCATCATCATCATCATTATCATCATCAGCATCATCATCATCATCATCATCATATCAACGTACGATGTTTTTTTCTTTACTGAGACAGCCTTTGAAACTTGCTGTAGACAGTGTTAGTTGCAGTGTACGTGCTATTTACGAGAGGAGGAGCTCTGTCCGGCGACAGGTCTACCAGCAGAAATCGTCGACGACTACGACTAGGGTAATAAAGCACTTTAATTCACCTGTCTCTCCCAACAGGTGATTATCAAACCATTCTGGAGCAGCGTTTACAGGTATTTTGCAGCATTACCCCGAGGAGACAAATACTTCATTCATAACCATATTTAACTGACATACACATAACCATAGCGACTCTCCTATAGGTATTTCAGTGTGGAGAAAAAGTCAAATTTTTAGACTTTGTACAGGTTCGTTATTTTTCAAAAATTAGACTTTTCGAAATTTACCAACTTCCCGTTTTATCAACGAATGGCTAGACTGAGGGTGGTGGAATACATGGTTTTAGTGCATGAGTAACAGAAATAGGAAATTGGCGACTGCATTCCCTTTGCGAAATTCAAAATATTCAAATGCTGATTCGCATCAAAAGTTGCACATATCCTCTGTTGTTTCTTTCCATCCCAAAAAGAAGGATCTTTCAAAACTACTGTCACATCTTTCTGTGAGATCATGCGAAACAAAAAAAAAACACCATTGTATAATTTGATGGTGGTTACTTTTTAGATATCTGAGACTATATCGTGTTTATGCATCTTTGGATGGTTGATGAGTTGATAACTGGAACAGCCAACAGCATACCCTAAGTCCCTGGAATCTTTATCAAGTACAGAAATGGGAAGGCCTGGTGGCATATAATGAAGAAATGATTCATTCTTTAAAGACCACCTTTTGTGATATTATAGCATGCCACATTTACATAATGAGCCTTACAATCCTTATCAGTCAATTCCTATGCTTGCTTTGTCCTCCATCAAAAGCTCTTTCATTCCTTTATCTGTCTTTGCATCACGAATATGCAATTAGAATTTAAGCTTTTTTATGCATCGTAATTCTGTAATGGATACTTTGTTCGTATCAAATGATCATAATGATGGTTACTATCAAATAAAGCATGCTGTCATCGAAGGTGGGATCTACTGTTTGATATGTTATTATGCACAACTACCAAATTTGAACGTATAAAATTACACGCCAAATAAATTGCACGACAGTGATACTGGTAGTTTCTCAAATACTATACATTTTCTCCCTCACCAATTGAGCTGCGTCAAATCTCCATTAAAGGTGTGTTTGATATACTGCATCTGATACAGTTTCTTCGGTTAAGTAATGGTTTCGGTCGAGGACAAGAATTGGTTGGGTGCAAAGGGGCAACTTTATCCGGGCAGAGAAATGTTGCGACGACCCTTGAAGTCAATAGTTTATGTACCTGGCTATGTATCTCCTTAGAGGAGAAAATCAGGCTGGGAACTGTACCACGGGTCATGTCAGGATTGGTAGAAACTATAAACCTCGTTTAATATTGGTAATTGGGCATATTTGCATGGAATGCAACGTACTTTTGATTACCATTATCTTCTCTGCAGGCTAAATCGTAACAAGCTAGTGATAATGAAATAAAAAGCCGGCTACGTATCAATACCACGAAATTATGATTAATATTACACTCCTTAAACAGGAGTCAAATCTTGGACATTGCCTAGTGTAGAAAAACAATGAATTGTATGCGCTAGATCGCTCGGCACGTACAAGGGCATCTACAATATAATAGTATACATTTGACCATAGGAATGTTGGTTGAATATTATAAGCATCGTATTCATTAAAAGCACTGCAACATGTTCTTTATTACACCCTGCATATTAGAAATAGACACAAAATACACAAAAAGTATCATGGTAGGTCAACAACTCCTACTCTAACGTTAAACTATAGCATTGTTACAACTGATGTGTACCATGTTATGGGAGAGGCATTATTATGAGGAAAAGGATAACTCTGTGACACGACACAAATATAATTACCCTAAATAAAGGAATATCAACGATTCAAAAACTCTAACATTAGACAGCATGAATGAATGAATGAGTGCTTAAAAGCACAACAGCACACAGAGGTCATTAACGCCATAACATCCAAATGAAATAATGGTCCCCCTGTCATTGTAATAAACAATAACAAAGCAATAAACAAATACAAATGCTCACAACACAATGAGCAAGCTCAGAGTAAAAGTAGTGCATACAAGGTTGTTTCAAAAGGAAATAAATTCTTACAATGTGTCAAAATCGGTAAAACAGACCACCCTCGTGTAAAAATAAAATTAGAACCATTGTTACAACTGATTTATAACAATCGATGAACAAATAACAACACACCTGGAAATACATACTTCTTTTCGACGGGAAAATTACCCTCAATACAGGGGTATCACTGTTGGCTTTATTAAAACATTCCATCACTGTCAATGAGCCGAAATGATACACTTTGAAACAGCACCCATTGAAGTTATCTGATAGGGACAGGTGTTTCAACAATGATTTTAGGGTAAGTCTTAGATTGACGAAGTGATTGTTCATGTCATATTTTACTAGTATCGTACAACATCACAGCTGTATAGATAATTAGCCTTGTGTGTCCATAGGATGAAATAACCGTTTTTGTTTTGTCAACATTTTATTCCCTTCAAGCCTACAATGCGGTGGGCTGCCCCAACAGCCGAGTGGTCTAAAGAGTTGCCATTGACTGCTCGCTGTCTCTCACCATTTAGAAAAATTGTCCATGGCGGATGTATTTTTAAATTTCATATTCATATACTAGTAATTCAAATCAATATACAGATTGAAAAATACTTACTTATTCCATACAAAGTACATTCTCCTATGTGTCCCACGTGCATATATGTCCTACCATAACAATGCAAATCTCCCTATCACTTGAGTGACATGCAAAAGGAGATTTCTTGGATATATAGGCATATCTTTATCTGCACTTCTATCTTCCTAAAATCAAAGACTTGAATATCATTCTAGGATCAACACAGCCATTTTTCTTTTCCTCATCTGACCTTTGAATTATGATGAATGAGTAGGTGCTTGAGTAAATGCCATAGAATTGTCTGGATATTTGGGCAGGCCGGTGGTTTTCCCCGGTTAGCAGTCACTGTGGTATCATTCGTAGTTATAAGGTGGCGTATGGGATTGATTTGTGAATATAGGGTCATTTTGAATTTTTTAACAACTGTCAAAGCCTACATCGTTTTCCTCATAATCAGATCAATTGTGAATGTCTAGGCAATCACCGAACAGAGTAAGAGAAAATCTATTTTAGAAGCTCCCATGGGCTTGCACACAAGCAGGAAATGTTTTTGGCCCTTTTCGTCATATCGAATCTCACCTAAACATGGTCGTTTTAAACCTGTATTTTGGGTATCAAATGTTAACGTCTTTGCTTGAAATAGTTATAGTTTAGAGTATTAGAAAGGGAGGGGTAGTACGGTTTTTCCAATTTTGACTCTATTCAAAAGTGATGGAATCTGAAGGATGAAAAATGCACAATTTTTTAAAAATTTGATATCCTTCCCTTCGTATTGATCTTTCATCCAGATTTGTAAAATTGGAAGGTCGCCGGTCAAAGATTATCGTGGATAGGAGCTCCATTTAAAAACACTATGTTTGTTTCGTCAGTTTTTACCCATGCTAAGCTGTCAAATAAAAGCAGGGTAGAGGAAAAACTGAGTCAAAGAAATTAACCCCATAAGCTACCTTAACTGCCATCTATTGTCACGATTTACATGTAGTCTTCATGGGCGGAAAATGTGACGATCGTCTAAATTCCGTCCCTTTTCCCACAAACTGAACAGACTCAGAAATAAAGAAATCACCTGGAGCAATTAATTGTATCTGATTTCTACCAAAACCACAATTTAGAAAGTAGAATTGCCCTTAACCATCCACGGTCGCAATTGTGATTGAAATTTGGCCATAAAATCCCGGCAATGTAATTGCCATTTGGGACATCAGCGACCCTAGAGCAATTAACCTGATTCTAATACCGCATTTATTCCACCGAGTGGCCGCATTCCAACTACCTTGGTGAACCCTTCCAATGCTGAGGCTACTGTCAAAAGGACAAGGACGCAAAGATTTTGAAAAACATCTAAACCCTGTCATGTTGATATTCATTGGATAGCTCTCACTGAGTACTCTAAGATGAGTGCCCATGTACCAGGGTTTCAGTCGTTTTCAGTTTTTTTTCTCATCATTTTGTATTGGCAATGTTAGCCACCAGGAGCATAAGGGTTAAAATAGGTCATTTGAGGGTAAAGCAAACGTTAAGTGTTCAGTTTAAGGAAGAAAGGTGTTCAGCAAGAGGTTCAATTATCAAACGTTTGGTTCAAAAGTTGCAGGGGATTCAAAGTTATTGTATCCATTTTTATTTATATTCAAACATATTCGATTACAAATATAGAAAAAATAGACATCCAGGTTCTGAAAGGTATCTGCAGGTGCGCCTTTGTATTCAGCTGCACAATGCGATAAATGAATCTCATGATGCATTTCAGTTTGCAGGTACAAGGTGGACAGTCTAGGCTCGAACTGCATATTGTGAGAAACACGTTCATATCATGTAGATACCTGTTGCACCTGGAAGCTGGTGATTTACATCGAATAAACAGACCCCCCAAATATAGTTTTTAACCATGGTAGATTTGTGGTTCAGAATTTCTTTTAACCCTTCCATTGCTATGGCAACTTAAGTCCAAAGTACAAGAACGCAAAGATGTTTGAAAACCATCTAAACCCTGTCATTTTGATGTTCATTGGATAGCTCTCGCTGAACATTTTCCGATGAGTACCCATGTGCCAGGGTATAGGTCATTTTCTAAGCCAAATTAGCCAGAAGCAGTATAAGGGTTAAAATGCCGCCATAAGCTGTGCCACTTTATTTGAAGAGAGTTGCTCATTAGATCCTAGTACTTCCATACAACTAAACATCACTATATAATTGCAATGTGTAATATTGAATAGCCAAGGTAGTGTAAACAGTTTGTTAATCAATGCAACACCCTTTTTTCTGTGTGGATCTTTACCAGCAGGGCATACAAATTTTATTCCATTTACCATAGAATTTGCCACTTTGCCATTTGTCATGACAGCGTAACATGCATCTTTCTTTTGAGTTGTTATGAAGATGTTTCATTTGTATTGTTTGAACTTTTCTTTCCACCTTTCACTCTAAACATCCTACTTTATAGTCATATCAACTACTTTATTCACTGAATAATCCATCATTTTTTAAAGAGTTTATTGAAACACAATATTCCTATATGCCAAATTATATTGTCTGTTGGTGTGTGTCCTATTTACATAATACAAATGTCTATCAAGGCGTATTCTTTAAAGGACAATTTCACCAGTATTAAACTTTCGATTGGACAAGCATGCCAATAAAAATATAGTTCAAACTTAACATTTCACCAGTATAGCAAAACCCTTCAATGTTGGCCTGTTGCATCTATGAATGAGTGGACCAAGGATTGTTTGGGATCCCACAGGGATACCATAGCACAAATGAGTTGTGATAGCATCGCATTGAATGGCAGCCATTTAATTAACTGTCAGGGTAATGGATCGAGAAGGGCACTCCCCCTGCTATAGAGGTGCGCGCCAACAGATACATACAAGCAGGATAATTTAAGGCCTGCCCCCATCACCCGACGTTGATGAGAAAATTGCTACCAATCAACGTGATGAGGAAAAGTTGAATGATGATGACGAAGCTGTGATGATGTGTTAGTAATGTCAGAAACACATAACACGTATTTCAGATAATGTCTTTGTTGGTTAAGTGGGGAACACGTGGTTTAGAGTTGGTTAAGTCTCGTACCTGAATAAGGTTAAAGTGTTCAGCACAATCCATAAATGCTGTCAAATCAAGATATTCTTAAATAGAATATCTGTAGGAACATTTGCAATTGGAACATTTTAAAAACAATTTCACTGAAGTTCAGAGATATACAGTGGAACCCTTCTAAAGTGGCCACCAGTGGAACCGTCCACAACTGATCAACTTAGAGGGGTTTCCATTACTATAACACCAATAGGAAAAGTTTGTATAGGAATGGCAAAATATGGTCACTTTAGAGGGATGGTCAACATAGAGTGGTGGTCACTTGGAGGGGTTCCTCTGTATATACATCAGTGAACAGAGGCGAGGGTATTATTCATGAAAGGGGGTGTTAACCTATCAACAGGGTTTTTTCACAAGTATTGGGGAGGTTGGCACCTTGGAAATTTGTTTACAACTAGATATGTTAACTTATCGAGTTTATTCACAATTCATAAGTTTGACCGTGGAAGGTATGTTTAACGACAATTACTACGACGAAGATGTTAATAATGATGCATACGTATACTGCTACTGCTGCTTTCAATGATAATGATGATAAAGTTAACGACAACAACTATAAAAATGATGGTGTTGTTGTTGCTGCTGCTGATGATGATGATGATGACAATGATGATGATGACGATGATGATGATGATGATGATGATGATGATGATGATGGTGGTGCCGGGATGATGAAGCTATGAAGCTTGTTTTTGTTTAGCCTTCTGCTTAGATATAGTGATATCTCATATCACCGACGCCAATGTCTCGTTGACTGCTGTATTTGTCCATGATAGCCATTTGAGAATGCAAGCCGTCCATCCAGGCGGAGAGGATGATTCTTAGATACCCTTCTCCTCATAACCCTCCTCTTCATTTGGAATTTTGAACATAGTTATCAAAACTGGTAAGACGGCCCTCTCTGACAGAGATTTAAACAATAGTTCGAATCGAAGAGTGCTACGTGTACAAGCATAGCTTTCTGAGCATCAAGCGCAAAATGTAAACAGAAACAATCAAATTCATCATTCTAAATTCCAATAATTTGAACGTCGTTGTCATTTATAGCTGTCGGAATCCCTCTACATGTTATTTTATGGTCAATTTTGTACGATAGCTAGGTGCACTAGACATACTTCATCAGCACTTTAGTTAAGAATATTCCCTTTGCTGTCCCTTGATTATTTTCTTTCGATCTGCAACTCGAGTAAAGGTTAAGTCACTTTTATTGGCGTTTTTCTTTTTCCAATTTTTCACATCAGTAATATCTATATATTTGATACTGAATGTTACGTATATTCCGGGCTGTTTGACCTTACTTTACCTAGTAAATGTGCTGTGTATCTTTCTAAGCATTCTATGCTTGTGTCTTTTTTATTATTATTTTTATTTGAGTTTATATTGTACTATCCAGATGTAAAGTATGCTTCCATGTCATCGGCGGAATATTCAGGAGATGCATATATACATTATATGTAACATCATCATACAGTCTTTAAAATCTTTATAACATAAAGCCGGCATGATCCCCACAAACAAGACAATTGGTTACGAAACCTTGACCAAAAAACTTCTTAAGCACCTATCTCTTAGTCTAACCCATAAATGCTTAGTTATTCTTGGTAAGTGTTGAAGAGATATTATTATACTTTTAAGAATAAAGAGGAAATAATGGAGCTTACATTCGTAACATATTTTCAAGGGAACTGCAGGGAAAAAACCTGATAACGATTGCTCATTTAATTTCTTTTTCCACACAGTACTTTGGACAATAAGGCATCAACGAAATGTTAGGCCATTTTTGGCCGCTACAGGTATTAATGGGTTAACCTATTCATGACTGAATGGTCTTAAACGCCATGGCTATTTCAATATCTTTCTTATAAAGGAATATTTCATTAATATCAGAAGGACAAATTTTAATAAGAGCTTTAATTAGAACATTTTGTCCATGCCTGCTATATACTTAATTTATTTTGTAAAAGTAGCATAGATCCTGACAACACTAGTCTCCAGGCCTGAGTGGGTTACAGCTTTACCATCTACCTGCATTAGAGGTGCGAGAATCTTCCTTACGTAAGCACCTCCTAAAGAAAACAAGGTGCTTGTCACATACCTGACTGGTCACGAACACACCTACTTCTGTATTGGCTTACGTAATATTGCTGGCCAGGCGTAATGGCTCGCAGCCATGGGAAGACCTTGTTCTATCACGTGTGTAAATGACTACAGATAGCCGAGCCCCCTCTTCTGTCTCCCACTCTGATCCTCACTGATAGGCAAATGAGGGGCCTTAAGCAAATACAGCACTCTTACTTTTGCATTGATTTGTCTTCACACACACATACACACACATACACACACACACACACACACACACACTTGTATATATATACATATATATATATATATATATATATATATATATATATATATATATATATATATATATATATATATATATATATATATATATATATATATATATATATATATATATATATATATATATATATATATATATATATTTATATATATATATATATATATACATATATATATATATATACATATACATATACATATACATATACATATATATATATATATATATATATATATATATATATATATATATATATATATATATATATATATATATATATATATACCCAGCCCGCCTAACACACACATCATGAAGCCCCAGGTAACATACAAATACCTGATGAACAATGCTAAGATAACATCTCTCTCCTGTTCTCCCAATGGTCACAGTGACGTGAAGTATACATTCTACCGCGAGCTGGCACAACAAAGAACAACAAAATGAATAAAAAGGAACAGTTTAAGGCTCTCTGGAGTCCACCTGTTTAGAGAGACAGCTTGAGCCTTCTTACAAGGATTTTTTTCAAATCCCACTTATTGTAAAAAAGTTACATCTAGTGAAAACAAGGGACACCTGCAATATGTCTCTATATGTCTCATCTTTTCTATAGTATATGGCTGTCAATATTTTTCAGGGTTTTCCTAAGTAGATATTGAAGAAAGCTGTAAGAGTAATATCTGACCACAATTTGTTTAGCATCTTGCATTCGCCTTTGATAACTTTCAAGTCTGCTGACCAAGAAAGTCGAGGAGAAAGATGAATTAAGAAAGAACCAAACATGATCATTCACAAGATAACTAAACACCCCTACAAGGAACAGACCTATGATCATTCACAGATATCTAAACGCCAATATAAAGAACACACATAGATTTATTTAGTTATTTCCTTTTAGTCGCCGCAAAGCAGGTTACGTATTAAACAAAATATGTTTCAACTTTAAAAAATCAACCGCTGAAAATGCGAATATCCAGCGTGGAACACTACCAACGTCACCATTTAAGACTTTCTCATCAATCATACATTCAACAATGAATAAGAAGACCATGTGACCGGAAACCACGCCCTCCATAAGAAGAGTTCGCATATAGCTGGTTTTCGTATTTGAATGTTGAACTTCATAAAAAGCTTTTAATACTGCTTTCATTGATAGTATTTTAACAAATCCTCAAGACAAGCCTTATGGTGCTAGTTGAGTCATTCGTGCGATAGGCGGCAGCACTGCAAGAACAAAGCCCTCTAGCGGAGAAGACATACACTACTCCGATCTCAAGGATCCAGCACAGCTAATCATGATTGAGCAATCCAGTAATGTACGATAATTATGGGTATGCTACACCCATCCTCCAATTCATAATTAAAGGGGAAAGGGTGCAGGCTCCCTAGAAGGGTATCCCGGAGAGAGATGCCCCTGGCAGCATAAGATGTTATCGTTTTCGCCTGGGAGGTACGGGTCATTGAGAGAGATGGGAGGTCATTTAAAATCTCATTAATCTTACCAACTGCCCATATCGTGAGCTCCTAACTGTTATTGATGCTATTCCATCAGATTATATTACTAGCTTATCGGAGATTTTAAACTGAGAGAGACAACTGACTGCAGGGAAGGGTTCTGTCTCCTAGATGCCCCTTTCGCCCTGAACGAGACACCTGCTGTTTAGTCACGATATATATTACCTTCGGTTGTGGGCAATAGATAATAATCAATCAATAGATACCTGATGAGACACCCACTTGCCCCAAACAAACTACTTTCTGTTCATATATATATATATATATATATATATATATATATATATATATATATATATATATATATATATATATATATATATATATATATATATATATATATATATATATATATATATATATATATATATATATATATATATATATATATATATATATATATGTATAGTGCAACCTGCCAAATTGAACACCTGTGAACATTGAACACCTGCGTACATTGAACAGTTTTTCATGTCCCGGCACACTCCCATTGGAAATCAATGGAAGGCTGCCTGGATACATTGAACACCTGTCTAACTTGAACATTGAACACCAAATTTGTTCACGTAGGCTACATTTAACCTGTCTACATTGAACATTCTGCACTGATTTGAAACTTTTCACTGAAAATGAGGTCAAATGAGATATATAAAATTAAAAGTCTTTTAAGAGATATTTTTCAAATGTTAAATATGTGAAGTTTTTAACTATATGATGAAAGTGAGGTAAAGACATAGTAGATTTTGCAATAAAATGATCATGTTTAACTATGTTCTTTTGACTTTGTTTCTATTTCATCCGACCTCCAAATACTCAGAACCTGGATACATTGAACACCTGGGTACATTGAACACTTTTTCATTTCCACTGTATATATATATATATATATATATATATATATATATATATATATATATATATATATATATATATATATATATATATATATATATATATATATATATATATATATATATATATATATATATATATATATATATATATATATATATATATATATATATATATATATATATATATATATATATATATATATATATATATATATATATATATATATATATATATATATATATATATATATATATATATATATATATATATATATACATATACATATATATATATATATATATATATATATATATATATATATATATATATATATATATATATATATATATATATATATATATATATATATATATATATATACATGGCATGTTTAGACACACACATGCATGCATACATGCATACAATCTTACATACATCAATACATATGTCGGTGAAAGCATGTGATGAAATTGTCAGTGACTTGGTGTCTGGCGGTATTTCCCCTTATGTGCACCTCCATACAAAACTGGCTAGTCTCGATCTAGCTGATTATGGCTGAAAACATGACGAGAAATTGAACCTTCACTTTTTTATATAGGGAGGATAGTAAGCCTGTCAATGTCTCTTCAAAATAAAGACAATACACCTATCTTGGCACACCTGATGAGTCTCATCAAAGCATTGAAGGCGTTATCCTTGACACACGTGTACTAACCTTTACCAGGTGGACTGAGACTATATTCTAGCGTATCGATTTATTGGGTGTTCCCACGAAAAATGCTTTTTATCATCATTTTACACTGACGTGGCATGACTGGACACTCTAAATACAAACGACTTTGGTTTCCTTCAACTGTTTCAAATTTTCCTCGAAGGAAAATATCCGGTGACTTTGATAGTGGGTTGAGAAGAGGCGGGTAGGTCAGACACGTTTTCTCACAAATCCTCAATAAAGTGTATGTACTTATAATGCAGATGATGTACTACAATGAAGTTAAACACAATTTTAAAAACAATTGTAAACCATTTCTGCCATGGAATTGCATTCCTTCAGAATAGAAAATCGCTCTTGGTGAACAACCCAGAGACTACGCGTGAGGTACTTTTATGGAAAATGACGTCATCAAACCATTCACAACAAGTTATTGGGGTCAAAAGATAAACTCGACCCTAGTAAAAAAAGAAGTCTTTTTTACTATCTGGTCGATTTCATTATTCTGTCCCAAGCTGACAACGAGTTGATAAAATGTTCGCTGTTCAGATAACCTTAGCTGACAGTCCCCGACTTGTAAAAAGACCAACCCTCCACTCCCCCTTATCGGTTCAACAAGTGTCGCGCAATAAATATTTCAAACTCTGCAATAAAATGTCTTTTTACAAAAAGCCTAATTTTATGGTGATGACGTGCGGCGGGATTGGAGTTGCGAGAATTCCTCGCTGAAAAGTCACCTATAGAGCATTGACAAGTGGTCATACGGGCTAATGCGGAGCCATATCGCATTTCCCCGTCAGAGCCTTTATTTCCTCACCTCACTCGCCGAGGTCAGCTGAAGATACACTCTGAGGAGGAAGAGGAGGATGCGGAGAAGGAGGAGGAGGAAGAGGAGGAGGAGAAAGATGAGGAGCAGGAGGATGAAGAGGGGAAGATTTGGGTTTTACGTCGCTTTCAATAGCTTAGGACATATTGCGACGAGATTGGAGACGCGGAAAGTCTGCACTCTTGCGATTGGTCCCAAGGGGTCTTTAAGTTTCAAAGTCACCAAAGACAGACATCAACAACACCGCACATTTGTATAGCGACCATGCCTATCCTATATGGTGAAGACTCCGAAATATTTGGTTTGGCTCAACTGTGCACGTAAAGTAAGAGTAGGTACAGTGCAGGTACGGTGCAGGTATGGTACAGGTGTAGCACAGGGATAATGCAGATGATGTGCAGGTTTGCTACAGTAATAGTACAACTATAGTACAGGTATAGTATAAGTATGTTGCAATTAGGGTAGAGATGTGGTATAGGTGAGGGCGATATTGCATACAGGTGAGCAGAGAAACACATTGTTAGCGGCATGTCCTGAATGCCCACCTCCTTTTAAACCATGGAACAACCTAACTCAACCCCTACACGTGAATCCCATAGGGTGAACAACGTAAGCTCGGTGATATCGACACATCCACTAGCCCAACTGGTCTCGGTGCACATCTGTAGTTGACCATCCAGTCCATCGAAAGAAATTAAAACGAGCCAGGGTAATGAATGTTAGGGTAGATTATCCAGATAAAAAACAACAACTCACCAATATGTTGGTTGGAGTGAAGGCCTGGGTGTGAGTACAGGGACATCTATGTAAATACACCAAGCGTTGCTCGCTATTCTACCATAGTGCACGTATTCTCTGTATCTAGCTATAGTATACCGGATTCCTAGTCTAAGAAAAATTAACCAATCATTTTACCAACCAGAGTGTAGTATTGTCAATGGCAAGTAGAAGGCGCCATATACTAGTAATCCTCCTATTACTAGTGGCCACAATCTGTTACACTCAGATATAGCTCTATAACAGCACCTGGTGAGAGAGATTTAAACTAACATGGCAGCCCTGATTGCCTTTGGTAAGAGTAATAGAAGACAGTATCGTATCCAAACATTTGTGAGAGCTAAGATTCTAGTCTATGTAGCGGTTGCCCTGTATAGATGAGTTGTCTGAGACAATTGGCCATTGACTACTCGTTATTACTTCCAGAGCTAGAAACAATGGATGGCATGTGATAACGTTGCCAGGGACTCGGGGTTAGGCGGAGGCTTAATGGCCAGTACTTCGGTTTCCCCAAAGACTTACGACAGGCCAGTCACACCTAAGCCTTAATTAAACGAGATTTCAAAGTTCCAAAATACTGTGTATTGAGTCAATTGAACATCTCTGCACACTGTGACCTAAGAATTTGAAGGCGACAAATAGCCTAACACAAACAAACACACAGAGGCCAGCATCGTATTGCTTCTAATGTCTTGGTGGACACCTCCGAACGGCATGTCTTTCATCCTCGACCCAACCTGCCTTGTAATTTCTGTATTCCATGGGTTGATTTATTCTCGCTGATTAGACGGTTTTAGGAGAAGGGGTGGAGCCCCGCCGAGGGCTGGGACGTGTTGGGCACAAGCAGCATACAATAGGGCAACCCAAAACAGACCCTTATCGCAAGGGGTGTTAGTGGCAAACGCCCCAGGGTAGACTGCAAGGGTAGCGCAATCCGGGGTGAATAGTATGGCCACTTAACAACCCGATCGCGTTGGATGATAAACACTATGTGGAGACAGTGGCGATGGAGAAATGTTGTCAAACGAGGTGTCCAACCTCAAAATCCCATTTGGAGCTTTTGTCTCAAGCTGAGTTGGGGGCTTTATTCCCCGAGGATAGAAAACCTGTGTTATGTTATGGTAGCCATGTTATAAAGCTGAGCTGAGAGATACCAGCACTTAAGCAAAACAGGTGCTTCATTGCTTCTGGAGTCTTAGAAATGTGAAATCAACAGGCTCTATTTCAAGTTTCGTTTCTCGAGAGAAAACACATGGTTAATCTGATCAGTTGGTATTAAACGCTGACAAGAAATTTTAAGGATGTTGTGTCATGTTTAATCTCCTTTATTCTCAATTATGGACCATGTTTGTTAACGAATTAGAAAAATATAACGTGGACTATTCACAAATAGATTTTAACTAATAATAGGGTAAGACGATATCAAATGTATGATCGCAAATCCCCAAATTAGTGGTATACATCTAATACAGCACTTTTGATAGGGCAGTAATAATGGTATGCTGGTAAAATACCCACTTAGAGATGAAAAAATTGAATATCGTAAAGCTATCTCATCAATTCCTTTCAATTCTATTTTTACTGAATAGTTTACGCTTTGTAAATTTCTGTAAAAATGTAGACCTATGCTTAGTACTACAAGCTGTGCTTGCAATGATTATCTTAAGATATGCCGCTTTGAAATAAAAAAATAAACTTTCACACTTTCGTCGACCTTGTATTTGCAATGTCTCGCATGTTTCAAATAGGCTGTTCAGATTTGCTTATGTCAGTGCTCGTCAATAAACAATGAAGTAAAAAGACAATGATGATTCAAAATGACAATTGGCTGACTTTAATGTTGATGAGAGCGACCATAAGAGTTCCCTCAGAGATTCTCAAAAGCACACCGCTTGATAAAACCACAATAAAATCTACTCGGCCAAAACAATATATAACTTATGATACCTTTAAATTCCTACTGCTTATTTCACACACAACGGTGTACAAAAACACACAACAGAACCACTCTGCCAAAATAAATTCATAACTTATGATACCTTTAGATTCTCACACTCCCTTTCTAGCATGATGGTACAAAACAAGTTTTAAATAATACTGCCAAAACAATTTATAACTAATGTTACCTTTAAATTCCAGAGCCCATTCTCAAACAACGGTGCAAACATACTGCATAGCTTTTCTGACAAAACAAGTCATAAGTTATGATGTCTATAAATCCCCACAGACACATTACTGTGCATCTCCCATAATAGTACAAACACTCACTAATTAATTACTATGCCAAAACGATCCATAACTTATGATCACTTTAAATTACACCACTGCATTTTCGCACAATGTTACAAAAATACCACATTACTGAACTACTCTGGCAAAACAAGTTCAAAACTTATGATACCAATAAATTCCCAAATCCCATTTTCCACTCGATGACACTAATAAAAACTAAAACTTTACTGCAACACCCCTACTGTCTACTTCGTTATGGAGGGGATCGAAGATGGTTTTAACTCATTGACGCTCACAGTTTTCTCGAAAAGTTTCGTCTGGTTATTAGCTACTTCTGAACATACCTTTATGATAAAGCACGGATATGAAAGATGTATGAAGAAATAATGTTGGATAGGGGATAAAAACCTTATTCATTTGAAGAATTTCCAAAATATACGTTTATAAAGAAGGTACCGTCAAACTAGCCAGGCCACCCCGTGCTGCAGTGTCCGATTGGTTAAAATGCACTTTCATCATAATACGGCTGAGGACAAAGTTATAAATGGTACCCTTTGCCTGATTTATGTGCGCCCTCTATCGTGAAAGCCAGGGTGTAATTTACTTAGAAGACAAGTCATTGTAATTAAAAACAGGTAATGAATGGGGAGCGGCCAGCAGAAAGCATCCATCATGGAAAACTGTGTCAACACAGGAGCCCGCGCACCTGAAGTGACGTTTAATTTCAGGTGAGCCTATGTAAACGTTACATTAACTGCTGCTGGCTTCAAGCAGCTTGATGCTTTACGGAGGGAATCATCACAGTATGTCTACTGCACTTCTACACGGTAAAACACCTGCAAACATTGGAGACGGCCCAGCATGCAAATATTTGATAAACCTTTAATTTCAAATTTCATCATTCATTCAGTCTCACCATAACAGGAGCTGCACATAAACTTTTATGCAGATAACTATTGAGCCTGTTGTATATTGAATTTAGCAACAAAGTCCTAACGATCACTGGGGGAGGGAGGCAATTTCCGTATACTTCTATGATTTTGTAATTTAAACATTACAGTCAATAAAGCATACATACATATGGACCATCAGGTTGCCAAACCCCTCACATGTCTAGCAGTAGAGGTCATATCATGTGAATTCTGGGGGGAAACTTTGGTCAAGTATATGTAGTTATAAACTTCTCCTGATTCTAAATAACCCTGCTGATAGGTTCACGCTTCCCACAACATGCACTGATGTAGCTCTTGCCATATGGTGTATAAGCAGTGGCAGGTTTAGCCATCAGACGCCACCTATATGTGATCGATGGTACTACGCGCTGCCTCCCTAAACGATTGATTTCCCGAGCTTTTAAGAGTATATGTTGATTATGATTATTTCGTGGACGATCTGCCTTTAGATTGATCTACGCGATTTCAGAAATTATCGGAAAAATAGAAAATTCGTCGATCCTCTTTACTATATGTTGTTAAAAAACGTACACGCAGAGCATGGCGTAAAGGTACACAGACTGCAAAAAGCGCAGCGTTTTTAACCCATTCTTAGGATTTCCATTCTTAAATAACTTCTGGGAACAACTTAGAAATAAAGCGTAAATTGCTAAAACATATACAGTGTAGTTGGAGTTCTTGAGAACATTTATGAAATATTTCCCATAAGATGCTTTTGTTTAAAAAATAAGGCCAAACTAGTCATATCGTCTTCAATATCGCTTTGGGCATGAACGGGTTAAGATAGTTCCCCACAGGTAATCCCCCTTATCTCACCTGAAAGGTCAGCATACCGTGGACAGGCACGAAATGGAACCTTTCCCATTCATACCTTACCAAGATTAATGCAATACTATGTCAACATAAACTTGGTACGTGTCACTGTACCTTTAAGACCTCCACTCGTTTCCTCAAGCTACCTACCCCCTCACGAACTCTCCGCACCGCCATGCCTTTTGTGTTAGGGTGTTTTATGTTGTTGTTGAAAGTTGTTTATTGTAACAAAGGTACGATACTTTCTTCCAGGGGCATTGTTAATTAAGGCACGTACTGTTTTGGATTCGGATCATCTTTACCCGAAAGATGGCAATCTGAGTAACTTATAGTGGGGGCTTTTGGAGGGTCAGGGTCGTGTATGAACCGTGTCAGGCTAGCCTGTCATTTTGTTTTGTCTAAGAAGATGTTTATAGACACATCGCGTTATTGATGGGTTTCTTAACTGAAAGGGAGAAATGTGTGATTGCAGCTAAACAAAAAAACAAGATACGATGGTATGTTGTGTATAGCAAATCAATGTAAGATAAGGCAATGCCGGGGTATTATCCTAAGGTAGAGTAAGCATTGGCCAGAAACCCTGTTACGTATGCAAACTACGGGTTACCTATTTGCCATATTTGGCCAACAGCGCCTCCTATCTAACGAAATTGGTACTAATGGGCAACAATATATACGTATATATGCACCCTCAAAATCTTTTCATAAGCCAATCCTCAAGTGAATTATATTTTGCGAGTTTATCCCCCTTCGGGTACTTCTTGGTATGAAATACATTTCAATTGTTGTCATCCTAAAAGTTCTTGCCAGTTTTTAAATTGTTCCACAAAAATAAAACAAATTGTCTTTGATGACTGTTTGTCTTCACTAAAAAATCAAAATGTAGTTATTTTTTTTCTGGTGTAATGTATGTTAGTATGTTAGTATGTATGTATGTATGTATAAATGTTAGTATGTATATATGTATGTATGTATGTATGTATGTATGTATGTATGTATGTATGTATGTATGTATGTATGTATGTATGTATGTATGTATGTATGTATGTATGTATGAATGTATGTATGTATGTATGTATGTATGTATGTATGTATGTATGTATGTATGTATGTATGTATGTATGTATGTATGAATGTAAGTATGTATGTATGTATGTATGTATGTGTGTATGTGTGTGTGTATGTATTTATGTATGTATGTATGTATGTATGTATGTATGTATGTATGTATGTATGCATGTATGTATGTATGTATATATGTATGTATGTAAAAAGTCATGTATCGTATGTTTGCATGCACGTATATATATATATATATATATATATATATATATATATATATATATATATATATATATATATATATATATATATATATATATATATATATATATATATATATATATATATATATATATATATATATATATATATATACATATATACATATATACATATATACATATATATATATATATATATATATATATATATATATATATATATATATATATATATATATATATATATATATATATATATATATATATATATATATATATATATATATATATATATATATATATATATATACATATATATATATATGTGTGTGTTATTACCGTACATCAAATGTAAAATTAATGGGGTTCAAAAGGTGCTTTTGACGCAAAAAAACTATACACCCAAATCTCGAATGTAAAATCTGTTCATCAGCATAATTCACATATAATGTTTTCCCCTTAAACACAGCTATGGAAAATCTCCACCTTCATACAGAAATCATATTAAGCATTTGACGATAAAAAAACCTGATACGCCGACGAAAACTACCAATATATGCAAACTCGTGAACCGTATCGACGGAGGCCAGAAGGCTTGCTGTCTCTCCTTCAGGTCAGTGTCACTTCAGCACTGCCACAAACTTCGCAGAAAAGTATTGGACACTTTAATGCGAAGCTAATTCTATGGAGCTGACATGATATATGGTTTTAGCCAAAACCCATACTATTAAATTAGCTTTGCTTTGATATCTCTGACGGTGTGCGTACCTGACCGGTTTTTTCATAGCATGTAGATTTGGGAAGCAGGTTCAGAAACCGCAGTATTATACTAGTCCCATTTCAAGCTGAAATTCTCACGAATTTCCAGTAGTTTATGATTGGATTCTGACACGATATGATCTGAACCCGTAGATATGGGTACAAGAACGAATGCGTTTTAAATGGATGTAAGCCGAGGAAATCTGATTTCAAGGAATTAATGTTAGTTTTCATTTCTTGTTCATGCCTTACTTAGACGGATATGAATGTAGAGATTTTTTCTTTAAACTTTCTTTTCATTAGACATTCGCCGACATATCTTCAAGCCAATATGATTACAGAAATAAAACAACATTCCTTTCCTTTCTATAATGTGATCTTATCAACATTTTCGTGTTGGTGTAGAAATGACAATGAATGATTAGGCACCAAAACAAAATCCCATTAGAAAAAGAGAAATCCACATTTCGAATTCTCATTCCTCATTCTGAAATCAATTCCAGCTCAGCGACTCAGCAGGACTTTACGTTTCCCTTCCGATTTAGCATTAGCTTCAGTTTTCAATTTTATGCAACTACCCTTTTATTGAAGGTTTGCACAGAAAAAAATATTTCACATTCATACCTAGAAAACCTTGGTAAGAATGCGAGAGAAGCACTCCGATTAGAATGCATCTAAAATCCAAAATTCTCTAACCTAATTGCGTCTGTGGTGCACACGTTTGACAACATAAAACAAAACGTAGAGAAATATTTTTAAAAAACATTGAAAAATGTATTGGTTAACCGAACAGGTACAGCCGAAATTCCCGTAAGGTATTTCTCAAGGTATTGCTTTATTATCTATTATCAGGAGAAAGGCTTCTTGTAAGCCGGTTGAATTAGAAAATCAAATCCTATTCAGAAGTGCATTGTGGGTACCTGTGGGTTTTACCTGATGCCAGAAATGAAAACACACGTGTAATAGTATATGTGGTCACTCATGGTTCTGCTCTGTACAACCTACTGTAGTAAACACGCTTACAGACCAGAACCCCAAGTCACACTTGAGTCCGCAGACCATTCACAAACTTCGCTCACAGATTTCAAGCTAGAATCCACTGCTAAGAGTTAGCCCGAGGAGAAGTCACTCTGATGGAAATGAGATTGAATGTAGAATGGCTGGCTAAACACCATGCGTGTCTACGAAAACATTCACATACTAGATGGAGAGTGCAAATGCGAAGTATACCAAGCGGGTCATTAATATATATATATATATATATATATATATATATATATATATATATATATATATAATATAATATATATATATATATATATATATATATATATATATATATATATATATATATATATATATATATATATATATATATATATATATATATATATATATATATACATATATATATATATACATATATATATATATATACATGTATATATATATATGTATATATATATATATGTGTATATATATATGTATATATATATATATATATATATATATATATATATATATATATATATATATATATATATATATATATATATATATATATATATATATATATATATATATATATATATATATATATATATATATTATCTGAGCAGTATTGCTTAAGAACAGGAAACCGTTTCAAGCAATCGAAATGTTTTATATTTATTTATTCCCAAAAAAGGATATTTCAATGCTAGATACCATTTCAATTTAAAAAAAAGTGAATCCATATAATATGCATTTTTGACTAAAATAAAAATCAAACGATTAAATTAAAAAAAAGTATCAGAGTGTGAATAATGAGTTTATAGAATAAAGAGCAGATATCGACAGACACATTGTACGTCATTTTTCATCGAAATTCCTGAAATCCAATAGGTAAACTTAATCTTTAGAGGAGTTGAAAAGAAAACTTTCCTCGTGATGACAATGAGACCTTTCACACCTCAGATTTCGGAAAACTTCAAGAAACCACGCGTCCTAATACGAATAGGATATCACGTCAAGATGAATTATCCGACTGTGTGGGAAGTAATTTCCTCAAAACGTGGTATTTACACGCCTGTGCGAATATCTTCGTCATGGCCATTCTAAGAAGACAATTCACTCCTTACAAAATTTACTTCCTTGTGTGCCTTAGATACTTCCCTTTGACCAAAATATTCACATTGTATGATAATCTTTTCTGACACTGATCAGGATAGCCAGTGGCCAATTTCGTTAAGAAAGGAAAGTATTTGGACTTCGAGGGTATATTGTGAGAACTTAAGGATCTCTTGTTTTGCAATGTCTGTGATATTAGGGCGTAGTAGGTATCTTCCATGGTTCTAGTAATTGTATTTTATACATTTTTCATAAAGGACGTTTTTATTCATAGATATGTCCCAGTTGACCCACAGACCCACTGCGTAAATAGCATTACTAGTATAGGGACATGCTTCATGACTTTGGTAAACATCTCTAGATAAGAACAAGGTGTGGGATACAGACGTTTGAATTATAGTTCTAGATCCCATACTGAATCCGCCGCCTCCATCTCTGCGTCATTCTGGGAAAATTCAGGGCTCTTGCCATGACTCAGATAAAAACAAATTCATGCATTTGTGCTTTTTTATGAACTGTTTTTGTGCGTCTGACGCATGTCTATGGAATCACAGGCGTCTTTTAATGAAGTTCACGAGGAGCTGACTCATCCACATTAATCAGGAAGTCTGTAGACATTAGGTCATACACCTACATAGGGTTAAAGGTAACATTGAAGAGCTTTAGACATTGAAAAATGTACAATACACACTGTCGTTTTATTACAAAATTTCATCTTAAACCTTCTAAGAGAGAGAGAGAGAGAGAGAGAGAGAGAGAGAGAGAGAGAGAGAGAGAGAGAGAGAGAGAGAGAGAGAGAGAGAGAGAGAGAGAGAGAGAGAGAGAGAGAGAGTAAAAACAGAACTTTATATGAGAGTTTAAGAGGGATGTGCAAGCAACTAACATCTAAAAGAAATGATTTGATATGGCACCTTTTGCAGAAATCACTGCAATTACAAATACTAGTAAATGAAAAACAAGTTATTCCCATTCTACAAGTACAAGTTTCAGTAGAACACTTAAATGCAGTTTTAATTACTCATTTATTATCCCGCATAATCATCATATAACAAAGTGTGATATTGTGACTCAAGTAATTAATATAGTATTACTATTGACAACAACAATTTTCGTTAATTTTTCGGTCAATTTTGCCATAAACCTGTCAGCTGCAATGCGACAGTGTGCCCCTAGGCCAACTCGTGTCTTTCGACCTGAGGGATCATAATACCTGTTCATTGTTATTTGTCTCCGTAAATAACTTGCCCTGTGGCAAGTTTTCAAAACAAGTCATTCAATCTATTTTTCAGCCTTAGGCTTCATCTTCCCCCTTTTGCCCTCGTTTTGATATAAGGGGAAACTAAATCAAAACACAAAAACAATGTAGCATAAGGTCTAGCAAAATGGCCCATTGATCTAAATGTGGTTGTATGCATTGTTGTTGGTATTATTGTTAATTAAATTAACTATGGGTCTAACTATAAAACATTGTTTATCCTTTTTGGACATTGCAAGAGCATCTTAACAATGCTGAATATGCAACAATACGCAGTAATTATGTGGCTCTAAGTCAGTGCTGCATGTAATAACGCCATCAATAACCAATTGATCGTCATTGGTAAACATTAATACTATATATCATTTGTAAAAATATTTGCTTTTGAATACATTGCAAAAAATACTTGAAAAAAATAAATGTAACAAAAATATGTATTACATAATTGAAGATAGTGATGACCAAAAATGTTTTGAGAGTTCTAGGATAAACCTCAAGGTGGCAGAACGCCTCCTGGATATTGTAAATTTCTACATTTTGTTTGGCTTTTTATTTGCGCATTCACGAAGATACAGCTTAAGCAACATGCTGCATGATGCAAATACTATAAGCCATTTCCAAAACTGCAACCTTTCAGGTACGAAAAAAGCCAATCAATTTTCTCCTAAATCTTAATTTAGCAAACTTCTCAAGCAGCTAATAATATATTTTGTAATGCCTTATGGAAAGTATGAAGGGTTACCCTATTTCAGTACATGGTACGATCATGTTACTGTGAAAACGTATATCTTGACAAGTTTTATAGTGTTGTTTGCAAAATCAAGGGGTTAAACAGCAAATTGACCGAGTGGCCGTAAGTGTAGGTAATTGTCGATGCCACATTTTTACGACCGTAAATGATATACATCTTCAAAAGCACAAAATACCTTTAGACGGGTAGACTCTGGTTGAACCCTGTTTGGTACCTCGTAAAAACTACCTGTATTCAACCTAAATAGCATGCCTGTGTACAGGTGCTAGGAACCCCACAACCCTCAGTTTAGGGTAGGGTACGTAGCAAGTGGGGTTGTGGCTATATGCTTCTGGTTTCTTATAAATGACAGAGTGATAAAGTATGTCACTTGCTACCAATCGTCATATTGCAAAGAATATTCCTTCAACACATTTTGCATAATGATGTACATGTAGCTTTTTTATTTGAAATGAACAGAAAGGATAATAAACAGATATTGCATTGCTTGTTGGCAGATAGTGCAGATTATCACCCAGAGGAGGAATTATTTCCCGAGGGCAACGCCCGAGAGAAATAATTCCTTCGACGGGTGATAATCTGCACTATCCACCAACAAGCCAGGCAATAACAGTTTTGTTATATATTTTTGCTACGCCCTCGGATGACAATGCTCACTCGGGGTAGATAATCATGTTGGCAACCCCACAGGGATGTCATATTTGTATATTACTGCCCATAACAGTTAAGCTATTCGCGGCCAATACATTTAAGGAAGAATACAAATGTAGAACTGCATAGTGATGAAATACAACTGAACGACATGAGTAGCATTGCTTTCTTGTAGTTCTACTTGTAAGTTAATGATAGATATTGGATAAAACCCAAGACGTAATGTTATCTGGATGTATTGTTTATATGCACTTAAAAGTCCGATAGGAGGAGGAAGAGAGAAAATGTGGATGGGCCATAGACCATCGAGTCATTAGCAATGATCTTTTCACTCTAGTCCGTGTATCATGATTGTGAGAGTTGAACGACCAAAGTTTTAGACCAAATTGTAGACACATTGGTGAGATTGTTTCTTCTCATTCTAATGTAAAGTTGCTGGTCTACATACTATGGAACATTCATCTGTAACACAATGGAATTCTGAAAGGAAATATGACTGTAATAAGTAACTTATCCACAACGGTACGTCGATCACCTTCTACCGATACTTGTACGGCTACCTTTGACGCCATCTAGCGAGAACTAGTTAAAGCTGGTCATGATCTATGTATAATGCTTTATTGCAGATTGACATATTCATGTCCTAGTCAAATACCCTTAATGTTTGTAAGGACACTAATTTCGGACGAAGGTTTTGTTAAGATTTTTGTAAACTGATGGAATCTCAGTTACATGTACCTATGTGGTGACAGGGACATGTGCGTATGGATTCGAAGCTGACTGGCATTCTTCGTGGGTTGATGCTACACATGGCTTTTCCCAACAAAACATGAAGGGCAATCGTACGGCTCCATTTTTGTCTTTCAATGGAGTTGCCGGTTGTTGAGCTACCTCTGAGAAATTATGGGCATGGTTGTAAACCCTGCTTTTCCGAATTACGAAAGTATTTTGTGGTGGGTAGTCTAAGTGAATAATTTGTTACTTATCTGAAACATTGGTCCAATTGATAAGGCAACTGCTTTAAAGCAAAGGCCAAAAGCACTATCACCATGTAACAAATGTCCCACAGTTATAATTTCATCAAGCCTTGCATATGGCTATAATTGTCAGGTCCCCTTTGAATAATTATGATATAAAGGAGGGTCACCAGTTATGACGTCCATATAGGTGGCGCCACAGTGGTACATCCATTTGCGATTTCCACTGTTTGCAACTTTGGCGCCACCTATAAGGACGGCATGACTGGTGAAACCCCTTTTCTTTTTTTGATAGTCAAAGTGGACCTTACAATGAAAGCCAATGCAAGGTTTGATTTAAGCCTAACTATGGGGTATTTTCTAAATGGACCTTCAATTTTAGAGGTGAAATTTGCAAATTTAATGCCACTTTGGCACCACCTACTGGTGTATGGACGGGATGAATGGTGGCCCCTCATTTTTATTTTGGATTTTCAATAGGGCTCTGACAATTATAGCTTATGCAAAATCTGATGGATTTCTAATTGTGGGGTATTTTTTAAATGGACTTAAAAAGTTTTAGACGTCACTGTCACCCTGTCGAAACCCTACTATGCCTTTAATATGTACTGAAATCTTAATACAAGATATACAGTGAATGATAATGAATCACCGGATAACTGGTACAATAGTCCACAGACCGATCCATCACAGAGATAACACTAGAAAAGTCCTATGAATGACTTTCATATGAAATGATGGGGTTACGAGAGTACATCTTCAGTAGCTATTAGTAGGGAATCTTTCACGATGACAACCTATCCGTAATTCATCGTTAATGCACAATCATACCCACCATGGTGGCAGGGGACATGATACTGCCTACAACTCAGGGTGGTCACCGCATGTGGAGTAAAGGGACAGCGTGATGAAAGATAACTATTGCGTGGGGAGGTTGAAGAGGGAGATGCATCCGGTCAGATCTTGAGGGGGACGTGCAATTTGCATTTGAGGGTGATATGGCTCAGCATTTTAAAGATTTTCCAAAGTGGAATGCATCCGATCAGCTTTTGAGGGTGAGGTGCAATATGCAATTGAGGGCGATATGTCTCAGCATTTTAAAGATTTTCCATAGTGGTTATCACCACCTACATTCAAGCTGCTCAAAAGTAAACCCTTATCTATACCACAATGTAAATATATGTAGTCTAACTTTTGTTACATAGAAGTTTAAGGCTGTGATGCTGGTGACACACCCTTGTCCCCTTTCAAACAATGGTTATCCAATCCCTGTGGTCTTGGTCTTTCAACTATGTTTTCTTCAACCTAGCTGCTTGAGCTGACCTGAATAGGACCACAGTTTCTATGTTACAATGTTTTACCTCAAATGACATTTTCTTGATGAATAAAGGGTACCTTCGGTTTGTAGGTAGGTCAACAACATACATGGGTGTATTGCTGTCTAACTGAAATTTCTACCATAAACGTGTGCTATATTATCTTGCAGGAACTCCACACTTTTCATCCAGTTGCCTTAGCCTAGTATATTTAGCAGACATGCATTGTATTTACAAATCTAATGCATCTGTTACTGGTCATTTGAGGTAAAACATTGTAAAATAGAAACTGTTATCATATCCAGGCCAGCTCAAGCAACTAAGAGGAGAGAGACCTATTGACCAATCAGCATAGGAATAACAGCAGAATAGGTGATACACTGTAATACCCTTCCCTCCGTAATGATCCTTCCTCCCCATTTGGGAAATCTGAAGGACACCGATCCATAACTGCTGATAGTATTGTTTGATAGCACCGTACATATTTTTCTAGATTTGTCATTTTGCACAAAATATCTTACACCATGCTGTGCCATGGCAACCCTTGCGAAAATGTATTCAAGTTACTAAGTCGGTGACAATCTGTGTCAATGCAACGTAAAACATCTTTATTTCCTCAAGTGTTTCACTACCAGCTAGCTAACTTGACAGTTGCAACTAAAATATGTCTGAATAAGGCTAAAAAAGTTCGATATTTCACTTCAGGGGTCCTAGGTCCATGATCCAAAAGCGGAACTTTCATTAAACTTCAACCAAGTTTGTGAAAGAATAGACTTCAGTGCCACTGTGCCCATGCTTACAAGTGAAAGTTACTCTATAACTCCCTACATATATCATTAAAAAAATTTCATTCAAAGTGGTAGAATTTAATCTTGATGCCAAACCTACAGATTTACATTTAGGCTTCTAAATAACCCCTTTTTGACCTTGACCTCAAGGTCAAGGTTACAGTCAGTAATGCCTTATATGTCATTAGGTAGAGTATGGTATGCCCTCAAAAATAAGTTGTCACTTGTATGATGAAGTGGATTGTTCGATTTTTATGGCCACATCTCCTACACTCAACCCATATTTTTTCCAGTATATTTGCCCTAAAATTGGTCACCAGGCTAATCCTGGGATGGTCTGCTTAACCAGATATCCCCTTTCATTTGAAACAAAAAATAAAGAGCTATTCGGTGTGCTAATTAAACATCCCATTTGGGGCTTTTGGCTGCTAGTCTAGTAGGATTTTTAGTCAAATTTGGTCTTTCTTTTTCATAGTTTTCGGAGATTTTAATTTAACCCATGTTTCCGAAGTCTTCTAATAGAGGCCGCTCTATTTGGAATCTCTCCCGCCAATCAGCAGCACTCAAAAGTGTCATCTTTGCATATATTTTGCATTAAGTGCTTATCATCAAAATATTATTTCATGGTTACCATGGTTAGCGTCCACATGACGGGTACATTGCTAGTGTTTGTATAATGTACGTTTGCTCAAACAGTGTTTCTGATTTATATTTTCTACGTGAGTGCGATTATACCAAGAACATGATGATTAAAAATATTTCGATATTCACTGAAAACGTCCCATTGCATTTCATTGTTCCATATGATTTTCCAATAATTTAGGTCAAATTTGCTACATATTTTATTCAAAATGACATAATATCACATACCCACTGACAAAATAGCAAATATGCCAAAACCAGTCGAGACAAAGTAAACATGGCATCAAGGCACCAATATATCCTTAGTTTCTTTTATGCATATGTCTGTATATATTCATCCTAGTTAACCCTTTAACGTTTGAGAATTCCAGTAGAAGTTTTCGTCTGGAATGATGATATTTTCGACACAAGCTGATGTATGATGATCAAGTAAACAAAATGTTTGAGGGAGAGTTATTGCTAGTGTTAACATTTCTCGTTTATACATTATTCCAAAAATGCTGTTGCCCTTAGGATTTCACCAACATTGTCAGACAGCTTTTGGTCGCTGTGAGCATAAATGGGTTAATGGCATATACATTTTGTCTTTAAAACCTAATTTAGAAGTGTCTTGACCGTCACTTGGTATACAAAGTTGACACACCTTGACACAAATTTCATAGTAAAACTCGCGGACTCCAGGTTATATGATTGAAGTCTATTCATAGGTGTTGTCAGCTATTGAATGCCACCTTGAAAAGATCTAAGTATGGGGAGTAGGTCGCTATGACAGAACACGTGTATTCCAAAGCTGTCCCCATTTTATACAATGTGGGATGTTTTACCCTAGGGTTGGATTTGTGCTACCCCTTTTTATTCCTCCAATGCCAACTTAACGGACGTAACAAGACAGACATAGTGGGTGATATGTTTCAGTATGTTATCAGTTTAATCCATGGGTGTGCACAGATACTCTCCTTTATATATCTATGATTTTCTATTTGTATTTCATGTAGAATATAACTGCACATAGTCTTGGGCTAATAGAGTAAATGCAGCTATGATGAATTGAGAACATATTTCACTGATCACGTAATATCATTTGGGAGTTTTTCCCAATTCTAGGATTTTGTAAGGTGTGTACACTTTATAACGAGTTGGGGTTTTTCATTTCAGCCTCAACTTCTCAAATAGGCGATGGAAGCAAACTGCGTTATTCCACATATCTATAAGCTATTGGTGCCCTAACTCTGTGGTCTGGCAACTGTTACAATGGAGAACACAAGGCTAACCTCACAATTTACGCGAAATAGCATCGTTGAACACCGGATAACGTAGCTTTCTGATGCATAAGTTTAGCTAGATATTATATCCTCAATCTCTCGTACACTATACAATCCTGATGACTAAAACGATTTAGGGTGGATATAAATCTGCATCCCCTGTAAACAGGGTGTACCTCATAATGTTGTATAAACATATTGTGTTGAATTATCATATCAAAAAAAGACGTCAAGTGTTAAGTGCTGTTCTCTACAATCTGATATTCAAGTGGCAACCTGTGACTAATAAAGGGGGCGTAGCCACAGGAGAGGGGCGGGGGGGGGGGGGGGGGGGGGTGCTCAGGGAGGCCATGCCCACAGGCAGGTAACGTAATGAAGTAAACACGTATTTGATAACCCAATATGCCTGTAATGTCCGCTAGGTTTTGACTCCAATCCAGTCTTGCATTTTTATGAATATCGTCTCACTTTCTACCAGTCCTGAGCACTGTACTAAGAGCCTTAAGAACAAGCTATACGCAACCGTCAGGCCATGAAAATGTTTCACATTTGAACCTGTCTTGATCTTATATACACCGGAGTTCGTAGCTTAGACCTTACAATTTAGTTGAGGCTCAAATCAAATATTTTTCTGGGAGAATTCATAGGTACAAAATGTATTTTGCCTCTGCGTGGCAATACATATATATATATATATATATATATATATATATATATATATATATATATATATATATATATATATATATATATATATATATATATATGTATATATATATATATATATATATATATATATATATATATATATATATATATATATATATATATATATATATATATATATATATATATATATATATATATATATAAATTTATATATATATATATATATATATATATATATATATATATATATATATATATAAATATATATATATATAAATATATATATATATATATATATATATATATATATATATATATATATATATATATATATATATATATATATATATATATATATATATATATATATATGTATATATATATATATATATATATATATATATATATATGAGGGCTGTGGTAGACATACTCCGAAATGCTTAGACGTTGTCACTCAAGCGCAGCAAGGACCCACATTACACTTATAGGTC
>OZ012685.1:34351379-34391379 GCA_963942565.1 Maea johnstoni | reverse complement strand
TTTTCAAATGAATCTGCATAGGAACCTCCAATAATTCACATACATCAAGAAAATGTAGGTGTGTTAGCAAGTGTTTTTTTTATAACTTTTATTGCTCCATATAACAAACATAATTATAAACAATCAAGGTTTTGTAATAGAGAGAAATAATATGTAAAAATAATATGGTTGGCAAAATACTAGAGGTACTTGAGATAAAGAGACACGGTTTCACATAGTACCTATTTTATTGCATTGCAATTAAAGTATTGTGAATAGGGCACCATTTCCCAAGCACTTTTGGCAGATTGTTGTTTATAGTACCAACATAAATGTTCACTCTCATTTGCCTAAGGAACACACGTTTGAGGTGACATTTCCATTTCTTTTTGTACAGTTCATACTTGGTCAGCAGAATCAATGTGTTAATTAATATATCGTTGTCTTTGCTACCCAATATGATTGATTTTCGATCTAGATTTTTGGCTTTATTTTTGACCAAACTTAGCCAATTTAGTAATTCTTCCCATAAGGCAAATGAGAGAGGGCAATCATATAGAAGATGGGAGATGTCCTCCAGCACTTGGCATTCATCAATTAATTCATTGTTTCTTAGATTAAATTGATGTAATTTCTTGTTGGTCATAATTGTGCAATGTAATGTTTGAAAATGAAATGTTAGTAAGTGTTGACTATCAACCCAAACCATTGGAAAAATGTTTGCTATTATCAGGCATTCTGCATACGAATCTCCCACCACAGGTTCGATTCTCAATGGCATTATTTTCTTTTATTTAGCGCTTCATGAGTAACATGTTTCTGATTAAATGTCTTTTTTCTGTGCTTCCTCTACTATGCTACCTTCCTTGATACACTTAGCTTATAAAATACTAGTTGTGAATATAAATAATTGGAACTTACTATGAGTGATATCATAAACGGACACCACTCCACCATCATCTTTTTACAACACCCGGTACGGAAGTACAGGACACTTCCTTCTGTATGTAGGCATTAATCAATTACTATAATCAATCAAAATTCATTATAATCTATGTTTATTTATTTTTGAATACATGAATAACTTAATTTTATTTATTTATCAATTTACTTACTGCATATTACAATTCATTTTATTTTGAATTTAATTCATTTTGCGTCTTTTTTATGTATCTATTTTATCTATAGCCACATGAGCCGTACGTCTAGAAAATGTTTCAAACATTCGTCTCCGAACGTACTATGAACATAATGTATGCAGAAAAAAATGTCAGCTGTTTGTTTTGGTTTCAGAACTCCACATGAGATGAGCGTCATGATTTTTGGTGAGCGCTCTACCAATCAACTGCTCACAATCTTTTTGTATGTACTTATGGCTGACTGCCGTAGTACAAGGTAAATTACAATCCTCATAAGTAGCAGTGTTTTGGGGTTGTTTTTGTTGATTCTGTTGCATCGATACGGTTGCCTTATCAATGCGACTATCGACAGAGTCTCATTTAGCGTGCATTGAATTGTCAACTATCGATGACACCCATAATTTAAACTGATCATGGGACCACTTACTTTCCTCCTCCCCTGGTCTCTTTTCAAACCCTGGCTGACTTCTATTTCCAATATCTTTCTTGGCACAAAATAAACACTTCTACCACTCTCTGGCAAGTTATCACCCATCTTTGAGTGTGTTTCCATTGTTTCATTGGATGTCTCTATAAATTTCCAGGAAGAAAAGTTAAAATCAAAGGGCTACTCACGCCTGTATTTAAAATATGACATTGCTATGCGCATGCATTATGGCTATAACTCAATGCTCAGTCATTAGTGGTCACTCCTTCACATTGTCATATTTGTTCTTAAATAGACAAGATATTCGATGATGATTTGGCACATCTTATATTTAAATAAAATCTTATTTGTCTACAAGTTGACAATTGTTGAAGATAGCAGTATTTCCATTTCAGTTTGTTTTATCTTTGTAGTTGAGGAACAAACCCACGGTAGAAGAATTGAGGCTCACTCTGGATCAGAACTTCAGCGATCGTTTTCAACAGGGTTTTACTCAACCAACAACCAGCTTCCAGAAGAAGGATCTAAATTGCCTGCTGGGTTGTTTAGTCTACTACTACAACATACACAATTCCCGTAATGAATTAGAGCAATTTAGAACAGGTGAGATATTAGTTTGGTAGTATTTATTGCAAGGATATTTTTTATTGATACAGTTTTATAGTACTAGATAAACCTCAAACTAATTGTGCACGATCCAATGATATATAAATCTCACAGTTCTGAGTTCCTTAATTCCAATATACCAATCAGGATGCACCTTCACTGACACGTGAATTCAATAAACAGGTGCATGGCGATGCTAGTTGAGCGCATAAAATCCACTTGGTTCTAGGAAGTTACGATTGCAATAAACCCATTTTGACATTCACTCTTACTGTTCATAGCTTGATCTGATTATCTTGAACCCTTAATTTCACATGTTAGGTGGTTTGCGTCGTGGTGAAACAAGGTCTAGTTAGTATCATTAGGCTCGAGTGGCAGATTAGTTCATGAATTAGAATACCACTACTCAGATGGTACTTTTGGGGACGGACCACACACGAATATTACGATCTGATATTACTTGAAAACAGATCAATTCGCAAAATATAGATTTGCTAATAATTCAAACTTTACAGTAGCTCATTCATTTTGCTATTTTGTTTTTTCTATGACTTGAGCTAGGTGGATTTCTTGGTCTCATGAAATCACACAATGAGGTTGCTTTTCAGCTTTTTCACCGTAATGCTACTAGGCCAATTACCAGTGAGGAGCTGACAACATTGTTTGAGTACAATTTCACGAAGTTTGAAGGTAGTTAAGAAAATGCTAATCCGGAAATGCATGAAAAAGCCATGGCCCATTCCTGGAAACTAATTCTAAAATCTATTCCTAGTAAGTCTTATCCAATCCTCTCCAAAACTGTGTTTCTCATGGGTTGCATTGCCCACGTAATATTTGATATCTATAAGATTGTACTAGTATCCCCTATGTTTTATATTAGCATGACCCTTAATTTACGATAGTCACTAAAAAAGAATTGATTAAGATTACATGTTGTTTATATTATCTCTGAGTAACATCCATATTATTGGCTAACAGCTGCGTGATTTTCAGAGTAAATTCAGCATTAAAAGTAAAAGGGTATATTGTCTTCAAAATGCTTGCATATTTCCAAATTTGAAAAGCTAATCACAATAATGACTTTGTCCATTGTTATCTTTAAAAAATCATATCTTAGTTGTATGGACATTTCTTATTCTCTTCTGTAGGAGGGAGAGCATGTATAGACAACATCCATTCTTATCTTTAAAAAATACTATCTTAGTTGTATTGACATTTCTTGTTCTCTTTTGTAGGAGGGAGAGCGTGTATAGACAACGCGCAATTGACAGCTGCAGATGTTCTAGCGTAGCTGGCAGGTGCAGACAGAATCCCAGCGGTTGGGTTTCCAAACCCAAAAATAAAGATAAATTTTGATCCCATGAAACTTGTACCAAAAGTCAGTACATGTGCTTTGCAGCTGACCCTGCCCGCTGGAACAGCAGGATGAAGTCCATCTGAAAGGGTGAAATGGCTTACTAAAGTTATTGTCTACAGTCAAGTGTATGGCGAGGCATAGCCAGTGTTTGCTTCCAGGCTGTAAATGTATGCCTTTTAAAAGGTTAGACCTGTCCAAGTTAACTTTTGGTCTTACAGATTCATCAGGCGCAAAAAAACTAAAAGAAAAATAATTTCAGGATTTTGCCCTCCATGAGCAATACATTATGAAAGCACAGACCTTGGAGCAGTGCCACAATGGTTGCGGTTTAGATGTGGTATGCGATAGACCGAGTTAATTTTGAATGTTCTCTTTAAAATAGTGGCCTGAAAACATAAAAACCAAGGCCTCTTTGTGGCCGAGTAAGTATTTGTTTTCTTACAGGGTTGTTATTTGGCTGCCATATTTAAAAAATATATATAGATTATTAAATTTTGAAATTGCCGAATTATTGGTCGCCGATTCTGTAATATCAAGATTTGACTTGGACTGGCCTTAACGTTAATCCAGCAATCTTCAAGACTTTGTTAATATGCTAGTATCCTACTAGATTAGCCTTCTAAAGTACAATTACTGGCTGTATCACGTCCTTGAGCAGTAGTTACTCCTCAAAACAGCAGCCTTTCGCCATATCTACTACCGTCGAACTTGCACATGACAGACTCAATAGGACCAGGAAAATTGGTCTGTCATATGCAAAGTCTGGTATATACATGTGAGATGTACTTGATCTATGTGGGCCTGGTACTAAGAATACCACCCGTTATAGCCTAAAATCCGCCATTCAGTGGTTCGTCATATGCAAGTTTGCCTGTATTAGGTTTTTACTGGTTTAGCTGTTAGGTATGATGAAAAACTGCTGTTTTGAGCAGTAGCTGCTGGATGGAGCACATGACATGAACCTGTTGCTGATGCCGTGACAGACCTTGCCCTTAAAGTACATTCCTCAACAGTAGTGGATTGATTTTTCCCTGCACATGCATCATTGTTGGTGAGATCATGAGTTGAATTTTTATGAATATGTGTGGTAAATTTTGAAAGATCATGTTAAAAAGCCGAGTTTGTTTCCTTTTAGGGAAATTTCACAGGTCATGTTAGGTATACATTTAATGATTTATTCTTTCCTGAAAGTTGTTGCCTAATGGGACCAATACTTTAAAGGACAATGGCATAATTTACATGCTTATTCGGTCACTAATTTGTGGATTGGTTGTAAACTGCACATGTATCAATTTTGCTGAGGAAGGAAGTAATAGGGTTTTACATCGCTTTCAACAGCCTAGGTCATATCGCGACGAGATAGAAACCTGGAATCGGGAAGAAATTCCCTACTCTTCACGAATAGTTCCAAGGGGTCTTTCAGTTGCAGAAGAACCATAAACAGTCCTCCACAACGCCGCACATTTATAGAGCGACCAGGCCAACCCGCTTAGGGATCCAGCGGAGACTCGAACCTGCGAACTCACGCTTGGGAGCCAGGCATCGTAACCACTAGGCCACAGCGGATCCCTTCAATGTTGCTGAGGACATGAGTTGAATTTTCATGAATCTGTGTTCAATTTTGAAAGATAATGTTAAAAAGCTGAGTTTTTTGCTTTTAGAAAAAAATCCAGTTTTTCTTTTTCTGAAAGTTGTTGCCTAATCAGAATTATACACTCGAAGGACAATGGTATGCTTTACATTGCTTATTCAGTCACTCTAATTTGTGGATTGGTTGATCCCTGCACATGCATTATTGTTGGAGAAATCATGAGTTGAATTTGCATGAATCTGTGTGTTTAATTTTGAAAGATAATGTTAAAAACCAGGGTTTCTTTGCTTTTTGGGGAAAATCAACTGTTCATGTTAGGTATACATTTAATGAGTTTTTCTTTCCCGAAAGTTGTTGCCTAGTGGATTGGTTGTAACCTGCACATGCATCAATATTGCTGAGATCATGAGTTGAATTTAATGAATCTGTGTTTAATTTTGAAAGATAATGTTAAAAAACAGTTCTTTTGCTTTTAGAAAATAAATCCACAGGTCATGTTGGATATACATTTTATGTAGTCAGACCAATACTTTTAAGGACAATGGCATGATTTAAATTGCTTATTTAATCACTCTAATTTGTGGATTGGTTGATTCCTGCACATGCATCATTGTTGGTGAGATCATGAGTTGAATTTTCATGAATCTGTGTGTTTAATTTTGAGAGATAATGTTAAAAAGCTGAGTTTCTTTGCTTTTTGGGAAAAATCCACAGGTCATGTTGGATATACATTTTATAAGTTTTTCTTTCCTGACACTTGTTGCTTTATGGAACCAACTCTTTAAAACGACCATTATTTGATTTGTAATTTCTGCGATCTTTCCCAGACCATTTTTGCAGTCATTAGGGAGATAAATATGAATAAAACGAAAATTCTTTTTTTTCTGAACCCAGGCATTACTGAGTCGGGAAATAATTAAAACTACTTAAATTCAAAACAGTAAATTTAAACATTAAATATTGATACTCACACATGTATGAACTGGTGTGGAACAGGTGTATGAAAACTGGCGGGAAATGGCCATCTGGTTTGTTAGTTTTTTCGTTTGTGTTTTTTATTAACATCTATTGTTTTATCTACTGAATTAAAAATGTCACTGTTATATATTCCTCAGCAGATACTGTTAAGTTGGGTTGTCCATTTGGCTGATCTGGGAAACTATAATTCTCTCTGGTGCCTTTTATAGGTTTTTAATAATATTTGGGAAACTGGAGAGTTTCCCCCTTCCTGGAGAGAAGCCACCATCATGCCCATTGCCAAGCCAGGAAAAGACTCCAAAGATCCAAATAATTACCGCCCAATAGCTTTGACCAGTTGTGTATGTAAAACCATGGAACGAATGATCAATGATCTTCTTGATTGGTATCTTGAATCTTCTTCACTCATTACGGAAGCCCAGAGTGGTTTCCGTAAAACACAAAGCACAATGGATCATCTTGTGCGATTTGTGACTTGTGTAAGAGAAGGATTTTTAAAAAGGGAACATGTGGTGTCTATCTTTTTTGACATTGAAAAGGCATATGACACCACTTGGAAATATGGAATTATGAAATATTTACATGATATGGACCTCAGGGGAGGTTTACCCCTTTTTATTCAAAACTATTTAACTGATAGGAAATTTTGACTTACTAGTTGTCACATAGCTCCTCTATGTGCTATTGTAAATAATGCAGTATTGTTGAATACAATAACAAAGCAATAGTCTCCGACTAAAAATGAATACAAAACAATGAACAACTTCAAAATATAATTTCCATACACCAGGTTGTTTCAAAAGAAACTATGAATTCTAAGAGGTTTTACAATCGGTAAAACAGACCAATCTCATGTAAATAGGATAAAATGCTGTCTGGAAAAACCCTTTCAAAGAGTTCCTTAAAGCTATTTACATTAAAATGTCTATTTCTTGATTCAATAAAATCAACACAATTAAATAAGTATGCTTGACAGTCAAACTAAATTTCGCATGCTACACATTGGGGAAGATCTTCCCCTTTCAAAAGGAAGCAGTGAGTCAAATGAGTGTGACCAATTCGAATTCTTGCTAAAACACTCTCTTCTTGCCTAGTAATTCTAGAACTTCCAGGCAAAAGACCCAACTGTGGATGAATCTCATGTAGTTTGTTGTCTACTGCCTCATCCCACTGAGACTGCCATTTGCATTTTAAAAGGACATTGATGTGTTTTTTTAAATCAACATAAGGAATAGGTACATTTGTGACTCTTCTCAAAAGACCAGAGTGAAAGAAAAGAGTCAAAGTGGAGACATCCCTCTGACTTTAATGATCAAGAAATGGGAGTTCCCCAGGGAAGCATTTTATCTGTCACCCTATTTATAGTCAAAATCAACAGCATCACCAGATGTATAAGAAATGGTGTTGACAAGTCTTTGTTTGTTAAGGTGATGGGTACCATTGCACTCCAGTTAAAAGCCCTGTCCCAAAACACACCTCAAAGCAGCATAATCCTATAACTAGGTGTATCTCCAGGTTCCTGAGTGTTATCAGGTAGAGAATATCATCGCCACCTGTCATTATTCAATCCATATTCTGTTTTATTTCAAAATTTACAACTTTTTTTTCAAATGACATTCTCATTAATTACGCAGGTGATGGTTATTGCAGGTTCAGAGTTACTTTAGGGATATCATTGACTATGCCCAATAAAAAGTATTTTTTTGATTTTTTACTGCTGAAGATTTTTACAGACCATAACGTTGAAAATTGTAGTTAGAAATCTCCACACCAACTTCACTTGGTAACTTCACGTGCTCATAGCTAGCACCTATTTATAGCATCCTGACCACAAGCCATTGTCTTGAGATCGTCGATGTGTATCTTTGTGCAACTCTCTTTTGTTTCGAGTGCTCAGGAGTGATCAGCGAGGTATGTCCACTACTATCAAAGGGGTTCCCATGCCTCCACACACGAGATTTCCCACTAGAATTTTCAATGTTATGGCCTGTAAAAATCTTCAGGAGTAAAAAATCAAAAAAATACTTTTTATTGGGCATAGTCAATGACATCCCTAAGGTATCTGTGAACCTGCAGTAACCATCACCTGCGTAATTAATGAGAATATGTCATTTGAAAGAAAAGTTGTAAATTTTGAAATAAAACAGAATATGGATTGAATAATGACAGGTGGCGATGATATACTCTACCTGATAACACTCAGGAACCTGGAGATACACCTAGTTATAGGATTATGCTGCTTTGAGGTGTGTTTTGGGACAGGGCTTTTAACTGGCTTGCAATGGTACCCATCACCTTAATGACTTTGGTGTCTCATATCGATCAAAACATATGCACGCTATAGAAAGGCAGCTCCAACTTCATCTAAATAGAATAGAAGATTGGGCTTACAATAATGGTTTTAAATTCTCGCAATCAAAGACTGTCTGTGTGCATTTTTGTCTAAGGAAGGGTCTTCATCCAGATCCCTACTTAGTAATTTGTGATAACACCATTCCTGTAAAAAAGGAAACAAAGTTCCTTGGCATTTTACTCGATTCAAAATTGACATTTGTCCCTCATATCAAGGGCCTTAAGAAAAGATGTGTCAAGGCTTTGAATTTGTTGAGAGTAGTTTCCAACACTGACTGGGGTGGGGATTGTACAGTTCTTTTACGACTGTAAAGAGCCCTTATTCGTTTGAAGCTAGACTATGGATGTTTTATTTATGGAGCAGCATGTAAATCTTATATCTCTTTGCTGGATCCTATTCAAAACCAGGGTTTGAGGCTTTGTCTTGGAGCCTTTAAGGTCTGTTCCCACATCTGCGATCTAGTGTAGCGGCAGCACAGCGACCGCAGCGAAATATGATTCGCTGTGCGATCACTGTAGATTGACCCAATTCATTTTTGTAGCGACCAGATCGTTGAGCCCGTTCCCACGTCTGCGATCTAGTGTAGCGACTGCATAGCGACCACAGCGAATTATAATTCGCTGCGGTCGCTGTGCAGTCGCTACACGTGTGTACTAGATCGCAGATTTGGGAACGGGGCTTAACTGAACTTTGAATAGGTAGTTAGGGTAACGATAGAATAATGAGTACGTAACGAGTGACACGATAGCATAACGATAATTAAGATGGCACAGCGACCTCATCGATGCCACAGCGACCTCACAATGTTCACTACCACTGCACAGCGAATGCACTGCGGACCATTAGCGAACCACTGCCCTACTTTTTCAACAGCGATTTATTTGAGCATGTTCAAAAAAATCGCAACAGATGCTCGGCCACAGCGAACCGCTGCAGAGGTACAGCGAGCGCAACGATGGCGTAACGGATCACACCGAACGCCGTAGCGAAAGTGCAGCGATTCATAATTCGCTGCGGTCGCTGTGCCGCCGCTACACTAGATCGCAGATGTGGGAACGGACCTTTAGAACCTCTCCTGCACATAGTCTTTGTGTTGAGGAGAATGAGCTCCCTGTTCACCTCAGAAGAAAAAATCTTGCTCTCCAATTTGCAACTAAAATAGCTGCCAATCCGAATAACCCTGTTTATGATACTTTTTTTAACCCTCGGTATGTGGACCTTTTTGCTAGAAAACCAAGAGTCATTCCAACTTGGTATTCGTATTAAGGAGTAATTGGAAGAATTGGACTTTGATCCAGACATCATCGCAAAGTTTGAATTTCCTGAAACTCCTCCATGGACATATCCAACTGCTATGGTCAACCTCACTCTTTCGTATGCCAAGAAGGATCAAATGGATCCTTCGAAATACTTGAGCCTACATAATGAGGTGAAGGATGCCTTTCGAGACTATGATTTAATCTATACTGATGGCTCTGTTTCAGATGACAAGGCTGCAGCAGCAGCAGTCATTGATAATTATTCCTACATTGAACGTCTTCCAGACAAGTCTTCTATATTCTCTGCAGAGTTGCACGCTCTGTACCTTGCTCTTGATAGGCGGGAGACGGCAGATGATGATGAAAGGAATTTTATTATTTTCTCAGATTCAAAGTCTGCTCTTCAGGCCATTTCGGGCCAAGACTGGACACATCCTCTCGTCCTCTACATACTGGAACGCCTCAATTGGCTAGTACAGTACCAAGAGAAAAGAATATTATTTTACTTGATTCCCAAAAAGGTCCACATATCGAGGGTTAGAAATTGTATCATAAACAGGGTTATTTGGGTTGGCAGCTATTTTAGTTGCAAAATGAAGAGCAAGCTTTTCTCTTCTGGGATGAAGTGGCAGCTCATTTGCCTCAACACAAAGACTCTGGGCAGGAGATGTTCTAAAGGCGCCAAGAGAAAGCCCCAAACCCTGGTTTTGAATAGGATCCAGCAAAGAGATATAATATTTACATGCTGCTCCGTAAATAAAACTGTAAGATCCCCACCCCAGTCAGTGTTTGAAACTACTTTCAACAAATTCAAAGCCTAACACACCTTTTCTACAGGCCCTTGATATGAGGGAAAAATGTCAATTTTGAGTCAAGTAAAATGCCAAGGAACTTTGTATCCTTTTTTTACAGGAATGGGGTTATTATAGAGAACTAAATAGGGATCAGGATGAAGACCCCTTCTTCGACAAAAATGCTCCCTGACAGTCTTTGATTGCAAGAATAAAAAACAATTATTGTCAGCCCAATCTTCAATTTAATTTAAATGTAGTTGGAGCTGCCTTTCTATGGCCTGCATGTGTTTGGAACGATAGGAGACACCAAAGTCATCCATGAATATACATCTGGTGATGCTGTTGGTTTTGATAATAAAATGGATGACAGATAAACTGCTAGCCTAAGGAACTCCCATTACTGGGTCATAAAAGTCAGAGAAGGAAGACCCTACTCTGACTCGAAATTTACTTTCAGATAAAAGCTTTTAAATAAAAAGGGCAAACGTTCCCTGTGGTCCATATCATGTAAATCCTTCATAAATCCATATTTCCAAGTGGTGTCATATGCCTTTTCTAGGTCGAAAAATATAGACACCACATGTTTCCCCTTTAAAAATCCCTCTCAGACAAAAGTCTCAAAGCGCACAAGGTGATCCATTGTGCTTCTTGTTTTCCGGAAGCCACTTTGGGCTTCCGTGGTGAGTGACGAATATTCAAGAAACCAAACAAGACAGTCATTTATCATTCTTTCCATAGTTTTGCATACACAACTGGTCAATGCTATTGGGCGGTATTTATTTGGATCTTTGGAGTTTTTTTCATGGCTTGGCATTTGGTATGATGGTGATTTCTCTCTAGGAGGGTGCAAACTCTCCACTTTCCCAAATATTGTTAAAACCATTTAGAAGGCACTGGAGAGAACATGCAAGAATTTATGGAAGAGTTTGTATGATAGATAGACTTCGGAAAAGCTGTGGTGTATGTGATACAGGTGAACTTGGATATGACGGACCACTGTATGACGGATTTTTGCATATGACGGACGATATGCTTGGTCCCAGTTCGTTGCATATCAAGTATTCGTCATATGTATACGACAGATTTTGCATATGACGGACCAATTTTCCTGGTCCCATTGAGTCCGTCATATCCAAGTTCACCTGTACACTTGACCAGGCAAACCTGAGTAATAGCCCCAAAGGAATTTGTCATACAGGTTTTTCGCACTGTATGGTTGCCAGGAAAAAGGATTGCCTTGCATCTATATGCTAAATTTGGATATGGGTAATCATGTCAAGCAAGGCATTTCGAGCCCTGGCTGTTGTTTTGCTGGCTGCGAGTTTGACAGTTTGCAGCAGACCGTAGCTACCCTGGCTTTTTGTTAAGTTACAACCCTACTCAACACCCGAATCATTTTTGACAGTTAAATGTCGGCAAACTTATATCAAAGAAGACAAATGCACTTTAACCGCTGTATAGGTTGCATTTCAAAGTTCCCAACTAATGATTAACTTATCGATAAGTGGCTATTTGGATGTATTGTGGATCCGCCGTGGCCTATTGGTTACGATGCCTGGCTCCCAAGCGTGAGTTCCCAGGTTCGAGTCTCCACTGGATCGTCAAGCGGGTTGGCCTGGTCGCTATTAAAATGTTCGGCGTTGTGGAGGGCTGCCTATGGTCTTTCTGCAACTGAAAGACACCTTGGAACTATTCGCGAGATAAAACCCAATTCCTTCCTTCCTTCCTTGGCACCACTTAAGGTGACTCATGGGTTAATTTGTGAATAAATGATACACCCTCATGCTAAAAATCAGACTACCTTTGACAGCACCAAATTTGTTGTACCCCCCTCAGTTCAAAATCACATGAAGTTAAGAGATTTTTATTTTTATTATTCTAATTCATTTTAACTATCAAGGCACCCTCTTCAGGGTATTCTAGACAAGTTTTCAGAACTACATGCAGTAATTATAGAAAGGTCAAACGACAAAGAAATGATAATGCTGGAAAAGATTCCTTAGTATATACATTTCTGATTCAATAGTGAAGAAAGTTATAGAAAGAGACTCCACAATCAGGAATTTTCAAATATTGGTTCATTTCCAGCAGGTAGCTTTAAAAAAGAGCTATTTGGATAATATGAATTTGGTAAAACATTCATTGCATTATGCTGGTGGCATCAATTGATTGGATTACTACAGGTTTTGATTTTACGATAAGACTACAATTTCAATGCAAAAACCAAAACATGTGTACTGTCGGAAATATGTCTACATGAATATAACACAACATAACATGATTTCTAAGATATGACATGTTTTATTACAACAAATCTCTATAAATTACTATTGTGCACAGGTCTGGACTACTGATCCGATGTCTAGTGGTTACGATGAGTGGCTTCCAAGCATGAGTATACATGCAGTTTCGAGTGTCCACAACAGTCTTTAATTCTCATCTTGCTCATCCTCTTCAGAATTCAAACTACAATAGTAGTTGGGCTTCCATATCTTGTACAAAGTTCAACGATCAAAGGTCATCTTTCAAATCTTTTTTAAAGGGCCTTAGTGAGTTGTGTAGGGACACTGGCAAATCCCCTCTGTTCTCTATGGTCGGAGCCCAACAAAAGGTATTGGGGTTGGCTCATAAAACTAATAAACTGTGCCACTGTGGTGTACTTGAACCTGCAAAAAACGTAAATATTAGACTTTTTTAATTTTAAATCATTTTTATTCAATCCACATGTAAAATAGAGTACAGTGTACAAAATACAGAAACATTGTGTTGTCAAGATATTCTAAGTATTTTCATATATGGTTTGTAATAAAGAATATTTCTTATCAAATTCTGATTTTTTACCTTTCATGTATAAGCGATATTTTTCTTGATAGTAAAAGTTCTTTGTCTCATTTTTAACCATCAAAACATGAGGTATTTTTGCTTCTTTCATACAATTGTACAAATCTTTTTCGTTAATAAGATAATACTATTGATACATAATGCTCTTTCCAATTCCCCCATGATTATTTTTTCCTTAGTTATATTGTAGTTTGGAATACCCAGTTCCACTATCCAGTTTTGCACACTGAGCCATAAATCTCTTGATACTGGACAATCAAATAACATGTGTTCCACACTGTCAAGTTCTATCCTGCATAAAGAGCAGTTTGGAGATTTTTTAATGCCCATTTTGAAAAGTTTGTCGTTTGTGTAGAATCTTTTATGAATTGTGCGGAACTGGATGTATTTCAAGTAAGTATCACTATAACAAGCATGGTGGAGATTGAAAGAAGTACATATCTCGAAAGTTGCTAGATGTATCTCACATTTGTTTTCCCAAATATCTGATATATTGTCTATGATATGAGTGTTTGTGCCTTTCAGAAGTTTGTATAACTTAGAACAGCCCTTTGTGTCAATATTCAAAAGTTTATTTAAAGCACTGTTTTTTGGAAAAGATTCCTGTTTGGTTGATTTTTCCTTCCAAGATAAGTAGTCAGTTATAGTAGATTTAATGTTGTGATAATCGATAAAATTTATCTTAATTGAATATGTTTCTAGCAGGTCATCATTAGACATCACAACATTATTGTTTGACAATATATCAGATATCATCGTAATGCCTTTATTTAACCAATCTCTCCTAAGTTGAAAACGAAGTTCTGGATTAAACCACAATGGGGTATTAAGAATTGAATCTTTATGTTGTAATGAATCACTTTCCCAAAGGAACTTTAGACTTCCTAGAACATCTAGCCAAAATCTGTTAGAAGTCATTTCCATGATGCGGTCAATGAAGTCAGGACCATGTACAAAGCACTGTTCAAGATCAAATTCTTTTGGAACCCGTGTCCACTTGCTATTAGATTTAAGAAATCGTTTGAGCCATCCTAGTTTTAGTGTTTTGTCAAATAAAACAATGTTATGTAATTTTAATCCACCATGACATATTTCACCTTCTAGAATTTCTTTTCGCCATTTGGGTGGCTTACCACACCATAAAAAGTTTGAGAAGGTATTATTCAATTCTTTTATACTGAAAAAATTGGGGCTAGGGAGAGACAGCAGCATATGGGTAATTTTTGATAAAAGTAACGATTTAATAATAGTTACCTTGCCGTAAGGGGTAAGGTTGCGTGATTGCCATACACGTGTTAACTTCTTTATTTCACCTAATTTCCGATTGATGTTTAAATCGGTGATCTCGCTCATTCGGTTAACGTCGTAGTAAATACCCAAAATCTCAAAAGTTGTTGACCATTTGAAACCAAATTTCCCCTGCCATGGTATGCTGCTGCCTCTCAAGGCGCCAATTTTAACTACATGAGTTTTTTCTTTATTAATATCCAAACCGGACACACATTTAAACCATTTTAAAATTCGAAGTACCTCAACGACACTATCATAATCCTCCTGTAAAAGGAGAGTCGTGTCGTCGGCATACTGTGACACTCTGCATTCTCTGTCATAAACTACCAAACCCCTGACCTTGCCACTCTCCCTAAGAACGTGTGATAAAATCTCAGCACACAAGACGAATACGTTAGGGGATAAAGGATCTCCTTGTCTACATCCTCTAGTAAGAGATATATATGAAGATAAGTGTCCATTTTGTTCGACGCGAGATTTTGAATTTATCTGACATAATTTTATGAGTTCAATAAATGTCTCACCGAAATTAAAGCGTTTGAGTGTTTCTTCAATGAAGGGCCATTCGATGGTATCGAAGGCTTTTGAAAAATCAAGTATAATTAAAATACCCCTTTCATTAAAAGTTTCACAATAATCTATAACATCATATATCATACGGGTATTTTCGCCAATGAAGCGGCCAGCAATAAAACCTGTTTGGTCTTCATTTATAATGGAAGGCAAAGTGTCTTTTAGTCGTTTTGCAATAATTGAAGAATAGAATTTGTAAACAGAGTTTAATAGTGTAAGGGGCCGCCAATTTTTCAAATCGTTCCTCAATTTCCCTTGTTTTGGTATGCAAGTTATAATACCATCAAGAGCTGAAACAGATAAACTCCCTCTATCTATTGCCTCTAAGTAGTACCTAAATAGCCAAAATTTTAGTTCTGAATCAAAAAATTTGTAAAATTCGTTAGAAAAACCGTCTGGACCCGGGGCTTTATTCTGTTTGCTAGTGTGTATTGCAGTCTCAACCTCTTCTATTGTAATGACATTATCCAAGGCTGTTTTTTTAACGTTGGAAATAGTTGGTAAATTTTGAATATTGGTATCATATTTGGAGTATTTCAATGGTGTGGTGTCTGTGGAAGTATATAAATTTTGATAAAATGATTTCTGCATCTCTAAGATTTTTTTGCTATCTGTTATGATTCTATTGTTCTCATCCATAAGAGATGGGATATTTTTATTCAAGTAATTTCTTTTTTCTAAGTTTAAAAAGAACTTAGAGGGTTTTTCCCAGTTGCCCACCAGATTTGCTCTTGATCTAACGATTGAGCCCTTTATCTTCTTTTCTCTTAGGTTCTCAAGTTCTAGAGTACGTGCTCTTAGAGAATCCTTCAAAGTCTCATGATTAAGTCCTGAGTCGATTTCTATATTAAGTCGTTCAATATCTATCATTAATTTCCGTTCTGACTCTGTTTCCTTTTTTTTCAAAGTTTTTGAAAACTTGATTATTTGTCCTCTGAGTTGACATAATAGAGTTTCTAGAAACAGAGTCACAGGAATAAGAAGTTCTAGGGACTCACCATTTTCATTTGAGACAAAATCAGGATGGTAGACTGGTAAAGCATAGGTTGATTTTGCAAGTTCAATCTCTTTTTTGATCATTTTAGTAAAATCATCATTCTCCAAGAGAGCGTTATTAAACTTCCACAAACCCTTTCCCCTTGGTTGTGTTGATTTTAAAAGAGTTAAAGAAATTATGTTGTGGTCACTGCGGTACGCATTTTGAATATCAGCTTTTGGGTCCAGACTCAATAAATCATCTGAGATCAAATAATAATCTAGTCTAGAGCGTTTACATGGGTTTGTAGATTTCCAAGAGTATCTTTTTTTTTTCTGGGTTTTGAATACGCCAAATGTCTATTAAGCTGTTACCTGAGATATAATTCTTTATAGATTTATTGGCGTTTGGGTTGCGCATCCTAGGGTAGTTGTATGTGTCTATTGGTTCTAAGGCGACATTCCAGTCTCCTACCCAGATTACATTTTCTAAGGAGAGTTTGTTATAACTTTTTCAAAAAGAGATTCGAACCATTTCGGATCATCATTGTTTGGGGCATAAATATTTATCAAAGCCAGTTTAACTAGATTGACTATTTCTATTTCTAGTATGATAAATCTACCTTCTGGATCCTTCACGCAGGTCATAACCTTATATTCAAAGGTGTTTTTAATTAGGATAGAGACCCCTCTACTATTTGTTGAATTACCTGCAATGAAATATTCAATATTCCATTCTTTTGAAAGCATGTTTATGTCTTTAGCAGTTAAGTGAGTTTCTTGAAGGCAGATAATATCAGAATTCAAATTTTTAAAATAATCAAAAACATCAAACCGTTTCAAATATTGGCGTAAACCTCTTGTGTTAGCTGAGACTATATTCAATCTTTCTTCACCCATGCTCATAGGGGTCGCAGCAGGTCAGGAGGCATGCATTTACACAATGTGGAATGATTTTACCATTTTTCATAAACTGATATATAACATACAAACAAGTTTTAGAACAAATTTTCAAATAATTAACATAATAACATAAAAAAATTAGCAAAATACAAGCATTTTGCTGAAGCATCTTGCTTCATAAATGAAAAAAGCCCGGCGCTCCCGGGTTACATTACATGCAAATGACAATCAATGGTATTTACCAATATTACGAGAGGAAAAATTAACTGTGCACCAGCCAAAGGTTTCCTCTGTCTACATAGCTTAGCCTTATTTCAGAAGGCTTAAGAAAAAGATAAGTCAAATTAGAACAATGTAACAAATATTGAATAATAGTATGATGATATTACCCCTACCAAGCAGTATCTATCCATTCTTCTTGGATAATAATAAGAGACTGTATCACATAAAATAAACAGCTGTATCCCAGCTTATTGTTTACAATCATTACCAGAAGTGTCATACATACTAGATGATTCAAAGATGTCATCACATATAAAAAAAAAGAAATAAGCAGCTGTATCACAGCAGGATATTAACAATCGTTTTTGGAAGTGTGATACCTACATACAATACCATGTTTGGAAATATCTTACATACTAAAGATTTTAGTTACCCTACACCATATGCATAGTTTTTCTTAACCGTAACAGTTTAATATTGAAAAAGCTATATCGCAGACTTAATAAAACAAGGAGAAAAAGAACATATTTATCTCTACTACAGTGTTGAAACAATGGTGTAGGGTTTACAAAAATAAAGCTGAGTAACCCAATATTAACTTCTTTTAAAAAGTAACAGTACATTGGGATATGCCTTACAAGGATACATACATAATAAAGTATCGCCCGAGCATTGCTCACGAGCATAGAATCTGGACAGCATTGTCATGGTCATGAAAGGCCAGAAGGAAAAGGTATGACGTATTCTTCATTGTTATAAAGTATAAGTTGTATTATAAGTATGTATTACTATGCTTTGTATGGTATAGGGTTACATCCAGGACTAACAGTGTTAGTTAAGACAGTGTGGGGAAATTACTCTCCTGACCTGGATTTCTAGAACTTGTATAGCCTAGAGGTATTTTCTCTAGCCCTCTTTATTATCAGTTTTGTGTTTAAGTTCTTAATCCTTGCGATTGTGTCAGCTATAACAAGGATATCAGTTGGCTTGGATAGTGTGCGGTATGATATAGCTTGGTAGGGGGCATTGGATTCGAGGACAAATCTGTCCAAGGGAAGTTCCCTAATTGTGTGGAGAAGAGCTGGGGAGGGGTCACAGGCGCCGCAGGAGAGACCTATAAAACCATGTTTGAATGTTGAGTAAAATCTCTTGGCCTCAGTCGGACCACCTGTGAAATGAAGGAGGTGAACAGGGTGGTCTGGTCCCAAGCAGTTTCTGACGATTTTGTAGGTCAGCTCGTTCATGTTGGTGCTGAAGATTCGCACTGGTTTAAGCGTTTGTTTAGCCATGAAACAGAAGTTTTCCAAGATTTGAATTTGGCTATTCAGAATGCTTGAGCCATGTCTACCGCTAAGTCCCAGACCTCCCACCGCCACTATGTTATGATTCCTAATATTGTTGGCGCAGAAGTTCAGGTACTCTCTGCCATGATAACCTGTCTTGCCCATATCTACTCCCAGGGACACTTTAATGTCAGGATCATTCATGATGTGTCTGATAGTCTTGATGTCTGTGCGTGGGTCAGTGATATGGGTGATAACCCCGCTCAGTTCATGGGGAAGTTTCTCTCTAGATAGAGGAGGGAAGAAGGCCAGGAAGCCCTCATAGAAGTTTGATTTGAAGAGGGAGATAAATATTAGACTTAGCAATCTTTACATTTTGCAATTCAGGGTCTATTATTGATGAAAAAAAAATGCAATTTCTTTAAGACCAATTATTTACAGGCATGTATTGACAAGCTTAAATTACGGCAAGCATTCCTTTCAATTTGAAAAGACCAGGGAAAAGATGTTCAATGTGTATGGGGTGTTTATGTCATCTGAAACAAGCCATACTACAAAGGTATATGTCATTCTAATTTGATATGCCCCTACCACCAAAGATTAGAAAATAAAGATTAACATACAGGGTTATATATATATATATATATATATATATATATATATATATATATATATATATATATATATATATATATATATATATACATAAATATATATATATATATATATATATATACATATATATGTGTGTGTGTGTGTATTGATTTATTGAAAAGGTATGATTTTTCATCTGATTGTATTACTATTTTAAGTACTCTAAATAAGCAGCTTATGGCTATTACTCATTATTTGCACATTACCTCTAGTGTCAAAGCTAGGTAGGATCTAGTGACCTATGTGTAGAAATAGCTATATAAAAGGATTATTACAACATCACAAAATAAACTACTGTTCATATTATCTTACCTGCTCATCTGTACAATGGAGACTATGAAAATCTAAAGACTTCACAGAATCACGGACGTTCCCCATCATCCAAATTTTCCCCAATCTTCAAACATATCAAACCTAGAGAGAGAGAGAGTTTTTTTTATAACTTTTATTACACCATAGACATAGCAAATTTACAAATATATATGTTGTTTCTCGGTCAGATTGAAACATATTACAGATGGTTATACAGTCATCAGTTTGCAATAAATGGTATCAGGGTTTTCACAGGTTTTTCAATTCGTTGTATACAGGGGACCATTTTCCCAGAGCCTTTTCTTGCTTGTTTGTAATAGTACCCAAATAAATTTCGGTGTTCATTATTTTCTTGAGTTTTGTTTTGATGTTATACAGTGATGGAATATTTTGTTTCCATTTTCTTTTATATATTTCATTCTTGGCAACAATCATAATTTGATTAGTAAGGAGTTTGTTGTTTGGATTGCCCAGTATTATTGTTGCCAAGTCTGAATCTATAACTCTGCCCATCTTGTTGTTTAACCATCTTATTAGGTTATTCCAAAGTTGCCTAAGGCTTGGACATGTGTAAAGGAGATGTGTAATTGTTTCTAAAGCCCCACAGTTTTCACAGGTCTCGTTCTCAATTAATCCAAATTGTTTCAGCTTTTTATTCGTTATCAGAGACCTGTGTGTAATTTGATATTGAAAATATTTGAGGCGTGCATCTAGTTTGCATTTGAAAGGTAGCGTATGGGTGTATTTCCATTCCATGCGTTCAGGTAACCGTAGTTCTTCTTCCCATCTTTGTTGACATATGGGGGGGGGGGAGGATCTATTTTCTAGGTTCCAAATTTTTCTTATATTCTGGCCTCCCTTTTTATCTTTAGTGAGCCATTCTATTTGAGGTGGTTTTTCTAAAAGAATTTTTTTTCGATAGTTTGTCATTTCATTGGCCCATTCCCTTGGTAGAGAGTACCTGAACGCATAGTATTGTGTGAAATAGACGCCTGTTTGTAATAGCCTTTCAAGTTCATGCTTTTCTAGCAAGTTTCCATCTTCCTTATACATGTCTTTTAAGTGATGTATACCCCCTTTATACCATGTTGGGTTGAATGGCAAGTTTAGGGTGGGATTTCCCCATATTGGTTGGAAATCGGTGCTTATTTCTGTTACTGTCTTGAAGCTAGCATACCACTCTGTGTAAGCTGTGGCTACGTCTTTCCAAAAGGGATTTTTGATAGATTTTTTGATTTGTTTGTGGTAGTTAATATCCGTTAAGGTTAACCTGTCTATTTTGTAATATATTGCAAATTCTTCCCAATCTGGGTTAGTGGTAAGTAACTTCCTTATCCACGTAATTTTTAGTGACTTATCGAATTCTTTCATGTTAAGCATTTTAAGTCCGCCATCGTTGAAATCTTTACACAGAGTGGATTTACTAACTTCGTGTCTACCTTTCCATATAAATTTGTAACATAAATCGTCAATTATCATTAAAGTTTCTGTACAGGGTGTAGGTAATGACAATAGTACGTGTGTAATTTTGGAAAGGACTAAGCTTTTAAGCACCGTAATTCTTCCCACTGGAGTGATGTTTCTACAGCCCCAGGCCTTTGTTATACATTTCATACTTTCGATCTTGCTTTCGATATTTGTTTTGGTAATGTTTTTTATATCAAGTATGTTGTAATCAATGCCTAGGGCTGTAAATTCATGTACCCAGTCTAGAGCATTTTCCCTTCCGAAACGTCTGTCTGTTTCCCTTATGCTACCGATCCTGATAACCTTAGTTTTGGTGTAGTTTATTTTCAAACCTGATTTCATGTAAAACCATTCTAAAATTTTTAGACTCATATCGAGATTATTATCACTTGCTTCCATAAAAATAGATGTGTCATCTGCATAGAGACTAAGGCGGTGGTCCTTATTTAAGAGTTTGATGCCTTTAAAATTTTCCTCCTTTTTGAAAGCCAATGCTAGATATTCTGCACAGAGGATGAAGATGTAGGGGGATATTGGGTCCCCCTGTCTGCATCCTCTGTGCAATAGAAAGGGTTCTGATAAGTGGCCGTTTAGAATGACTCTGGCTTTTGAATTTTGTTGGAACATATGAATCCATTTTATAAAATTTTCTCCGAAATTGAATTTTGGTAATATTTCATGAATAAAGTTCCAGGATAAACTATCAAAGGCCTTTTCAAAATCGACCAGTAAAATTAGACCTGCTTTGTTTTGTGCTTCACATTCATGGATGATATCTAGCATTAGCCTTGTACATTCGGATATCGATCTGCCCTCTATGAATCCTTTTTGTTCCGGACTGATTATGGAGTGAAGAAGGGGTCTTATTCTGTTAGTGATGCAAAGTGAGATTAATTTGTATGAGGTATTTAGTAAGGAAATTGGTCGCCAGTTTTTTAGTTTGTTACGTTCTTTGCCTGTTTTTGGTAGGCATGTAATAACTCCTTCTGTTTGGGAGTTCGAAAGGGCACCATTCTCATAGTTTTCGATAATTGCGCTGAGAAAAAAATCACCTAATTGAGGCCAGAATTTTTTATAAAATTCGGCACTATATCCATCCAACCCAGGGGACTTGTTGTTTTTCATTTTACCTAGTGCTCTTTCTAGTTCCTCTTTACTAATTGGTCTTTCTAATATTTCTTTTTCCTGTTCTGTTATCTGGAGTGGGTTTATTTCTGGGTCGTAATCTATATTGTTCCTGTGGTCCTTTTCTTTATATAGGTCTTCATAAAATTCCTTTAATTTAATTAGTATGGTGTCTTGATCATTTACTTTTTGGTCATTATCTAGGAGTATTTCGTTAATGTTTTTGTTTATTCTGTTTTTGTTCTCTAGATTTAGGAAGTATTTGCTCGGTCTCTCTCCATATTCCAGCCAATCTGCTCTAGATCTAACGAGGGCTCCATCTAGTTCTAGTTTCCTAATTTGTATTAATTGCCTATTTAGTTCAGCTAGTTGCATCTGATTCTCTCTTGTTCCTAGGCCTGTGTTAATTTTGCTATCTAATTCTTCTATTTCGGTTTCTAGCACTTTCCTAGCCCTGTTTCTGTCCCTTTTCTTTTTTCGTGAATATCTGATTATTATGCCTCTTAAGGTTACTAGGAGTGTTTCCCAAAATAGCGATGCACTTATCATGAGTTCGAGATTATGGCTTATGGCCGTGACGAAATCGGGGTTGTAGGGAGTTGCGGCATACGTTAATTTGAAGTTATTTATTTCTTTTTTAATTAATATAATGAATTCTTCATCTAGTAATAAACTGTTGTTTAGTTTCCAGGTTCCTGGGCCTCTGATGTGGTTAGAAAGGGTAAAAGTCAAATATACTGGTGCATGATCCGATCGGTATTTAGTCCCTATCTTATCTTCTGAAATTGCCGATAGTAATTCTTCTGTGATGAGAAAGTAGTCCAAGCGGGACTGCTTGTTACTAAGGCCCTGTAGCCATGTGTATTGTTTTTTGGTCGGGTTTTTAATTCTCCAAGTATCTACTAGGTTAAAGTGAGTACACATATTGCTAATAGCTTCAGTCGACTTTGGGTTGTTAATTCTTGCATAGTTTAGGTTGTCTTTATTAAAGTCTCTCGTGCTATTCCAGTCACCTCCTATGATAATTGAGGGGTTCTCAAATAAGTTTATGGTGTTTCCTAGTTCTGTATAAAACTCTGGAGTGTCGATATTGGGACCATATATGGAGCCTATCACAAGTGAGATTTTATTGGGGAGGTGAATTTCTGCTATGGAGTAATTACCTTCTCTCTGATTTCTTGTATCCCCTAGTGAAAATTCAAAAGTATTATTAAAAAGAATGGCTGTTCCCCTGGATTGGGTGGAAAGAGGTGCACATGTGAGTAGGTAGCCCCACTCTTCTTTAACTTTGGCTACGAGTGCTTCGTCCCAGTGGACATCTTGTAATAAAATGATGTCAAGATTTTCTGAGAGAGAGAGAGTTGGTTAGAATCAATCAGTGCCATACATTAGTTAGCTCATTCCGCTATCTTTATTTTGGCACCATCTCTGTGCTATTCATATGATATAAAGCATTCCCTCATTATAATGCTTTTGTGTACAGGTCTTGACTAGTGATCCGATGTCTAGTTGTTACGATGAGTGGCTTCCAAGCATGAGTATACATGCAGTTTCGAGTGTCCACAATACAGTCTTTAATCCTAAAAGGAAACTCTCCTGGGAAGGTATATACTTATATGGCACCTTCTCTAGAATGGGATATTTGTACATACTGTTACATATGTAATAAATACAAGATACTTCAGCATTTGGAGAAATTCATATTGTGTAATGGAGTATGCAGCTAGAATGGTTAAGATTCTCTCACCAATCATACAGCCTTTCAGATCCACTTGAAATGAACTTCAAAAACTTGACTATTGTCCTATTCTTATTCTGGGCTGGGCAATTATCTGCCCAAACGCGAAGTTCACTGGCACCTGTGATGTATAAATATCTAAATAAAGAATTATACTACAATATGCAAAACAGAAATTTTAATCTTAAATCAATCTGAAGTTTATCAGGGATTGCTCATTTTAAATATTGCTCTCCTTAGTTATAACATATGCACCATGCCATCTAGTACATATTCTACGAGGGTAACCTAGGCTTGAATGAATAAATATATGTGCAATTACTAATAGTTTTAATTACCCTTGAGAATGGATAGGAGTAAGTTGATCTTTGTTACATCATTTGGGACTCAAACTTTCAATAAACCAATTCCCTCTTCATTTCAGAGAGCACAATTGTCACAATTTCATTCCACAGTTGACATTTCACAAATGCAGTCACTAAAGAAGACATATCTATCAATTATCACTAGTATTCATAAATTGTGCTTACAAAACCAACATAAAGATCATTAAAACAATTCAAAATTTGTATCTAGAAAAATTAATAGCATTAATATATTTTGAGACCATGGCATTCTGACCTGTCCAGGCATACTTTGATGTTGTTAGGACATGATATAACATGGAGGCAATCTCATTTGGAACTTTCCAACCGTCCACTTGGTTATAGACACAGAGACAGGTTCCTTTGCTTCTCGTGAACCATATACCTAACGTTCTGGTCATGAGTTTCCTCTTGTAGTATGCTTTAGACACTGACATTTGTGGTGTTGGCATGTCTTTAATTGTGTCAATATGAATGACGTCATGGCCTGTTAGGGAGTGATATGGCGTAAAAGGTTCAGCCATTTTAGCATCTGAAATATCTTAATTCATCAAACATATATAGGTGTAGCAATACTGTGTGAAACAATAAATCAATTATCAGACTAAGATAAATATTCAAATTGAAGTATAACAAGATGTTCAAGTGTTAATTTTATCAATATTTTTCTTCATAAACAATCCCAACTAGTAATAACTAAAATGCATGTACGTTATGCGAACGAGAGAACAATAATGCTATGATCAAGTTGCAAAGGGTTACCCCAACTTGATGCTTGCATTTATTTACTCCTCATGTAACTTATGGTAAACTTTCATAATTAGTCATAATTAAGCAAAATTATGATTGACAAATAAATGCATGACACCGTGAGACAATCATTATATTTGCACTTTGATAAAAAAAACAAAGGTCTATCCATGTACATATATATATATATATATATATATATATATATATATATATATATATATATATATATATATATATATATATATATATATATATATATATATATAAATATATATATATATACATATATATATATATATATATATATATATATATATATATATATATATATATATATATATATATATATATATATATATATATATACAAATATATTGGATCTAGCAGAGATATATAAGATTTACATGCTGCTCCATAAATAAAACATCCATAGTATAGCTTAGAACATACAAGGGCCCTATTCAGCCCTTTTTAGTAACTAAAAAAATAACCATAAAAATGGAACTGTACAATCCCCAACCCAGTCAGTGTTGGAAACTACTCTCAACAAATTCGAAGCCTAGACACACCTTTTCTTAAGGCCTTTGATATGAGGGACAAATGTCAGTTTCCAGTCAAGTGAAATGCCAAGGAACTTTGTTTCTAGTTTACAGGAATGGGGTTATTATATAGAACTGAATAGGGATCAGGATGAAGACTCCTTCAACAAAAATGCACACAGACAGTCTTTGATTGGGAGAATTTAAAACCATTATTGTCAGCTCAATCGTTCATTCTAATTAAATGAAGTTGGAGCTGCCTTTCTATAGCTTGCATGTGTTTGAAACGATAGGAAACACCAAAACTGTCAACAAATAGAGACTTATCAACACCATTTCTTATACAGCTGGGAATACTGTTGATTCACAAAGTCACTTCCGGGGGACAGCTACCAGCCGTATAGCTGTTGGGCGTTACTGTGACACTGTTGTAACAGCACGCGAGGGATTCGTCCTGTCAGCTGTGCCAGCGTTGCCACGGTGTAGCTGCACAGCCACGGGGAGTTGTTTACGACCTGATGTTGTAAAAAGCCAGGTATGGATCGTCTGACTCGATGAGCAGCTTCTCCAGGGGAAAATGCTGCACCACCTGTCGATGGTCACTTGCATCCATATCTTTGGCTGTCACTCCAAACATAGCGTTGGGACAGACCCGTAGCCACTCCTTTAGTTCGTCTTCGGTCCAGAGGAAGCAGTGGCGATGAATTCGAAGCTTGGTAAGACCTAGTTCCTGCAGGATTGCAAGGACATCACTGGCAGCGGAGCTGTCTTCTTTTCGTCTCCCTCGACAGTGAATAACCAGGGTCTTATTCAGCTCCTTGGCCCACGGAAGTACTTCCCTCAAGAACTTCTTTTGTTGGTCGTGGAAATTCTGAGTGCAATCGCATTGGGAGTTGGGGTGCTGTCGGCCGTTGCCAGAGTAGTCCAGTCCGACTTCTCCTAGTTCCTTCAGTCTCTCCAAGGGGTTCTGTTCTCTTACGAAGTGCGGGTGTATACCGAATGTATATGCGATTCGCTTCCACATATCATGACGTTGGTGCTCCTGCGCCTTCTGCCATAGATTCGGATATACATAGTTGGCGACGACCTTCGATAGATGTAAATTCCCACAGTGCATAACGCCCTCTAGCTCATCCAGGGAGGAGACCTTTTTGTTTTTTGTCAGCTTGTCTAGATGAGCTTGAGTATCGACGAAATCCATGGATCCATAATCTTGGATTGGACTTGGGCCGATGGGGAGACCTTTGAAGGTCATCTGGACTTCGTACGTTCTGAAGATTTCCCTTTCTGCGGGAGAGAGCCGGCTCAGAATCTCAAGGAGAACTCTCCAATGCACTAAGCTGAGAAACTGATTGGGTGGAGAGCACTTGTAAAGCCGATACGAGATCTCTCCAGTAACCCCTTATCGTCTGTCATCCAGCAGATTCAGATATCTTGATTCTGTCTCCGAGAACTGCTTTACGTCCTCACTGGCATAGCTTGGATACAGTCCTTCGGAATGGACGTAGATGAAGAGGCCGTCTATTGCCGAATCTCGTAGACACTGATGCAAAAAGTGGAGAGCGCCGTTGAACAGAGCTCCTAGCTCATTGACCATGTCGTCGGAGAATGTTGCCTCCGCCTGATGATGGGCACAATGATGAGCTCTTGTTCTTGCTCGGTCTATCAACTTCCGGCAGGCCCAGCAGCTCCTCTCGTAGGAGAAATACCACGGTAGATGGCTTACCTCAACGTGTTGGCGGAGGTTCTCGAACCTATCTTGGCAGAGAGGACACTTCCTAGTCTTAGAAAGTGTCTCCGGAGCAGGTGGAGGGGGCGAAGCTCCTCGCTTTCTTCCTCAACGTGACGCATTCCCAGCCTTTTGGGTTTGCGCAGGAGGTGGCGCAGAAGATGTTGAGGGCAGTTGCGATGTTTCCATCGGCTCCACTTCTCTTCCCGGATTTGAAGAATTGGCAGTTGAATCCCTTGCCGTCTGACCTTGCTGGGCGGTGTCAGATTTCTGACCTTGCCGAACGGTGTCTCTGGCGGTGGACGTACTGCTCTTAGGTTTTGAAGTAGAAGGGCGTGGGGTTGTACAACATCTAGTTTGGCTCGAACTGGGAGCACCGGAGTGACCCTCAGTCTTCCTAGCCACCACCGAAGTAGATTTTACTCCAGCCTTCTTCACAGATGGTGCTGTTGCTTGCTCTCTTCTAGCTTGCTCGGCGGAACCTGCAGCAGCAGACAGAGGTTGTCTCGAAGATTTCACTTCTGCTGTCATGGATCGGCTTGCCGTCGAAGAGTACGTGGGACGGGGACCTTTCCCATTGTCAGAGTAGTGTCTCCAGTTCCCGCTGGAGAACTCCCTGGACACAACTCTACGTGATTCAGGTGAGCGATGCCGGGATCTCTCACTGTCCCGCGACGATCTGTGGCGAGATGATTCGTAGACCTGTGTTTCCCGTCGGCTACTTGTAGATGCAACTGACTTTGCATCAGAAGACCTGGGACGGTCATGACGTTTCGTCTCTGAGGTTGTTCTGGTATCACTTTGAAGCCTTGCTGATTTTTCTGGACGCTCTTTTGGTCGGGCACCGGACGTTTCAGCTTTGGAGGTTCTTGATCTATCAGACCTTGCCCCTGAACCAGATGGCTCGTGGCAGTCTCCTTCGGTAGATTTAGAACTTCGAAGATGCTCGGGAATCCGCTTGGTGGGATTGATGGGAAGCAACTGACGATCTTGAGCTGGCGATGCTACTTCGGGAACTTGGGCGACTGCTTCCAGCCGTGGACTGACTGGATTGCTCCGAAGATGGTATTTCCCCCAAGGCTCGCTTGACAGACAAAATGCTACCCTGCGGAACTTCCATTTCCTGGTAATAAAAGTCAGAGAGGGATGTCCCTACTCTGATTCTTTTAGATAAAAAGTTTTGAATAAAAAGGGGCAAACGTTCCCTCATAATTTCATATTTCCAAGTGGTGTCATATGCCTTTTCAAGTGAGAAAAAATATAGACACCACATGCTCTCCATTTAAAAGTCCCTCCCTTACAAAAGTTTCAAAATGCACAACATGATTGATTGTGCTTCTTGTTTTCCGGAAACCACTTTGGGCTTTCGAGATGAGAGAAGAGGATTATACATCGCTAAACAAGACGGTAATTTATCATTCTCTCCATGACAAGTCCTCTCCGTTGGGCTACCACCTTGTCGTGGTGGAGAGGCTTGTGTGCCTTTAGGATCCTGATAGCTAAATGCTGGTTGGGATTTCTAATTCGTGGTAGGTTCAACCATACCAGATAGGTCAATGAGGAGAGGTCAGACAAAGATGTAGTCCCCGTACCTCCCGGTTGAAGGCAGCTTGTTTGCCGTGGGCTTTCAATTTAGCCGTTGTTAATGACCATCTTGAGTTCTTCCTAGAAGGCGATTGCTCATGGGCCAATCAGGGTTTTTACATGCCTTTTTATTTGTATAAATTGTAAGTATATCCAGTGTGTATCCCTGTTTACATGTGTGCTGATGGCACTGACCCTTACCTCTGTATACCCCTTGTTGGAGTCGAAGTAAGGCTGGGGACCACAGCGGACGAAAAATACATCTCTCATATTGCTCCTTCCAAAACCCAAAAAAGAACATTAGAAGATTTTCTATCCGATGATGAAAATACCCCAACAAAGAACTTCTGGCCACACTTTTTAGTTATCCAGTCCACATCTCCAGAAAATCACTTACCTCTTTATCTCCCTTTGCCATTGCCAAAAGCATCCAAGGCTTAGCAGGTACACCAAAACAAGTGAAACATCTCAGATCAGGTGATATCTTGGTGGAGGTTGAAAAGGAATCACTGTACAAAAATCTTATAAAGACGTCAATGCTAGTCAATGTTCCAGTTAAAATATCCCCTCCATTAGAACACTGAATACCATCAAGGGTGTCATCCGGTGCAGTGAACTTAAGTTTACTCCTGTGGAAGACATAGTTGATAATCTTAAAGAGCAAGGGGTTAGTGGGGCACAGAAAATCATAATCACAAAAGATGGAAACAAAATTACAACTGCAACCATCATCCTCACTTTCCATGGGAGTACAGTTCCTTCCGAAATCAATGTAGGCTCCCCAACCGTCTGAGATGTTTCGGTTGCCACCAGTTTGGACATCACTAAAACAATTGCAAAAATCCCTCCAAATGCCCAAAATGCTCCATGGATGACCATGGAGATACTCCTTGTGATCATCCCATTAAATGTGTCAGCTGTTCTGATGATCATCCCGCATACAGTAGAACCTGCTTTAAATGGATTTTTGAGGAGGTTCAATCTGTTAAATGAAAAAGTCAAGTGCCTTTCCCAAAAGCTAGGAAAATAGTCCAGAACCAATCCAGTACTGAAAAGATATCATATGCTCTAGCAGCAACAGTCAACAAACCAACATACTCTTCCATTCAGACCCAAACCGACATCACCAGACAAATCAATGCAACAGACTTCACGCTTCTTTCTACACCTGACAAAAACATCGCTCCAACTCCATCTCATGCAACAATGTCTACACGAACAGTAAATAAACCATCACAACAACCTAGAAATATCATTGAACCTACCACTGCAAAAGCAAAAATCCCTCCTTAGGCTCCAGATCATCCAAAGATTCATCTGATCCTCTCTCTCAAATCCGCAGAGAGAGGTCATTTGAAACAATGAACTGTGAGGATGTACCAAAGCCACACCAACTGAAGGGGAGAGTACACCTTGTACCATCAAAATGACACTTTAATTGATCTTAACCCACATATCTCTTTCTTTTCTCCTTTTTCTCACCATGGCCAGTGACTTTATTATTCAGTGGAACTGTCAAGGACATGCAGCAAATTGGCAGGAACTTGAACTATTAGCTCAAAAATATGATGCTCCTGTCATTTGTCTCCAAGAAACAAATCTCAAGGATGATCAAATGACTTTGAAAGGATATGTCGCATATCACAAATCTGGGACAATAGATGATATAGATAGGGCACATGGTGGTGTCTCTATATTTGTCAAAAGCAATTTACCTCAGTCTGGCTTTCTGAAATGATAGGGAAATGGTCACTGCCATGAAGATATTCCTCCATGTAAAATATATGAAAAGTGAAGGAGAGCACATGATGAGATATATAGATGTAAAAGAACCAGTTGCTGGATGCAGATAAGTTGGGGTGTCATAATTAAAGAGGCAGATATTTCGCTCTGGTGGTCTAGATATGATCAACATAAAAAACTTTGATTACAGCTTAAAAATTGCTTGGATCAGTAAACTACAATCTGATCCAGAATGGCTTGACTTTGCAACACATGCTAAAATCGATAGGTTAATATGGACTGATATCTCATACCATTCAAAACTACTCAAAAATACCAAAAATCCTTTTTGGGCAAGTGTGATAAATGCTTATTCCAATTGGTTCTCAACTGCCAAAATTTCCCTATCAATTCCAACGTCATTTATACCAATCTGGGGAAACCCAGAAATAAAAATTCCCTTTGATAACGAACTGTTCAAAAGCAATTTTCTATTCCTACAAGACCTTTTCGATCACCGTGGAGTTCCACTCACCAAAATTCAAATGGAAACAAAGACAGAGAGACCAATAATGTTAAACACACACTTCTCACTTTGGAAAGGAATCCCAACAAACCTCATAGATCAATTAAAAAACGTCCCCAGAGTCTTGAATTTACAAGAACCACCCATAGTAAATTACCTAAAAAAGTGCAAAAAGGGCACTTCAATAATCAGACAAATCTGGGACTCAAAAACAATTGCCGTCATCGATACAGGTCCACAAAAGTGGATTGATGAATTTGCTTTAAACAATGAGGAAAACTGGGATTTCATTTTCAACCTATCAAAACAATGTCATCTTGATGCTAATGTGGTCTTCTTCCACTTTCAGGTTATCCACCGCTCTATAATGACTAATAAGAAATTGCATCAATTCAACCTTAGAAATAACGATTTGTGTGAGGAATGTCTAGTATGTGAAGATATAATACATTTATTGTGTGAATGCCCTGTAGCATCAGAAATATGGGACAATTTGCAAAGATGGCTTACTGGTATAACAAACCAAATATACCACTTCGACAACAAATCAATTATTCTAGGCAATAAAGAGAATGGATTGCTTATTAACACACTGATCATGCTGACCAAGCATGAACTCTATAATAAGAAGTGGAAAGAAAACATCTTAAGCTTAAACTATCTTAAAAAACTATTTCAACGCCAAATGCAAATTGAAATATATACTGGTACTATGGGCAACAGCATAGCAAAGGTGCTTGGAAAATGGTCTCCAATACACAACATATTGGTCAACTTATAGTAACAAAAATGACACGTAAAACCCACTTCCTGTATTACCTTTCTACTACAACAATCTACCTCAACTGTACAGTCTATGCATTGCATTACCCAATCACTCTGTATATATATTTATTGATTTATGCTTTATGGAGCAATAAAAGTTATAAAAAAAAAAGAGGCAGATATTAATTCTGGTCATGAATGTCTCCATGACCTTACCATTTGTGTTAGTTTTATTCCCTCCCCACAAGTAATTGTGAGAATTAAAATCCCCAACAATCACAAATGGTTACCATAGTCAAGTCACTATTGCTTTCAAAAATCACTCACATCCTCCTGTCCCTTCCTAGCCCCAGCCTTGAAATCCTTAAACAGATTGATGCAATTTAAAAAAAGTTTATATGGAGCAATAAACCAGCCAAGTTTAGCAGGTCAATTCTGGAAGCAGAAGTCAAAAATGGAGCTTTAAAACTCCACAACCTGGTAACTTTTGATCAATCGCAGAAGCTTGGCTGGCTAAAACGCTATTTAAAATCAGATGGTAAGTGGAAAATATATGCTGATCTAGTTGAATTTGAAGATATTTTTAAATTTGGAAATGCATTCACTGAAAGAGTTATGGAAATAGCTCAGGTACCTTTCTGGTCTGATGTTTTAAAAAGTTTGAAAATCCTTTGGACAAGAAACACAACTGGAAAGATCAGCAATGTTTTCATGACACCTATCTGGTATAATGATACTCTTAGAATACCCCTAAAACATGAATGGTTGAAAAAGGGTATAACTATAATTGCAGATTTGTTAGATGACAATTGTAACTTTTTATCTTTGGAAGATTTCCAATTGATATATAATGTTAAGTCCAACTTTTTGGAATATGGAGGATTTTTGATGTCTTTAAGGGGTTATCTTGATAATCATGATATACCAACCTGTGGCCTTGTACGGCCCACAAACAGTCTAATTAATGTTATTTTATGTTCAGATGTTAAGGGTGTGTCTAATCTCTACAGATGTATGTATATGCACAACAACAACATTGTAGGTGACATATGTAAAAAATGGTTTGATAAGGCAAACTTAATTTTCACACCTTATGAGGTTAGAAACTCTTTTAGCAGAACCAATTTTGTTGTTGACGACATATATTTAAGATACATTCAGTTCAGAGCACTGCATTACCGTTTTTTTACAAATGATATTCTTGAAAAAATTGGAATTAAAAATAATAGTATTTGTTCCATGTGTAACACTGAAGAAGACAGCAATTTTCATATGCTGATAGATTGTCTAAAAACATCTAATCTTTGGCTTAATGTGGAGAATTGGATAAGAACACTTGGTTTGGAAAGATACTGCCTCACAGATAGAAGGAAAATTCTAGGTGACTTGGAAAACACAGGTCATATTAACATAATAATCTTAAATAACAAAAAAACTATTTTTCAATGTAAATTGGAAGAGAAGTCACCAACTCTCCACAGAGTAAAAGCAAATGTTAGACAATCTTTCTTGCATGATGAATACAAATGCACAGTAGAAAACAAACAATTTTTGTTCAATAAGAAATGGTCTTTATTAATAAGATACTACAGCAATCTAGTCAAGTAAAACTTACTTTCATCCATATAAGCAATATACACGATTTAAAATCTACAGCACAAAAGCAAATTATGCCTATCAGTACCACTTGTAAAACAAACTATGCCAAACAAAATATGTACTAGGTACTTGTATTCATTGTTTCTTTTGCAGCACACAAAATTAATGTGGACACAACTTATGTACTGATACTGTTTTTGAAATGTCATACCTGAATAAATCTGATTCAAAAAAAGAAAATCACAAATGGCTTAGCTAATTGGGTTTCTATGTGTGCAAGGTTATGAAGCGCAGTGCTAGGAGTGATATATAGATTACAGAAGGTAATTGTAGTGTGAAGAGTCACCTTAAGGTGCTTCAGTAGGGGCTTAAAGAGTGTTAACCGACTTCCCTAGAATACAGCCTGTGTCAGGCTGTATGCCCATCATATCAGAGGGTCTATATAATGCATAGGTGCAGAGCACGAGGACACCCAACCTGCATGAAAACCATAACATTAAACTGCTGGATAGTGCAAAACAAACGAAAATATTGATTAGAATAAAGGGAAAATTACAACATCCAAACGTTTAGATTTGACGACCAAATTATGCAACAGTAAGATTTTTGAAGTCCAATATGGGTTTGTTTGTAACCATACCCACATGCATACCGGAAAATAAACTCATATCATGCTGCCAACTCTATACAGTTTATGCCTGAAGTGATCATGTGTACCAAAATACTCACTCGGTCGCCATTTGCATTGTCGCTGGACGGGTTTCATGGCCCCACACTTGAGTTAGCAACTGTCTCATTAATTACGATTGTGGTATGGCTGTGCGCAGTAATACAAGGTACATATAACGCCAATAAAACTAGAATTTCGAGTTGTTGATTATCTGAAATTCGCAAAACGGCATACTCGTGAATTAAATTGGCACTGCCATCTAGTGGTGTTACGGCAAATCACTGGACCTTGTTTTCTATGCAGTAAACCAAGGGTTGGTTCTTGTAGAGCAGAGAATGGTAGTTATTGATTGCTAGTGGTGTGTCTGTCTGTTATGCGCACATCGCAGACAGTTTCTGTAGTATTTCATTTTTAACCACTCATAATTCCATAATTTGTGATAAGCGACATAACCTTTTGAAGACATTTGATCATCCTTGAGATTTGTTTCTTGGAGACAAATGACAGGAGCATTATATTTTTGAGCTAATAGTTCAAGTTCCTGCCGATTTGCTGAAAGTCCTCACTATATAATAAAGCCACTAGCCATGGTGAGAAAAAGGAGAAAGGAAAGATCGTCTTCCAATATTCTTTTTTTTTGATGAAGCCATAAGAAAGATGAATATTTTGTCCATTGTGCTACCCAGCCTTACCTTAACTCCAGCAAGGGGTGTACAGGGGACACGCCCACTTTCTCACTGACCACCAATGACCAGCAGAGTTCTTCTCTTGTTTATTTCTTGAGCTAAGGACACGTCACACTAGGCTGTTTATTTCTTGACCTAAGGACACGTCACACTAGGCTTCTAAATATAACACTCGCTACTAATGCTTTTAGCCCCATATCTTCATGGTTATTTTTTATTTAATTCAAGTTCAAATTATCTAGACATTACATGTGCCAACTAATTGGTTCCAAAAAAGAAAAGTAAAATTTTCAGGACCCTTTCCAATTTCTTAACTCTTAACTCTTGCACACTGGTAACCAGCAGGGTGGTGCGACTTTTCCATCTTGATATATAAGGGGTCCTGAAAATACGAAAAATGCTAAAAAGTTTGCAAATCACTTACTTTCAAAGGTCAACCCAGCCCATTTGAAAAATGAAAGTGTGTCTTATTCGTTAAGTCCCTGCTATACTTGCTGTTGGATTGGTGAACATCAGCTGTGTATGTCTTTTCGTTTGTGAAATACAGGGGCCTGAGAATGCGATATTGGCTGATTTTTTTCATATTTTGTCCACAGGGTGGTGGGTTATAGAGGCCAATATCTCAAAATTCTCAGGGATGCCATCCGGCATTTTATGAAAAAGCATGCATTACCCTCTTATTATCAATCAAAAAACTGTATCTGGCAAAACAAGGTTCACCCCCAAAATAGCTTTTGGCTGCAGGACTACTTGTACTAGAAGATGGTGTCCAATGAACCTGAAAATGGATGAGCATATGTATTTGTCTGCGTCCACTAACAATATGTAGTGAAGCGTGCAGTCAAAGCTCAGTAGATAAGGGGATTACACAGTCAGACTTTGAATATGGTAAAGAAGATCATTCGTGGTTCAATTCAATTCAGCTAGCGGGAATTTTCACTTGAACCAAAAACCAAAGACATTTCCAAATAGGTATAAACAAATATACCATCACGAAAAGTATATAAAACTAAATTGTTATAGTCACAGGATTTTTTTTTGTTGTAACAGTCATACTACAGTATAATCAAATAATTTTTAGTTAAGGAATAGGACTTTTTGAAATTACGGCATAATACTAGTAATACTCATTCAACATAGCAATGCATATGGTTCATTTTACTTTTCCTTTGCGGAATTATACTGTATAACCATGGAAATATGGGGCTAAATGCATTAGTAACGAGGAAATACCTTTAGGAGCCTAGTGTGACGTGACCTTAGGTCAGAAAATAAACAAGAGTAGAACTCTGCTGGTCATTGGTGGTTAGTTAGAAAGTGGGCGTGTCCTCCAGACAATAGCCACTCCTCCACGCCCTCTTGACCACCGTGGCTTGTATAAAGGGGCTGAGATCCATACAGTCATACCTACCAAACCAGGAGGAACGAACAATCGTGAGTAAAAGAAAATCCATGATTAATAAGTAACAAATCAAGTTTGGATAAGTTTGCAGACAGATGGTTTAATACGATCTGACAATGTCCAGCCTAGATGGATGGACATTTAGCTCTTGCTTTGAAAGACCAACTAAAGATTGATAAGTTGTCTAGAAGGTAGCAGGTTATCTTTTCCAACATGCGAAGTATAGGGTTTTGCTCGTTTGGTGCTAGTATTGAGAACTGTCTATATAGACATTTGGTGTTGGAAGGTGATGTTTTCTATAGGTTTCAATATGTGCGTAATGGTACTGAACTTTGGCAATAAGTCTGTTATAGTTTTTTAAAGTTATAACGTATATTTAATCTTAATATGTATACATGTCTTTGATCCTGATGCTGAGAATGACTATACATGAAATTTTGAATTCATATTCCTTTTATTAGAACACATTAGAACGTCCGACGGAACCTTATGATCGCAGATACATTGTAGTCCTGCTGTAGCATCTATTGTACTTACATGCAGCATGGTATTAGTTCCACAAAAGAATGTTTCATAAAGGCGTTGTCCTATGCCCTTCTTTGCTCAGATACAAACGAAGCGATTGGTATGATGAATCTTGAACTTGGCAACAATAACATGAACGAAACGAAATTTATATCAGTAGATCATTGCAAATGTCTTGAAATACATCAATTCAATGTCAAAAGTAGTAATGTCGTACCTCACAAAATAATTCACTATAAAAAGTACGAAATCAATATTTTAGGAGAGATGGGTTTCTCTAATCCTTTAAGTCTAATGTCCCACCCTAGGAAATCACGAGGGAAAAGCATGAGAATTAATACAATTAGAATGTTCTCGAAAGTGTTTGAACGAAATCGCAATAAAAAAATATCACGTACAGATACGAGTTTTGTTTGGTACATTAATCGTATTTCAGAACTAAAGGCTTAGCTGTGTAAAAAGACATTGCATTTGTGTATGACTGACTCACTGGTCACCTATGCAGGTGCGGTGGTCAACAGCGACATTCCTTGCAATACTTCATGTCAAGCATAAGATGCTGTAAACAAGTTAAGGCATATGACAATAGGTTGCCACTGGTCCCTCTCTATTGTTATTCGATTTCTAAACAGCCATCAATTTGGTGCGGGCTTGCGCTTGCTTGGCCATCCAGACAACACAGAATGGACCTGGTCAACCTAAAATATTCACAAGTCAACATGTCTTTTATAAGAAATGACTAAGTACCGGTCAATGGTCATCCATTAAGTACACATATAGGTGCAGCCTATCGGACCGTATATGCTGTGCTGTCTTTTATGTGTACACTGACCCAGTAAATTAAGGCAAGAACTGATTAGCAAATCTCAAATTGAAAATAGGAAAGGGGAGACGAGTTATAATTATCAATGATAGTTTGAAGAACTCCATACAGTTTTCCTTATTAGAATTCCCTTCATTTTTACGTATTTTGTTGCTTGGTTCTATGTGTTGTTATAGACGATCCCCTTATGTATGGCTGTCATCATTTTGTGTGCTCCAATGTTTCTGACAGAAATAAAGATACACGTGTACATACATATATAAATACATACACACATACATGCATGCAAACATACTTACAAACATACATACATACATGTACATACATACATAAATACATACATACATACACACATACATACATGTGAGGTTTGGAAAGAAATTAACCCTGTTGTGACCTGTATTTAAATGACCTATAAATAGATTTGGAAATATTTTTATGGTCAATTTCTCAGGTTTACGTGAAACACAAATATAGCTTGACAAGAACAGATACTCTTGGTATCTTGGTATACATGGGTGTACAGGGTATACCTTATGTATTGGACAGATACCCTGGGTATCTGGGTATGCATGGGTATAGAAGGGTTGACTTTTCTAGTCCAGGATGTCCAGTGAAGTAATGAGCAGCGATTGCTCATTACCTCGTGCATTCAGCCTTACTGAAGCTGATTTTTACCCTTGTTGCACTTTCTTTTCTGACATCTGGTAAATTGAGTCTCTGCCAGTTGTGAGGATTTTGGGTGTAAAGGCCCAGAGTTCACACATGCATAAGGGTATTTGCCATGGTAAAGTTGGTAATACGCCTACATATACGTGAAGTGTTGCGGTGGCTTGACTGTAAGTCCTTTGCAACCGAACTACATTGTATATTTGTGACCGATCGTAAGCGAAACGATTTTCTGGGTCCTGGTTTCTAAGTCGGAGCTGTTTAAAAGGAAGAAGAAACGCACAAACAAACATTGGTCTGATGAATTTTATTAGACTTTTGCCATTTTAAGTTGTATTTCTTGTTACTTACATTGTATTTTTTTCGTACACTCCTCTTTGCTTTGTGTATCAGTTTTGTCACTGCTGAATATTTGATGTATTTCAGCATCTGATAAGCATTCAACTTCTACTACTACTACTACTACTACTACTACTACTAAGCAGTCGCTACTACTACTACTACTACTACTACTACTACTACTACTACTACTACTACTACTACTACTACTACTACTACTACTACTACAGGTGAACTTGGATATGACGGATTCAATGGGACCAGGAAAATTGGTCCGTCATATGCAAAATCCGTCGTATACATATGACAAATACTTGATATGCATCGGACTGGGACCAAGCATATCGTCCGTCATATGCAATAATCCGTCGTACAGTGGTCCGTCATATCCAAGTTCACCTGTACTACTACTACGACTACTACATCCATCTATTTACCTATCTAGCCATCCATCTATCTAGCCATCCATCCATCCAATTATCTTTTTATCCATTTATGTATCTTTGTCTTTCCAGGTAGTCCGCATTCACACCATTAAGATGAAAGCAGTAGTTGTCACCCTGGCCCTCTGTGTGGCTGTATGTATGTCTGCAAGCACGGTAAGTTAGCAGCAATTGATAAGGAAATTTGAAAACGTTCCAAAACGAAAACAACCAAAAGATAGTACTGAAATATATCTATCAAATCAGCAATGTGGTACATTATCATTTATGTTTAGATTATCATTTTTGATGAAATCTCGTAATAACTTCAAAATGTATGCTTACACAATAAAAAAATGCACGATAAAAAAACCAAGCGTGCAAGATACCGTTCAATCTGTATAATAGGAGTAGATGGGATAAGGATGTGATGTTCTCTGTTATCTGCAGCAAGGGGTGCCTAAGGAGGCGGTGAGGGAACTGCTGGATGGGTTGATGGCTGAGAGGAGGGAGGCCAGGCTGGAGAAGGAGAGAGGCTACATGGCCAAGGCCAACGCTCAACTCAAAACCCTTGTCGCCAAGATGTACGAGCTGGAAGACTCAGAGTAAGGAAAACACTCGTCTACAATTAAAGCTGACATGCCTATTTTAAATTAAGGGGAACTAAAGATTATATATTGCTACCCTGCATCTGACAGCATCTGTCAACGATATTCATTGAACCGTTTTTTAAACGTAAGAGCAAAAATGAATCCGTGCTTTCATAACTTGTGGATGTTTCATTAGGTTCCCCATGAAGTGAAATATAAACAATAGTTCAAAATGAGATAAAATGTAATGTGAACGATGATGATGATGATGATATATATATACATATATATATATATATATATATATATATATATATATATATATATATATATATATATATATATATATATATATATATATATATATATATATATATATATGTATATATATATATATATATATATATATATATATATATATATATA
>OZ012685.1:34199505-34351179 GCA_963942565.1 Maea johnstoni | reverse complement strand
TCAGCTGCTGCAGTAATGTGTCTATGCTCCCAATTAGCGTGTGGTCAAGCGTAATGACCTTGATTTGACCTTGAGGGTATGACCCCTAGGTGACCGATATGGTGTGGGGGGAGGGGATGGGGACAGGTGTGGTGGGTGTGGCAGGTGTATGTATGATGTTGACCAGTGGTCAAAATATTGGGTATCACCTGTCTGGGTTGTGTAATGTAGTATGACTTGTGTCTGTCAGGTAGAGAGTGTCAATATGTTCTGTGTTGGTGTGTGTCATATTACAAAATGAAAAGTGAGATGAATGCATGAAGTGTTAGTAGGAAGTCATGTGATGTAGGGGTAGGTGGCAGGTGTGTATGGTGTTGACCAGTGGTCAAGCTAATGGGTATCACCTGTCTGGAATGGTATCATAAAGTACTTACCTATCCTCCTTGGCGTTTGGGTGTTTGATGTTGATGATTTGGGCCCAGAATAATATAATCTCCTACAGGCCCATTATAGGTCCAGCGTACATAAAGTATATGACCATAAAAAAGCACAAGTCCTATAAAACATATTATAAAAATTAATTCCATTATTGACCAGGGCGTCTGTATCCTTGCCTGGATATAACAACGACGTGGCGCCCTCTTGTGGCTACTACCCACAGCACATATATAAAATTAAGAATTAAACATATAATCCATAGCGTTATTAAATGGCAAATTATGTCCATACTTATTATCCGCGAAATGCACACATCCTTACTGATCCATGTAGTGGCGTAGACAGTGGCTATTTCCTAAATGTTTTACCCCTCCCCACCCCCCATCTGGACATCAGGCTGTAATTCAGTCATAGACATGTTTAGATCATAAAAAATAGGGTAGACAGACCGCAATACCTAAACCTAGCACATCTTTGTTTTTGTTTGGGCGTATGGTATGCGGTGATCAGCAAGATATGCCTATTTAGGAGCAATAAAGGGTTTTATGTAGAAACCGGAAGCCCTACAGAAATCCTCAGGAAAGACAGCTGAAATAGCAATAATTTAGACTAAGACGTGTGATTCAGGGTTGGAAAAGACAAATTACCCCCACAAGTGTGTACGAACCTATTGTCATTCTTGAAATAGTCATGGAGTTTTTTCAACGTGTTAAGGTGTGGTGGGTTAACTTACTTTATCCATCTTTACCCTACCCCGATATTCCTGATCATTATTCTAGCATCATAGATTCACTAGAGTCCTACAGGTCCATGGTAATATACTTATTTGATGATGGCTATATCAATGCAGGCCGCATAGAAATATGAAAAGTGAGATAAATGTATGAAGTGTTAGTAGGAAGTCATGTGATGTATGGTATGTGTGGAGGGGCAGGTGTGTTAGTTGACCAGTGGTCAAGGTGGTAGACGTCTATCACCTGTCTGGGATGGTATCATAGGACAGTGTGTAGTAATCATGTTCATCATTTTATGAGTGTGAATGTAGTGTTAAGCACAGTTATTTGGTCTTTCGTGAATACTATTATTCTAATACATAGATATGGCATGTGTAGAGAATTATGAGTTTTTCTTTCGAATACAATCCCCTTTTAGTCAATGGCATCCTGCAAAATTTTGTTTAGATGGAATGGAATTTAATTGTGCTGAGCAATATTATATGTACAAAAAAGCTATGTACTTTTGTGATCATAACACAGCTGAAAAAATCATGTGTACCTCAAATCCAAAAAAACAAAAATCCCTTGGAAGACAAGTGAGACATTTTGATGCCAATACATGGAAAAACGTCTGTCAGCAAGTAGTCAGAGAAGGCAATCATGCCAAGGTGAGTGTAAGATCAGATATTTCTGATATTTTCTATTTCACTTTTTTTCTTTTTTATTCACCACATTTTCAGTTTTAATTCATTTATCATTTTTTTTTTACAGTTTAGCCAAAACAAGCATCTGATGACCCAGTTATTGGCAACAGCAGGAACCATATTGGTAGAGGCTAGCCCCTGGGATACCCTCTGGGGCATAGGATATGATGCAAAACACCCTAGAGCAGCTACTAAGAAGACATGGCGAGGGAAAAATTGGTTGGGATACATTTTAACAGAATTACGTGAAGTGTTTCTATCAGCAGAAGTGTTTGAGGAATTTGCAAGTCATTTTTGACAATCAACAACAAAAAACAAACCTATCCTCCTTGACGTTTGGGTGTTTGATGATGCTGCTGATAATGATGATTTGGCCCAACGATTACATAATCCCTAGGGGAAGGCAGGTGTAGGTCCTGTGCGTGTATGTGTGTGTGTGTGTGTGTATGGTGGGGGCCATCAGTCAGGGTATTGGGCATCATCTGTCTGGGGTTGTCCAGTGGTCTCTCTTTCTCTCTCACCTGTCTAGTGTTGTTGTGTAATGGAGTGGTCAAGGTGCTAGCCATCTATCACCTGTTTGTGTGTTGTAATGTGGTATGAAATGTATCTCATCAGGGAGAGAGTGTCAATATGGCCTGTGTTGATGTGTGTGCGTAGCTTTACCAAATTGAGAGTTAAATAAACGGTGCAATGAACATCGTGGTTTAAGGAAGTGTAGGTAGACAGTTAACTTTTCAAAGGTACCCTGGGGGCTACTACAGTGGATTTCTGTCTCCTGCATTGTTACAACATTCCTATCTAGGTACAGGCCGATGTTCAATGGTCGTTTGTTTACGGATGACCGCACTAAGTAGCTTATGTCTAATTGAGCTCCAGTGACCATATGAAAGTGTTTTGGGTGATGAATTGAAAGTCCACAGCCCAGTGTAAAATGCTATAATATAGTACATTGATATGGCCTGTGTGAAGTAATATTAGTACTTCCACAGAATGCAATCCCCCCTTTTAGTCATTGGCGTCCAATTGCATGCACTTTTTAATAGTATACAAAATACAATACTGTATTACCCCGCATACAACCAGCACCCCATAGATAATGCGCACCTCCTCAAGTCCCTTTCCCATATGTAAAATACAATTCCCCGTTAATAACACGCAGGTGGAGTTGGGGAGTGTGGAGTGTCCGGTTAAGTACTTGACCCTTGTACCGTAACCAGCGTTGCCTCTTGAATAAGAGGCTTAGTGTTTATAGTGCTGAGAGTCACTGTACAAGTGATACCAATTACCAGTACGGGTTGTCTATTTCTAAACATGAGCTGGTACATAGAGGGTATCAGAATAGCAATCATCATAACTTCGTCAAGGTGACAGGACAATAGACAATAGGAACCCACCAAAGATGGATGTTCGCTACCACGCACGCTCCGCACCCATAGCATCAATGTAAAAAAGTTCTGTTGATGTACCCGTTGATAACACGCACCCCCTCCTTGACATAGGTGTTGTGGTGTATAAAAGTGTGTGGTGTACGAGGGGTAATACGGTACTCACCTATTTATCCCCTATGTTTTCTTCTAGGTTGATTATGGTATAAAATGCCTGCATGACTAGCCACTGTTGGGAGCTGATTATAAAATGTATTTACTGCGTTTTGAAATTACTTAGGCTAGTCGTAGTGTCCTCTGTCAAACAATGGATAAGATACCAAGAAACCTACACTTTGCACCGAAAATCTTTAGTCTTTAGGAGTGGTTCATGCTGTATCCAACAATAAAATCAAGACTTCCTTTGGCTACCCGAAAACGAACCCTAGACTTTCAAAACCATTTTGAAAATGTCATGAAAAATATCTTTTACTTTTCATGAAATACAGAATCAATGAAGCGTGATGCTTCTGACTTGTTACCCTTTGCTTTGTGACCTCATATCTGAAGAAAATGACGTCACATGTATGAGATACTATTTAAGGGGTGACCATTTGAAATTCATTTTACTTGGTACAATCGTCACTGGAGTTGTCAAGTACTTTTCACTATGAGTCAAAAGATGTTTGCTTTGAATGAACACTGCACACTTACAATCAGCAATGGAAAATATGGAAACCCTTACATCTTCCTACAGCGAAAGAAGGGTGAGAAAAGTAATTTCATTTACTTGACATTAGAAGAATGGGAGAAAGTTGTGATAAAGATACCAACTATCCAAGATATGATTTCTCGTCTTCATAATGCTGGCAGTGGGTCTGGAGAAGAAAGGAAGATAAATTTTCGTCGCATGCTTAGGGTATCCAACTTAAATGGCAGTGTATATGTGGGTATCTTTGAATTCAAAGGAGACATTGTCCATTATGATCAAGGAATAAATATTGAGGAGGAGGCCTGGATAAAACTGACTAAAGATATGAGTAAAATACAGGTGGCTCTTCTTGATATGAAGGCTCAAGCAAAACCATTTACCCCACCTTCAAGCCTTCCACTGATGCCACCTACCTCAGGAGGCACTACGAGTACAGATGACTGTAAAAATCCTGTCGTATATAAAATCAAAGTGTATGATTGGAAATATACAAGTGGCTGTGGATCAGTGCTTTACAGAGAATCGGATCGCCAGTTCTACACAAAGGATGCGGCAAAGGCTGATGCTGATAAGCACCCTGTGGACTTTGTTGACCATATGGGGTATGAATTGGATATCAACACAACACCATCTAAACTGGTATGTCATATGACACCCGAACAGATTTGTCTTAGAGTTTATGTGTTATACCTTCGGAATGACATCCGAAAGAAGATGAATGACAGCTGTTATGGGTGTGAAGTTGATCATCCTTCTCAGGTGCTACATATGCATGGGGGATGTTTATCTGATCTGACAAAAAGTGAACTGGACCTACATTTGTCTCCAGCGATACTTAAGGTTATCTTTAGCAACTGCATAGAACGCATACTCAAGCAGCTGAGGGAAATTATTCCTCTCCCTGAAGACATGTTTAATCATATTCAGACATGCTATGACGTGACAGAAAGTGACATTTGCACAGAAATTTTGAAGGATGAGGTCCATGAAATTGATGCATTGATCAATGAACTTTATTTTCTAAATAACTCGACAAACCCAGAATAGGATTTTATGACATAAAGTGGCTAGTACAAAAAGAAATGTCAAAGTTTATTTGTGGAAAGACTGAATCCAGTGTTGTGTGAACATTAACAGGATTTTGTCTCTCTCTCTCCTTGGTATCATTTGAAAATGTACATAATGTGTTACCATGTAGAACCATAATTGTGTTTCAATATGTAACAGAGTATTGTAAACATTTGAGGTTTTATGGTTATGTAGAATAAATTTTTTAAAACATTAACAATGTTGTTATTATTGACCTTTGGTGTGTGTGTGTGTGTGTGCGTCCTTGATTCTATATAATGTAATGTACACATTCTTCATTTAGTTTTTTTCACCTGAACAGGCATCATGTCAGAGTGGTAGAAATACCTGGTGAAAATATACTTTACTCTGATCATCTAGCCAGTTATACTAATCCAGTAAAAAGATTGTACCAAATGGTTAAAAAAAGAAGGGAAGTTTGAGGTCAGCAGAGGACAGATACAAAGATGATTACAAAGTCAGGAAACAAGTCATAATTGATGTGATTTCACATGATGGTGGGGTTGAGACCACTCATAACAGAAATAGGAAAAGAAGTCTTCCAGGCCTTAAAATTCATTTTTGCTGAAGGCAGGCAGCCAAAATAATTAGGAACATATCAAAGTGAATTTATCATACTCAAAGTAAGGAATTTCCTAAACTGGAAGGAGTCATATACATTCTTACTTATGACTCCTGTAAGGCTACTTATGCGAAAAAAAATACACACCTTGAAAAAAAAACATTTTGATACATAGATAGGTTCCAACCAAAATTATAGGTATATTAATGTCCTGCAAAACATCCCAAAGAGTTGTAAGTGCAATCAAAGTGGCACCAGAAGATGATGTAAATAAAGAAACTGAATGGCAGTAATGGAAACCGTTTTCAAATTCAAGATGGTTGACCATGTAAGAATACCACACAAAAGAACTATGTTCTCCAGATCTTACTATTAAAAAAAAAGGATTGGAGAAATCTTTAATTGCGAGTGACACGAGAGACAGAACACCTGTATATAAGATAGCTGTCCCTGAAAGTGTCCCCTGAGTCCCTTTATGTGTCCCTGTAGTGTCCCTGAGTCCCTTTATGTGTCCCTGTAGTGTCCCGGAGTCCCTTTATGTGTCCCTGAAAGTGTCCCTGAGTCCCTTTATGTGTCCCTGAGTCCCTTTATGTGTCCCTGAGTCCCTTTATGTGTCCCTGAGTCCCTTAATGTGTCCCCCTACTATTTACAGTGTCCCTCATAATCACTTATGTGTCCCTGAAAGTGTCCCTGAGTCCCTTATGGGTCCCCCTACTATTTACAGTGCCCCTCATGGTCCCTTATGGGTCCCCTTCACACGCACACACACACACATCTCCCCTACTATAGTGTCTCTCATGATCCCTCTTTATATCCCATAATATTTACAATGTCCCTTAGTGTCCCCTTAGTATTTGAGTTTTCTTGAGGGTATCATGTTTATGATAGACAGGGTCAAGTTATCTTCTGACTTGGACATGATGTAGAAACAGTAATCAATAAGGTTATGAGAATTAAAGCCACAATATTTCAAATATATTTAAAAGATAAATAATAACAGACAACACATTTTAAATGAAAACATTTTATTACATCAAACATACTATTTCATGAACACATTCTTTACAAACCTAATAGAAAAAAAAAAAAAAAGTATTACTCATTGGAGTATACACTTATAATTTTTAACAATATTGAATTCTAAAAAGTTCATTAAATATTTTATCCACAGCATAATCTTTACCGCTCAGCAGTTCTTTTGCAATGTCCTCCTCTTTTTTGATAAAACATGCCTGAATGTGGATGTCAATATCTTCAGGTAAGGGAATAATGTTTTTCAGTTGCTCCAATGCACGGGGCATATGCCTTCCTGCTATCATACTAGTGATTGCTGGAGTGAAATAACTGCTCACAACAGTTTCCGTGATGTCAGTCAGGCATCCATTTTTGAGGTGCTGCAATTCAGATGGATGATTGACTTTACATCCATAACAGTTACTCTGAATTTCCTTCTTTATGTAATTCCATAGAAACTTGATAAACAACCTGTCGCACAGTTCAGCTGGTGTGAGGTTGCACTCCATCTTTTGTGTAGAGTAAACAATCTTAAGGTCATAACCCCAGCTGTCTGGAAAGTCAAAATCACATTTTTGGGCATCTGTTTCAGCCCCGACCCATGTGTAGAACTGGCGATCCGATTCTCTGTAAAGCACTGATCCACAGCCACTTGTATATTTCCAATCATACACTTTGATTTTATATACGACAGGATTTTTACAGTCATCTGTACTCGTAGTGCCTCCTGAGGTAGGTGGCATCAGTGGAAGGCTTGAAGGTGGGGTAAATGGTTTTGCTTGAGCCTTCATATCAAGAAGAGCCACCTGTATTTTACTCATATCTTTAGTCAGTTTTATCCAGGCCTCCTCCTCAATATTTATTCCTTGATCATAATGGACAATGTCTCCTTTGAATTCAAAGATACCCACATATACACTGCCATTTAAGTTGGATACCCTAAGCATGCGACGAAAATTTATCTTCCTTTCTTCTCCAGACCTACTGCCAGCATTATGAAGACGAGAAATCATATCTTGGATAGTTGGTATCTTTATCACAACTTTCTCCCATTCTTCTAATGTCAAGTAAATGAAATTACTTTTCTCACCCTTCTTTCGCTGTAGGAAGATGTAAGGGTTTCCATATTTTCCATTGCTGATTGTAAGTGTGCAGTGTTCATTCAAAGCAAACATCTTTTGACTCATAGTGAAAAGTACTTGACAACTCCAGTGACGATTGTACCAAGTAAAATGAATTTCAAATGGTCACCCCTTAAATAGTATCTCATACATGTGACGTCATTTTCTTCAGATATGAGGTCACAAAGCAAAGGGTAACAAGTCAGAAGCATCACGCTTCATTGATTCTGTATTTCATGAAAAGTAAAAGATATTTTTCATGACATTTTCAAAATGGTTTTGAAAGTCTAGGGTTCGTTTTCGGGTAGCCAAAGGAAGTCTTGATTTTATTGTTGGATACAGCATGAACCACTCCTAAAGACTAAAGATTTTCGGTGCAAAGTGTAGGTTTCTTGGTATCTTATCCATTGTTTGACAGAGGACACTACGACTAGCCTAAGTAATTTCAAAACGCAGTAAATACATTTTATAATCAGCTCCCAACAGTGGCTAGTCATGCAGGCATTTTATACCATAATCAACCTAGAAGAAAACATAGGGGATAAATAGGTGAGTACCGTATTACCCCTCGTACACCACACACTTTTATACACCACAACACCTATGTCAAGGAGGGGGTGCGTGTTATCAACGGGTACATCAACAGAACTTTTTTACATTGATGCTATGGGTGCGGAGCGTGCGTGGTAGCGAACATCCATCTTTGGTGGGTTCCTATTGTCTATTGTCCTGTCACCTTGACGAAGTTATGATGATTGCTATTCTGATACCCTCTATGTACCAGCTCATGTTTAGAAATAGACAACCCGTACTGGTAATTGGTATCACTTGTACAGTGACTCTCAGCACTATAAACACTAAGCCTCTTATTCAAGAGGCAACGCTGGTTACGGTACAAGGGTCAAGTACTTAACCGGACACTCCACACTCCCCAACTCCACCTGCGTGTTATTAACGGGGAATTGTATTTTACATATGGGAAAGGGACTTGAGGAGGTGCGCATTATCTATGGGGTGCTGGTTGTATGCGGGGTAATACAGTATTGTATTTTGTATACTATTAAAAAGTGCATGCAATTGGACGCCAATGACTAAAAGGGGGGATTGCATTCTGTGGAAGTACTAATATTACTTCACACAGGCCATATCAATGTACTATATTATAGCATTTTACACTGGGCTGTGGACTTTCAATTCATCACCCAAAACACTTTCATATGGTCACTGGAGCTCAATTAGACATAAGCTACTTAGTGCGGTCATCCGTAAACAAACGACCATTGAACATCGGCCTGTACCTAGATAGGAATGTTGTAACAATGCAGGAGACAGAAATCCACTGTAGTAGCCCCCAGGGTACCTTTGAAAAGTTAACTGTCTACCTACACTTCCTTAAACCACGATGTTCATTGCACCGTTTATTTAACTCTCAATTTGGTAAAGCTACGCACACACATCAACACAGGCCATATTGACACTCTCTCCCTGATGAGATACATTTCATACCACATTACAACACACAAACAGGTGATAGATGGCTAGCACCTTGACCACTCCATTACACAACAACACTAGACAGGTGAGAGAGAAAGAGAGACCACTGGACAACCCCAGACAGATGATGCCCAATACCCTGACTGATGGCCCCCACCATACACACACACACACACATACACGCACAGGACCTACACCTGCCTTCCCCTAGGGATTATGTAATCGTTGGGCCAAATCATCATTATCAGCAGCATCATCAAACACCCAAACGTCAAGGAGGATAGGTTTGTTTTTTGTTGTTGATTGTCAAAAATGACTTGCAAATTCCTCAAACACTTCTGCTGATAGAAACACTTCACGTAATTCTGTTAAAATGTATCCCAACCAATTTTTCCCTCGCCATGTCTTCTTAGTAGCTGCTCTAGGGTGTTTTGCATCATATCCTATGCCCCAGAGGGTATCCCAGGGGCTAGCCTCTACCAATATGGTTCCTGCTGTTGCCAATAACTGGGTCATCAGATGCTTGTTTTGGCTAAACTGTAAAAAAAAAATGATAAATGAATTAAAACTGAAAATGTGGTGAATAAAAAAGAAAAAAAGTGAAATAGAAAATATCAGAAATATCTGATCTTACACTCACCTTGGCATGATTGCCTTCTCTGACTACTTGCTGACAGACGTTTTTCCATGTATTGGCATCAAAATGTCTCACTTGTCTTCCAAGGGATTTTTGTTTTTTTGGATTTGAGGTACACATGATTTTTTCAGCTGTGTTATGATCACAAAAGTACATAGCTTTTTTGTACATATAATATTGCTCAGCACAATTAAATTCCATTCCATCTAAACAAAATTTTGCAGGATGCCATTGACTAAAAGGGGATTGTATTCGAAAGAAAAACTCATAATTCTCTACACATGCCATATCTATGTATTAGAATAATAGTATTCACGAAAGACCAAATAACTGTGCTTAACACTACATTCACACTCATAAAATGATGAACATGATTACTACACACTGTCCTATGATACCATCCCAGACAGGTGATAGACGTCTACCACCTTGACCACTGGTCAACTAACACACCTGCCCCTCCACACATACCATACATCACATGACTTCCTACTAACACTTCATACATTTATCTCACTTTTCATATTTCTATGCGGCCTGCATTGATATAGCCATCATCAAATAAGTATATTACCATGGACCTGTAGGACTCTAGTGAATCTATGATGCTAGAATAATGATCAGGAATATCGGGGTAGGGTAAAGATGGATAAAGTAAGTTAACCCACCACACCTTAACACGTTGAAAAAACTCCATGACTATTTCAAGAATGACAATAGGTTCGTACACACTTGTGGGGGTAATTTGTCTTTTCCAACCCTGAATCACACGTCTTAGTCTAAATTATTGCTATTTCAGCTGTCTTTCCTGAGGATTTCTGTAGGGCTTCCGGTTTCTACATAAAACCCTTTATTGCTCCTAAATAGGCATATCTTGCTGATCACCGCATACCATACGCCCAAACAAAAACAAAGATGTGCTAGGTTTAGGTATTGCGGTCTGTCTACCCTATTTTTTATGATCTAAACATGTCTATGACTGAATTACAGCCTGATGTCCAGATGGGGGGTGGGGAGGGGTAAAACATTTAGGAAATAGCCACTGTCTACGCCACTACATGGATCAGTAAGGATGTGTGCATTTCGCGGATAATAAGTATGGACATAATTTGCCATTTAATAACGCTATGGATTATATGTTTAATTCTTAATTTTATATATGTGCTGTGGGTAGTAGCCACAAGAGGGCGCCACGTCGTTGTTATATCCAGGCAAGGATACAGACGCCCTGGTCAATAATGGAATTAATTTTTATAATATGTTTTATAGGACTTGTGCTTTTTTATGGTCATATACTTTATGTACGCTGGACCTATAATGGGCCTGTAGGAGATTATATTATTCTGGGCCCAAATCATCAACATCAAACACCCAAACGCCAAGGAGGATAGGTAAGTACTTTATGATACCATTCCAGACAGGTGATACCCATTAGCTTGACCACTGGTCAACACCATACACACCTGCCACCTACCCCTACATCACATGACTTCCTACTAACACTTCATGCATTCATCTCATCTCACTTTTCATTTTGTAATATGACACACACCAACACAGAACATATTGACACTCTCTACCTGACAGACACAAGTCATACCACATTACACAACCCAGACAGGTGATACCCAATATTTTGACCACTGGTCAACATCATACATACACCTGCCACACCCACCACACCTGTCCCCATCCCCTCCCCCCACACCATATCGGTCACCTAGGGGTCATACCCTCAAGGTCAAATCAAGGTCATTACGCTTGACCACACGCTAATTGGGAATATAGACGCACTACTGCAGCATATATATATATATATATATATATATATATATATATATATATATATATATATATATATATATATACATATGACTTTTACCACCCATTCTCTTATCAATTTATTGACCGACATTGGATGAACGGGAACACTCATTTTAACTTTTGATGTCATAATGCTCTGCCTGTTTACCGGCAGCCCATTCACTTCAGGAGTCACTCGGCGTCAGAACCGCGAATATTTCGTGGATTGTAAGGGGATTTTCAGCCCCCCCCCCCCCCCCCCCCCCCGGGCGGAGAAAATGCCTACCTACAGCCTTAGATGATTCATACATCTAAGCTGCAACCGAAAGCATATTATATGTATACATTCAAAAGGTGACAATGGACTCCCCAATCCCCCAATGCAGTAACACTTAGCTATTTCTATCTATCTATCCACACACACACACAAATATATATATATATATATATATATATATATATATATATATATATATATATATATATATATATATATATATATATATATGTGTGTGTGTGTGTGTGTGTGTGTGTGTGTGTGTGTGTGTTTATGCATGAATGTGCGTGTTTAAAATGTATGCAGTTTATTGCCCAAATGAGTAGTTTCTGAAACAAGTCATGCTTCCTTAAAGGTGAAACGAATAAAAATTAATCAGTGACAACTTTGCGACTACAAAACTGGCGATTCTATGTACATTTTGGAAAAAAGTGTTTTTGGAGATTGGTAAAAAAATATTCTGCCACTGAATATTTGGAAAATGAATAATCGGTCCCTGGAAAATCAAGATATAAATACTTTGCCTTCTATAAATTCTCATTCCATGTTGCAGGAAGTGGCGGAAAATGCATTTCAGCTAGAGCCGTAGAGCTTCTGGGGCCTTGAGCGGTGGCCCCCAGACCCCCGGCCGCTATAACCTCTACGCTCGCATACCATGAGTCCCAAAAACATTCAGCTCGGGTAAAAGAAAACGGCCCCACTTTAAAAAGCTTGGCTTTGCCCCTGTTTATGGTAGTCCCTCAGAAACTGATTTTTGATAATGTCGTAAAAAGTAAATCGCATGTAGATTACATGTAAAGACAACATAACAAATACTGGTACATATTCGATGATGAATAGCACTCATACCATGAGTATAGAGTTGAAATCATAAAGATACTAGTAATTCATATAAAACGAAAAAGCCAAATATGACTAGACTACTTGAGACAATAAGACAAATTAAACATGAATTGCAGCTAGAGAATATCCACTTCTGCAGAACGCATCTGAAAGTTCGTACGAACTAAGAAAATACCATCGTCAAAAACTTAATACATGTATTTACTTTTTTCTCGACTCGGAAAGTTCGAAAAAATAATCTGTCTCTGAAGATTTTAATATTTTGAACAAATACTGTTCCTACCTAGCAAGACTTCCTCTCTATAACCTTATCCAGTTTGGCTGATCAAGTTGATGGTTATTGCCCTGCACTCTCCGTGACCCTTGCACGGTGACCCTTGATTGACCATCTAGGCCACTCGGGTGAATGGCTTCCCTATTATAAACAACCCTTACATAAATGGTCCAAATGCATGGTCCAACGAAGCATTATGAAAGCGCTACTTGTATGTATAGTATTCGCACTGGTTTGCTATTGAGGTCAGCATTTTAAAAATTTGGCTAGGTGAAGGTATCCTATATTTTATGAAAACTATTAAACCTTGGCCACAGAAACATGCATATGAAATACTGTAACGTTCGAAATATTAGCGAATCAATCCATTTTTCCATAATAGCGGATCGTAATATTCGCGTGTGAACCATCTCCAAAAGCGCCATCTGAGTAGTGGTATTCTAACTTATGTACTAATCTACCACTCATGCCTAGTATCTATAGAAATATCCCAAAGCAACGAAACCCTTTCTTTTCAAGCATACGCATTTCTTTCATAACAACTCATCTTTCGCAGTAGATATGAAAACCCCCTGTTAAACTCTGGGTATGCCATAGATAAATAAAATAAATATTCATCTAAGATTATTGGAAATTCCTGACAAGACATCTAAATCCATTCTCTTTAGAATGAGCGTGAGGACCGAATTTCCACATGTACCTTATACTTAGATGACCGAGTAGGTCAACTAAACGGGTTTCGGTGCTTTTTACGGCTGGATGGATTAAACTGTTACCTAATACTTAGATGACCGAATGACCAAATGACCAAAGTCAAGGTTGTAGACTGATTTTTCAAAAAGATGCATTTAATGAACTATTGAAGCGACAATTAGCAATTTAACTGTGGTATTTCCAATGGTCATCGTCAATGCTGGTATTTCAAGCGGAGCGTCACGAGAAAGCAAGCTACATTGACTGCCTGAAAATATGTTTGGACTTTTGGACATACTTTACTTCATGTCCCTTGCAATTACTTTACATCGTGGGTGTTACAATGTGAGCCGTAAGTTCTCCATGTAAACTGGCACAAAATGCTGCATGAATCGCAAACGAGTTTCCAGGCCCCAATAGATTAAAAAACAAAGATTTGCAAGTCAATGATTTTTATATTCAAGCATGTTACAGTAAATGCAGAGTAACCAATGTGCTACATTTTATACATGATCAAATGGAAGTCTTAATGGTACATACACAGAAAATTACCCTGAAAGTGGAAGTACTATATTTACCATTATTCATGTAATATTAGTGAACAATATAAAATATTTATCTTGCAATAGTAGGCAGGCACCAGGCACAACAGTAAAATCCCATGTCTGGCGTTATCTGTGACAGTGTCAGCTACTTTAGAACATTTAGATGGCAATGAGGTATGGCTTACATTATTTCCATTAACAAAAATTCATTTTTGTCAAAAATGCAATATTTCGAGGATACCGACTGAGCACGACAAAAACATCTCCACACAACCACTCACCTGTCCCTAATATGCTTGGACATTAAACATTTTACTTTACTTTATATAGATAATGTCATGACACATGTGTTTACAGCTATATATAGATGTGAAAATGTCTTCCTGAAGCCATTTAAATGTATGTAGGTCATAATACACATTGATAAGATGAAAATGGCAAGTCATACAAAGCAAGCTAACAGCCAAGTCTGCTAGGAAAGATATCTGGCCACTGACCACACTCTAAAAATCGCGTGCTGTAAGGTATTCTCTTGCATGAACTCCAAATTCGGCTTCCAGTTGCCCTAGCCTAGTATATTTAGCAGACATGTATGGTGTTTATAAATCAAATGAACCTTTATTGATCAAGGAAACCTCATGTGAGGTAAAACACTGTAAAATTGAAACTGTGTTTATATCGAGGTCAGCTCAAGCAGGTAAGTTAAAGAAAACTTATATTTGAAACACCAAGACCACAGGGATTAGATAACTATTGTTAGAAAGGGGACAGGAGTGCTAAACTAGGAGTTGTCTTATTTTGAGAGTGTCACCAGCATCACAGCCTTAAAACAAAGAAGAAATTTATGCTTATGGTTCAAACAATACATGTTGACTTATACAACACAGATATACTTAGTATCATATCATTATCATTATGAAGCAAAATAGTATCAAATATGTTGTTAAAATGTAACAGCTTTAATAAATCTACTGTATATATAGAAACAGGTATAAAGATGATAAAGAAAAATATTATTTAAAAGGACTACACATTTACCCAAATACCAGTTGCCTATTAAAAAAATCATTTTAGGTAAAATATGAATTCATATGTATACACTAAGAAAACTTTCAATTTTCAGCACCTGATTTCAGTCATTAAAATACTTTGTTCTGTACAAAATCTCTATACAAAAAATAGAATCCATGAGTCAAAACTTTTAAGTCCTACATTCAATTCAACGTTTTGATTTCTTCTTCATCACAAATCTGCAGTGCTTTTTGAGCCATTGAGTAAAATTGTTGCTGTTTTTGACAGTCCACATTATGAACAACTAGAAGGTATAGGAAATTACAGATGGACCGTTTTTCACTGGAGAAAGTGAATCTATGGCTTTGAAATGGCTCAATACCCAAGGAATTAACCAGCACCCCTATGTAAGCGTCCTCATTGGGGAATGGTTTGTGAAAATGACTGAGTACAATGATACCCTGAAGAACATCCCTGGAGATGAGATACCCCGCACCGATTGCATAGGGTGGGAACGAATCGGGTGCATATGCATCAATCGGTACATACCATTTGCTTTGAGGGTGTCTTACAACACGAGTATCTTCTTTAACAAGGCCTACATACACCCTGTTCTCACCACGCATATGGCCAGTGAGAAAGTTGGTAAATATCCATGAGTTGACGAAACAGTCGTCATCAGTTTTTAGGATGTATTGTGGATTACATTCATTCCAGGCCCAGGTAAAGCCAGTAAGCACCTTAATTGTGAGGTTCCTGTAAGAATCTATGTAGTCTCCTTGAACTATATCCCCATTCTCTTCTATTTCATTCATAAGTCGTTGAGATAATTGTATATTTCCACTCTTTTTACCAAGAAGGAAAATACATTGCCAATTTACTGTAGAATCCTTGGACTTTGAACACCATGTCGATCGGATGGCTTTCCGCTTTTCTACGTTTTCATAGGATGAAACTACAAGAATATGTAATTGTGCTGTAGTGTCACATTCAGGTGATTTCAGAACTGTCATCTGTTTGGAATAATCGTACCGTGGATGTTTTTTCTGTGATAATTCACCTTTGGCATGAAACCTTGCTTGGGACCTAAACGTTCGAAGCCCAGCGCTGAGATACGACCCTTGTTCCAGAAGAGTTGTTGGTGGTTTAAAATAGTGCGCATCAAAAAACAGCTGTGCTGTTGAAAACATCAGAACTAGACTTATGAACACAAATGCTGTCATCTTGAACATCATCCTCCTCATCAGTCGCCTCCTCATCATCTTCCTCATCAGTTTGGGCAATGACGCGCTTGCCATAACAGGATTTGTGTGAAGAGTTAAACACAACTTGCCAGGTCGCATTTTATGCAGCATTCAGCTCCAAGGGATTGGAGTAGATTAGCATGATGTTGACTGGTTGCCTCGAGCCGAAAAATTAAAAATCTGTCCAAGCCTCTGTCCAGTTCAGTGCAGGGTAATACTAGTACTAGTAGCAGTACTCCATCCAGGGGCACGATGACTAATTGTGTTGTTTGACTGCTAGACCACAAAAGAGGCCAGTTGGCTATGCCTGTGGTTTTATCTGTGTCTGACCCATATATATTCAGGGGTCAATTTTAGCTAGAGTGGCGCAGGCGTTAGTTTTGAGCCTCGGGTTGGGGTTACCTACTATGAGGTCCCGGGGGGGGGGGGGGGGGGGGGGGGGCACTCAGGTACAGAGGGGGTGCGCACCTGCGTTACGTATTTCGCGGAGGAAGGGGTCTTTCTTTGAGACCTCCGCATGTCCGCGATTTTGTAAAAGAAGGGTACTTTTTTGTACCCAGGTACGAAGTATGGGTGTCAAAATCCCCTTACAATCCACGAAATATACGCGGCTCTGACGCCGAGTGACTCCCGAAGTGACTTGGCTTCCGAGTTTGCTGCCGCCATTTGCTGCCGCTAAACACGCAGAGGATTATAAAATCTGAAGTTAAAATACGTGTTCTCGTTCATCCAATGTCAGTGTTTTGATAAAAGAAGGGGTGTTTATTTACTGGAAAAAGTCAGCGTTTTTATTAAAATAAGGGTGCTTTTTTGGCCAGAAATCAGTGCTTTAGGGGTATTTTTTAATTTTGATAACGCAGGTGCGCACCCCCTCTGTACCTGAGTGCCCCCCCGGGTATGAGGTGGACCCCTCAAACTGCCAAAATAGCATAAAAGCCTCAAAATTATTCACATTTCTAAAATGATTTGCAACTATTGACTAGGAAAATATGTTCACCCATACTCATGATAATAAAAATCAATTTTAACAAGAGTGGCGCAGGCGTTAGTTTAAGCCCCGGGTTGGGGTTACCTACTATGATGTGGACCCCTCAAACTGCCAAAATGGCATAAAAACCTCAAAATTATTCACGTTTCTAAAATGCATTACCACTATTGACTAGGAAATTATGTTAAACCATACTATTGTAAATGAAAATCAATTTTAACTAGAGTGGCGCAGGCGTTCATTTGAGCCCCGGGGTGGGGTTATCTACTATGACGTGGACCCCTCAAACTGCCAAAATGGCATAAAAACCTCAAAATATCGCGCATTTCCGAAATGAATTGCCACTATTGACTAGGAAGTTATGTTCAACCATACTAATGTCAATAAAAATCAATTTTAACTTAAGTGGCGCAGGCGTTACTTTGAGCCCTGGATGGGGGTACCTACTAGAGCTTTGACACCTAATACTGCCAAAATAGCATAAAAACCTCAAAATTACCCACATTGATAGAATGAATTGCCACTATTGACTATGAAATTATGTTGAACCATACTAATGTCAATAGAAATCAATTTTAACTAGAGTGGCGCAGGCCTTAGTTTGAGCCCAGGGGTGGGGATACCTACTATGATGTGGACCCCTCAAACTGCCAAAATAGCATAAACACCTCAAAATTACTCACATTGATAGAATGAATAACCACTATTGACTAGGCAATTATGTTCAACCATACTAGTGTCAATAAAAATCAATTTTAACTAAAGTGGCGCAGGCGTTTGTTTGAGCCCCGGGGTGGGGATACCTATTAGGATGTGGACCCCTCAAACTGCCAAATAGTATAAAAACCTCAAAATTACTCACATTGATAGAATGAATTGCCACTATTGACTAGGAAATTATGTTCAACCATACTAGTGTCAATAAAAATCAATTTTAACTAAAGTGGCGCAGGCGTTAGTTTGAGTTCCGCAGTGGGGGTATCTACTACGGCGTGTACGCCTAATACTGCCAAAATAGCATAAAAACCTCAAAATTACCCACATTTCTAAAATAAATTGCCATTATTGACTAAAAAGTTATGTTCAACCATACTAATGTCAATAAAAATCAATTTTAACTAGAGTGGCGCAGGCGTTAGTTTGAACCCCGGGGTGGGGATACCCAATGATGTGGACCCCTCAAGCTGCCAAAATAGCACAACAACATCAAAATTACTCACATTTATAGAATGAATTGCCACTATTGACTAGTAAATTATACATCATAGTATGTAACCCCACCCCTGGACTCAAACTAACGCCTGCGCCACTCTAGTTGAAATTGATTGTCATTGACATGAGGATGGTTTAACATATTTTCCTATTCAATAGTGGTAATTCAATTTAGAAAGTGAGAAATTTTGAGGTTTTTATGCTATTTTGGCAGTTTGAGGGATGCACGTTATAATAGGTAACCCCACCCCAGGGCCCAAACTAACGCCTGCACCACTCTAGTTAAAGTGGATTTTTATTAACATTAGTAAGGTTGAACATATTTTCCTGGTCAAAAGTGGCAATTCACTTTTTAAATGTGAGTAATTTTGAGGTATTTGTGCTATTTTGGCACTATTTGCCATGCAGTGAAGAAAGTGTCCCCACCCTGGGGCATAAATCAAAACATTAATGATATTTTGCTTTTTAGCGATAAATCTCTTCATAGATTTGACCTACATTACCTTTATGGGACAGTCTACTGACTGAATAGTGAGTTTCTGTGTGTCATTATTAAAGATATCAATCCTTTGAGACCTGTTTTTGAATAAGGAAGTAACTGCGAATAAGGAAGTGAAAACGAATAAGCAGTTGAATATTGAAAAAGGAATAAGTAACTAACTTCACTGAGCTGAGGGAGCTCATTCGCCTCAACACAAAGACTGTGCAGGAGATGTTCTAAAAGCTCCGAGAGAAAGCCTCAAACCCTGATTCAGGGGGCCGTTTCTCGTACAATCGTAAAATACGACTCCGTATCATACGGAAAAAAGCCAATTACGGACGATTTACGGAACTCGGAAAATGCGTTTCTCGAAAGTTCCGTATATTTTCCGTTTTGAAACATTCTCCGTATCATACGGAGAAGATATCAAGTGTTTTAACGGCACTTTTACCCGCAAAATTACCTCTAACATTGTAGAGGAATAGTATCTCTTACTCCAATAAGTAAGTTTGTATGTATATATGTATGTATGTATGTATATATGTTTGCATGTATGTATGTACATACGTATGTATGTGTGTATATATAAATATATATATATATATATATATATATATATATATGTATATATGTTTATACGTATATATATATATATATATATGGGGAAAACGGGGTACGGTGGCTGTAACGGGATGAAACCCGAGGGATGTTCGGCATAAACCTTACCGCTGGGCTGCTCGCATGGGAGTGCCTGGGAAAGTCAAAGCGTTCGGAGCGACACCAAAAATAGCTCTGCACGTGAGGTTGTTGTGCGTCGCTAGCGACATCAGGTGGGGATACAGATGACGTCATAGGAATCACACGTGTGATCCGAGAATAGCGTCACGGCTTGGAGTGAGCCGAGAAATTGGAAAGCGGTTTCGACCCTAATTGTGGGTCTCATCAGAGGATTTTTTGATATAATAAAATAGTTGCGGCGTGTAACTAGACTTGTTGCACTCATCATTCGCTTACCTATATAGGTAGAGAACGGTAAAAGGGATAGAAATGTCCGTAGATGTGTTGGTGGTGTCTAGGTGGAGGAAGGTCCGGCACCATGTGTAGTATTTGTAATACAAGCCCAAAATGGTATAGTGGGTTGAACGCTAAGTCCCATAAAATGAATGACGAACTATCTCGGGTCTACCACTTGGAGTGTGTGGTGGGACGGATAGTAAAGCGACGAATACTCAGTGTAAGGATTATAATAAAATTGACGGGGTACCACTGAGCAGACGTCGTGCCTGGAATAGACTACTTTTTAGAGAAGAGTCATGACAAGAGTATAAGTATTTGAAATATAAATTGCATAGAGAATGTCTGTGCAGGGTCAGTAATATAGGGTAGTTATGATAACTCCATGAATCTTAACGATTGTGTATTTGAACGAGACCCATAATGCTGAGAAGTCATCGTCAATATAGTGTGCATAAATGTTTAGTTGAAGAAGGATTGCACATAAATGGTCGAGATATTTAAGCAACAAATATACATATATATGTGTAAATATTGTAAATAAATATGGTATGAATTGGACGAGCCGAATAAATACATATGTTATGAAATAATTTCATTGTGTGAAATGTTATCATTAGCGAGTATGCATGATGATGACTAATGTGTATGCTTAGTTGATTGGATTTATTTCATTGGTTTATAAATGAAGTAATCAATGTAATCAATTGTTTGTACAGATAGCCTGTGGGGGGAGCTATATCTGTATGAATCAGGATGGTGAAATGTCCAGTTATTTTGTGCTAATAAACGTACTTCGGATGGAATATGAGAAGTTGTTTGTTGTTGTATTGCCTTTTTAGAGGTTCAACTTATATGTAGCTGGTACTGTCCATGAGGTTCAGTCCTTTTGGGACGAATGATCTTAGTCGATGTATCCATTGCAATTCTGCTTTGATGCGGACATTTCGGCTGAGGGGATTGTTCGGATTTGATCTCACGAAGCATAGGACATGAGTCTCTAGGGAAGTGATTCCCCTGTGGCCTGGCAGATTAAAATGTCTACCGACTATGTGTGTGGGTGAATTGTAGTTGATGTTACGGAAATGTTCGCGTAACCTATCGCTTAGTTTCCTTTTTGTCTGGCCTACATACTGTTTGCCACAGGCTAAACAGGAAATGCAGTAGACCAAGTTGTTGGAGCAACATGTAACGACTGAGCGTGTATTGTATTGTTTGTTGGTGATGTTGCTTGTGATGGAGCCAGTTCTGTTAAGTCTGGCGCAGTATCGACACCCCGGTCTAGAACAGGGGGTGTTCGGAGGTGGATTGGGAGGATGATTTCCACCTGTTCTTGGTTGGTCATTGATTCTGGGTAGCCTTGCTCTTACAAGCAGGTCCCGGAGGTTCTTAGACCTCCTGTTGCCTCTAATGATGTTGAGATTCATGAGAGGTCTGGTACCACTGGAACGGTCCAGTATGTCCCAGTTGCGTGTGATGATTTGATCACATTCTCTGAAGAATGGGTGGAAGGTTGTGATGAGTATCCCTGTATTGGGATCTAGTTTATCTGTCTGTGTTCTGGGGCTGAGTAATTCTAGCCTGTCCAGGGGATAGACTCTATTGAAGGCATCTTTGATGATGTTGGCAGGGTAGTTGGCCCTAATAAAGTGCCTAGACATATCCCTGCACCTATCGACAAAAGTGTTGTCGTTGCTACATACTCTCTTTAGTCTGAGGAATTGACTGAAAGGTATGCCAGCTCTGCAGTGTTTGGGATGAGCTGATCTGTAGTCCAGATAGTTGTGACTATCTGTTGGTTTGGTGTACAGGTCAGTGGAAATGCTGCCGTCTGGGTTAAGGATCACTGTCACATCTAAGAAGCAGACCTTCTCTCGTGACTTTTCCATTTCGAATTTAATCGAAGGCATACAACCATTTAGGTGTTGTACGAATGTTGCTAGGGTTTGTTCACCAGTCGTCCAGATGACAAAAATGTCATCGATATAACGCTTCCATAGATGTGGAGCGGGAGTGTACTGATAGACGAAGGTGTCTTCAAACCAACCCATGAAGGTGTTGGCATAACATGGGGCAACTCTAGTGCCCATTGCTGTACCACCTACTTGAAGGTAGTGGTTTTCGTCGAAATCAAAGTTGTTCATAGTTAGCACCATTGTCAGAAGATCAATGAGGCTATCATTGGTGGGGTGGGATGCCCCTGGGCGTTCCCTCTCGAGTAGGGATTTGCATGCTTCAATACCCTCTATATTGGGAATATTGGTATAAAGACTTGAGACATCGAGGGTCACTAGGATGGTGTCCTCTGGTAAATTTTCTAGATTTTGTAACATTCTTAGAAAGTGTGTTGTGTCTTGTATATAAGATCTAATTTTTTGTACTCCCTGTTGTGGAAAAAAGTCTACAAACTGGGATATCCTTTCAGTTGGACAGCCATTCCCAGAGACAATTGGTCTACCTGGTGGCTGTTGTTTGTTCTTGTGAATTTTAGGAAGCATGTAAAATTGTGCTGTCCTAATTGGTGTATGTGTAAGGTAGTCATAGCATGTGAGGTCAATTTCCTCTTTAATGTGCATATCATTGACTTTTTCATTAATTTGTTGGAAATGATGAGATGTTAGGTCTTCATCAGTCTTAATGTAAAACTTGTTGTCAGACAGTTGTCTCTCTCCTTCTTTTATGTAGTCACCTCTGTTGAGTATGACTACTGCTCCTCCCTTATCTGCCTGTTTTATTACTATAGAGTTGTTTTTTGCCAATTGTGTGATGGCTTCTTTCTCTTGTTTGCTTACATTACTGAATTTGTTCTTAGGGATAGGGCTGTCCGAAAGATCCAAATGGTTTTTTGTAATGAAGTTTTCTAGATTGGATACAAGTGGGGGGACCCAGTCTGAAGGATTTTTAAATTTCCTGTGTTTAAAAGGTGTTTTTTGGTCTAGATTGTCTATCGTGGGGATTTGGGTGTCCTCCATGACGTTATCATCTGCAGGAGCCTTATAAAAATGTAGGTATCTCTTTAGCCTGAGATGGAATTTCTCAAGGTCTGCATGTTGCTCAGAGAGATCAGGCTCTCCGGGTGTCGGACAAAATTTAAGACCTCTGGTCAAGATGGCAGTTTCTGGTTGGGTGAGGGTATGTGATGATAAATTGACAACAGATTCAATATCTTCATTTGAAGAATGATTGTTTGTATTCTCATTAGAACAACAAAAGGTATACATATTCACATTCCTATCCCTACATGGAATGGGTGTAGTATGGTGGAAACTAGGGCAATCAGAAAATGTATTTCTGGCTCGTTTCTTCACCTGATTGGCTCGATGTGTTATCCATCGGCTAACCTCACAAGTGCTTTGTGGTGGGTTTAAATTAGAAAGGATTATTTTGGTCTGATTAGCTATACCGGATATAATGTCCAGGAAGATATCATTGTTGGATTCCAAATGGTTCTTAATGGTTTCCATGTTAATTGAGAAATCCAGATTTTTGTCCACACAAGATATGGTGTGTCCATTGAATTTTACTATATGATTCAGAGAAGAAATCACTAGGTTAATTAAACGTCCATGTTTTTGTAACAATAGAATTATGGACCTGTCTATATTGAAAGTCTCATTAAGTGTTCTGATGTATTGGTCACCTAATATGGTTGACCATATATCCTTGTCTATGTATAAGGCAATAGACGTTTCTAGGTCATAATTATATAGAGAAATATCTATAAAATTGGAACTCCGAAGATTAAAAGTTTGTAACATAACTTCTTAACTAAATGTGAGATCCTTTTAGGTATCGATCACATGGGTAACTTGTGGCATCTAAAATGGCTCACTTTCTATAGTTATCTCGACCCCTATTGTTAGGGGGAGGGTAATTGAATTGTTCGACGACTTGCCGGATGATTGCACCAAGCTGATCTGGATCCGGCAGGTTGGCTTGGCCAGGAGGGTTGTTGCGTTGCTGGTAGCTCTGGTAGCGATTCTGGCCTCTACTGTAGCCACGACCTCTGGGGGGTCTGCGGTCGTCGTAGTTGTAGCCATAGCGATTCTGTTGGCGGCCACGACCTCTGTTGGGAGATCTAGATCGTGAGCGTGAGTTAGAACGTCTACGCTTGCCGCGGTTGCCTGGTCGGCGATAGGCATCGTTGGGCTCCGCTTGTTGTTGATGTTGGTTCGGTGCCACCTCAGCTGCGTTGTTCGCAGCTGCAGCCGGAGGGTTGGCCCTATTGGGTGACCTTCCCCTTGGCTGACGTTTAGGGTTGTTATAACCTCTAATCTTGAGGTTTTCGATGATATCATAGTCCTTGACTTGATGGTCAAAGATGTGATCCTTCCTGTCTTCCAATTTGCCTTGTTCGCGGGTGAAGTCCCTAGCGACTAGGCTATCCATTCTGTGTCTGGCCTCGGTGAGGCCTGCATCATCGGCGCCATAGATGTTGGCTACGATGTTCCAATTCATCGTGCCCTGAGTGGTGAGATGAGTGCACGTTTTCCTGAGTTCTTGGGCAGCTTCACGTTGGAGAGCCAAGGCGTTTTTCTTCTGTATCTTTGTCAAACCCGGAGTGATGTTTGCCAAATACGCCGGAATAGGCTCGATGCGAAGGGCCCATGGCAGTGTGATGCCTCTGGTGACCATTTCCTCGATGTGGGTTGCTCTCGCGTCAGCTCGCGAGGCGGCGCTGAGACAACCCCTGCTCCTCTTAAAGAACGGCTGTGCGTCTTCAGGGATGAGTAGGATGTTACCATCTCCTTCCTGAAATATAGAAGGAGGATTAGTGGGTTGATTGGAATTATTGTCCCGTGTTGTTGTTATTTCTTTCCCTATGGTGTTGTTTCTATTTTGAGTAGCAGTGTTGGTAGCTGACTCAGTGTTGTTTTGTACATTATTGAATCGCACATGTTTGCCTATGAGTGTTTCAGGTAGTGGTTTCTCTGAAGAGTAGGCATTCAGTAGCCATGGTATTTGGCTTTGTGTACTGGTAATATGTTTATTTTGATCATTCTTATTAGCTGTCTCTAGGGAACTTGTGGAGTTCAAAGTCCCATCTTTGCTATTCGCAGTAGTGATTGATTTCCCATTACTGTTGATGCGTTTTCGTTTGCTCGCATTGGTTGTAGTCCGTTGCGGCAATGGTTCTAATCTGCCGAGAACGGTCAGAGGAGAATTCTGGTATTTATTAGCTTCTAAATCTACCGCCTCGTACCAGTCTAGTATGTTCGGAGGTGGTACCGGCGACGGTACTGTCTCTCCTACCCTATTAGTCCTACAAAAATATTTGTTTATAGGTGGTGTGTTGGCATGATTAGAAGTTGGAATGACTTTCTTAGAAATCTTGCCTTTCTTAGACGTGGGGATGGGGGTAGATGTTTTCGGGATCGCGCCCTTGTTGTTATCGACAAAGATGGCGGTTGTGTTTACATCGGAAGCGCTTGTGTAAGCTGAACTTTCCGAATCGGATTTGTTGGGTGGGATACTGGTCTGAATAGAGTTTTTGCTACTCACCTGGTCTCCCGGTATGACGATTCCTTCCTGGTCCTCATCGATTTTTAGAGATAGGTCCGAAAGATCGTTCTCGAGCTCCTGATCGGGACGGAGTATGGCGGCTTCCTCCTCGTCGTCTGCCATGTCGCTCGTTTGGGAGTCGGCCGGCGCTTGTCTCCAGTTGAATGGAGTCTTGTCTTGCCACTGCTTGTCGCGACCTTTAGTCGTGTGTCCTCCTCCCGTAGCCATAGATAATAATATGGGGAAAACGGGGTACGGTGGCTGTAACGGGATGAAACCCGAGGGATGTTCGGCATAAACCTTACCGCTGGGCTGCTCGCATGGGAGTGCCTGGGAAAGTCAAAGCGTTCGGAGCGACACCAAAAATAGCTCTGCACGTGAGGTTGTTGTGCGTCGCTAGCGACATCAGGTGGGGATACAGATGACGTCATAGGAATCACACGTGTGATCCGAGAATAGCGTCACGGCTTGGAGTGAGCCGAGAAATTGGAAAGCGGTTTCGACCCTAATTGTGGGTCTCATCAGAGGATTTTTTGATATAATAAAATAGTTGCGGCGTGTAACTAGACTTGTTGCACTCATCATTCGCTTACCTATATAGGTAGAGAACGGTAAAAGGGATAGAAATGTCCGTAGATGTGTTGGTGGTGTCTAGGTGGAGGAAGGTCCGGCACCATGTGTAGTATTTGTAATACAAGCCCAAAATGGTATAGTGGGTTGAACGCTAAGTCCCATAAAATGAATGACGAACTATCTCGGGTCTACCACTTGGAGTGTGTGGTGGGACGGATAGTAAAGCGACGAATACTCAGTGTAAGGATTATAATAAAATTGACGGGGTACCACTGAGCAGACGTCGTGCCTGGAATAGACTACTTTTTAGAGAAGAGTCATGACAAGAGTATAAGTATTTGAAATATAAATTGCATAGAGAATGTCTGTGCAGGGTCAGTAATATAGGGTAGTTATGATAACTCCATGAATCTTAACGATTGTGTATTTGAACGAGACCCATAATGCTGAGAAGTCATCGTCAATATAGTGTGCATAAATGTTTAGTTGAAGAAGGATTGCACATAAATGGTCGAGATATTTAAGCAACAAATATACATATATATGTGTAAATATTGTAAATAAATATGGTATGAATTGGACGAGCCGAATAAATACATATGTTATGAAATAATTTCATTGTGTGAAATGTTATCATTAGCGAGTATGCATGATGATGACTAATGTGTATGCTTAGTTGATTGGATTTATTTCATTGGTTTATAAATGAAGTAATCAATGTAATCAATTGTTTGTACAGATAGCCTGTGGGGGGAGCTATATCTGTATGAATCAGGATGGTGAAATGTCCAGTTATTTTGTGCTAATAAACGTACTTCGGATGGAATATGAGAAGTTGTTTGTTGTTGTATTGCCTTTTTAGAGGTTCAACTTATATGTAGCTGGTACTGTCCATGAGGTTCAGTCCTTTTGGGACGAATGATCTTAGTCGATGTATCCATTGCAATTCTGCTTTGATGCGGACATTTCGGCTGAGGGGATTGTTCGGATTTGATCTCACGAAGCATAGGACATGAGTCTCTAGGGAAGTGATTCCCCTGTGGCCTGGCAGATTAAAATGTCTACCGACTATGTGTGTGGGTGAATTGTAGTTGATGTTACGGAAATGTTCGCGTAACCTATCGCTTAGTTTCCTTTTTGTCTGGCCTACATACTGTTTGCCACAGGCTAAACAGGAAATGCAGTAGACCAAGTTGTTGGAGCAACATGTAACGACTGAGCGTGTATTGTATTGTTTGTTGGTGATGTTGCTTGTGATGGAGCCAGTTCTGTTAAGTCTGGCGCAGTATCGACACCCCGGTCTAGAACAGGGGGTGTTCGGAGGTGGATTGGGAGGATGATTTCCACCTGTTCTTGGTTGGTCATTGATTCTGGGTAGCCTTGCTCTTACAAGCAGGTCCCGGAGGTTCTTAGACCTCCTGTTGCCTCTAATGATGTTGAGATTCATGAGAGGTCTGGTACCACTGGAACGGTCCAGTATGTCCCAGTTGCGTGTGATGATTTGATCACATTCTCTGAAGAATGGGTGGAAGGTTGTGATGAGTATCCCTGTATTGGGATCTAGTTTATCTGTCTGTGTTCTGGGGCTGAGTAATTCTAGCCTGTCCAGGGGATAGACTCTATTGAAGGCATCTTTGATGATGTTGGCAGGGTAGTTGGCCCTAATAAAGTGCCTAGACATATCCCTGCACCTATCGACAAAAGTGTTGTCGTTGCTACATACTCTCTTTAGTCTGAGGAATTGACTGAAAGGTATGCCAGCTCTGCAGTGTTTGGGATGAGCTGATCTGTAGTCCAGATAGTTGTGACTATCTGTTGGTTTGGTGTACAGGTCAGTGGAAATGCTGCCGTCTGGGTTAAGGATCACTGTCACATCTAAGAAGCAGACCTTCTCTCGTGACTTTTCCATTTCGAATTTAATCGAAGGCATACAACCATTTAGGTGTTGTACGAATGTTGCTAGGGTTTGTTCACCAGTCGTCCAGATGACAAAAATGTCATCGATATAACGCTTCCATAGATGTGGAGCGGGAGTGTACTGATAGACGAAGGTGTCTTCAAACCAACCCATGAAGGTGTTGGCATAACATGGGGCAACTCTAGTGCCCATTGCTGTACCACCTACTTGAAGGTAGTGGTTTTCGTCGAAATCAAAGTTGTTCATAGTTAGCACCATTGTCAGAAGATCAATGAGGCTATCATTGGTGGGGTGGGATGCCCCTGGGCGTTCCCTCTCGAGTAGGGATTTGCATGCTTCAATACCCTCTATATTGGGAATATTGGTATAAAGACTTGAGACATCGAGGGTCACTAGGATGGTGTCCTCTGGTAAATTTTCTAGATTTTGTAACATTCTTAGAAAGTGTGTTGTGTCTTGTATATAAGATCTAATTTTTTGTACTCCCTGTTGTGGAAAAAAGTCTACAAACTGGGATATCCTTTCAGTTGGACAGCCATTCCCAGAGACAATTGGTCTACCTGGTGGCTGTTGTTTGTTCTTGTGAATTTTAGGAAGCATGTAAAATTGTGCTGTCCTAATTGGTGTATGTGTAAGGTAGTCATAGCATGTGAGGTCAATTTCCTCTTTAATGTGCATATCATTGACTTTTTCATTAATTTGTTGGAAATGATGAGATGTTAGGTCTTCATCAGTCTTAATGTAAAACTTGTTGTCAGACAGTTGTCTCTCTCCTTCTTTTATGTAGTCACCTCTGTTGAGTATGACTACTGCTCCTCCCTTATCTGCCTGTTTTATTACTATAGAGTTGTTTTTTGCCAATTGTGTGATGGCTTCTTTCTCTTGTTTGCTTACATTACTGAATTTGTTCTTAGGGATAGGGCTGTCCGAAAGATCCAAATGGTTTTTTGTAATGAAGTTTTCTAGATTGGATACAAGTGGGGGGACCCAGTCTGAAGGATTTTTAAATTTCCTGTGTTTAAAAGGTGTTTTTTGGTCTAGATTGTCTATCGTGGGGATTTGGGTGTCCTCCATGACGTTATCATCTGCAGGAGCCTTATAAAAATGTAGGTATCTCTTTAGCCTGAGATGGAATTTCTCAAGGTCTGCATGTTGCTCAGAGAGATCAGGCTCTCCGGGTGTCGGACAAAATTTAAGACCTCTGGTCAAGATGGCAGTTTCTGGTTGGGTGAGGGTATGTGATGATAAATTGACAACAGATTCAATATCTTCATTTGAAGAATGATTGTTTGTATTCTCATTAGAACAACAAAAGGTATACATATTCACATTCCTATCCCTACATGGAATGGGTGTAGTATGGTGGAAACTAGGGCAATCAGAAAATGTATTTCTGGCTCGTTTCTTCACCTGATTGGCTCGATGTGTTATCCATCGGCTAACCTCACAAGTGCTTTGTGGTGGGTTTAAATTAGAAAGGATTATTTTGGTCTGATTAGCTATACCGGATATAATGTCCAGGAAGATATCATTGTTGGATTCCAAATGGTTCTTAATGGTTTCCATGTTAATTGAGAAATCCAGATTTTTGTCCACACAAGATATGGTGTGTCCATTGAATTTTACTATATGATTCAGAGAAGAAATCACTAGGTTAATTAAACGTCCATGTTTTTGTAACAATAGAATTATGGACCTGTCTATATTGAAAGTCTCATTAAGTGTTCTGATGTATTGGTCACCTAATATGGTTGACCATATATCCTTGTCTATGTATAAGGCAATAGACGTTTCTAGGTCATAATTATATAGAGAAATATCTATAAAATTGGAACTCCGAAGATTAAAAGTTTGTAACATAACTTCTTAACTAAATGTGAGATCCTTTTAGGTATCGATCACATGGGTAACTTGTGGCATCTAAAATGGCTCACTTTCTATAGTTATCTCGACCCCTATTGTTAGGGGGAGGGTAATTGAATTGTTCGACGACTTGCCGGATGATTGCACCAAGCTGATCTGGATCCGGCAGGTTGGCTTGGCCAGGAGGGTTGTTGCGTTGCTGGTAGCTCTGGTAGCGATTCTGGCCTCTACTGTAGCCACGACCTCTGGGGGGTCTGCGGTCGTCGTAGTTGTAGCCATAGCGATTCTGTTGGCGGCCACGACCTCTGTTGGGAGATCTAGATCGTGAGCGTGAGTTAGAACGTCTACGCTTGCCGCGGTTGCCTGGTCGGCGATAGGCATCGTTGGGCTCCGCTTGTTGTTGATGTTGGTTCGGTGCCACCTCAGCTGCGTTGTTCGCAGCTGCAGCCGGAGGGTTGGCCCTATTGGGTGACCTTCCCCTTGGCTGACGTTTAGGGTTGTTATAACCTCTAATCTTGAGGTTTTCGATGATATCATAGTCCTTGCAATTTATATTTCAAATACTTATACTCTTGTCATGACTCTTCTCTAAAAAGTAGTCTATTCCAGGCACGACGTCTGCTCAGTGGTACCCCGTCAATTTTATTATAATCCTTACACTGAGTATTCGTCGCTTTACTATCCGTCCCACCACACACTCCAAGTGGTAGACCCGAGATAGTTCGTCATTCATTTTATGGGACTTAGCGTTCAACCCACTATACCATTTTGGGCTTGTATTACAAATACTACACATGGTGCCGGACCTTCCTCCACCTAGACACCACCAACACATCTACGGACATTTCTATCCCTTTTACCGTTCTCTACCTATATAGGTAAGCGAATGATGAGTGCAACAAGTCTAGTTACACGCCGCAACTATTTTATTATATCAAAAAATCCTCTGATGAGACCCACAATTAGGGTCGAAACCGCTTTCCAATTTCTCGGCTCACTCCAAGCCGTGACGCTATTCTCGGATCACACGTGTGATTCCTATGACGTCATCTGTATCCCCACCTGATGTCGCTAGCGACGCACAACAACCTCACGTGCAGAGCTATTTTTGGTGTCGCTCCGAACGCTTTGACTTTCCCAGGCACTCCCATGCGAGCAGCCCAGCGGTAAGGTTTATGCCGAACATCCCTCGGGTTTCATCCCGTTACAGCCACCGTACCCCGTTTTCCCCATATTATTATCTATGGCTACGGGAGGAGGACACACGACTAAAGGTCGCGACAAGCAGTGGCAAGACAAGACTCCATTCAACTGGAGACAAGCGCCGGCCGACTCCCAAACGAGCGACATGGCAGACGACGAGGAGGAAGCCGCCATACTCCGTCCCGATCAGGAGCTCGAGAACGATCTTTCGGACCTATCTCTAAAAATCGATGAGGACCAGGAAGGAATCGTCATACCGGGAGACCAGGTGAGTAGCAAAAACTCTATTCAAACCAGTATCCCACCCAACAAATCCGATTCGGAAAGTTCAGCTTACACAAGCGCTTCCGATGTAAACACAACCGCCATCTTTGTCGATAACAACAAGGGCGCGATCCCGAAAACATCTACCCCCATCCCCACGTCTAAGAAAGGCAAGATTTCTAAGAAAGTCATTCCAACTTCTAATCATGCCAACACACCACCTATAAACAAATATTTTTGTAGGACTAATAGGGTAGGAGAGACAGTACCGTCGCCGGTACCACCTCCGAACATACTAGACTGGTACGAGGCGGTAGATTTAGAAGCTAATAAATACCAGAATTCTCCTCTGACCGTTCTCGGCAGATTAGAACCATTGCCGCAACGGACTACAACCAATGCGAGCAAACGAAAACGCATCAACAGTAATGGGAAATCAATCACTACTGCGAATAGCAAAGATGGGACTTTGAACTCCACAAGTTCCCTAGAGACAGCTAATAAGAATGATCAAAATAAACATATTACCAGTACACAAAGCCAAATACCATGGCTACTGAATGCCTACTCTTCAGAGAAACCACTACCTGAAACACTCATAGGCAAACATGTGCGATTCAATAATGTACAAAACAACACTGAGTCAGCTACCAACACTGCTACTCAAAATAGAAACAACACCATAGGGAAAGAAATAACAACAACACGGGACAATAATTCCAATCAACCCACTAATCCTCCTTCTATATTTCAGGAAGGAGATGGTAACATCCTACTCATCCCTGAAGACGCACAGCCGTTCTTTAAGAGGAGCAGGGGTTGTCTCAGCGCCGCCTCGCGAGCTGACGCGAGAGCAACCCACATCGAGGAAATGGTCACCAGAGGCATCACACTGCCATGGGCCCTTCGCATCGAGCCTATTCCGGCGTATTTGGCAAACATCACTCCGGGTTTGACAAAGATACAGAAGAAAAACGCCTTGGCTCTCCAACGTGAAGCTGCCCAAGAACTCAGGAAAACGTGCACTCATCTCACCACTCAGGGCACGATGAATTGGAACATCGTAGCCAACATCTATGGCGCCGATGATGCAGGCCTCACCGAGGCCAGACACAGAATGGATAGCCTAGTCGCTAGGGACTTCACCCGCGAACAAGGCAAATTGGAAGACAGGAAGGATCACATCTTTGACCATCAAGTCAAGGACTATGATATCATCGAAAACCTCAAGATTAGAGGTTATAACAACCCTAAACGTCAGCCAAGGGGAAGGTCACCCAATAGGGCCAACCCTCCGGCTGCAGCTGCGAACAACGCAGCTGAGGTGGCACCGAACCAACATCAACAACAAGCGGAGCCCAACGATGCCTATCGCCGACCAGGCAACCGCGGCAAGCGTAGACGTTCTAACTCACGCTCACGATCTAGATCTCCCAACAGAGGTCGTGGCCGCCAACAGAATCGCTATGGCTACAACTACGACGACCGCAGACCCCCCAGAGGTCGTGGCTACAGTAGAGGCCAGAATCGCTACCAGAGCTACCAGCAACGCAACAACCCTCCTGGCCAAGCCAACCTGCCGGATCCAGATCAGCTTGGTGCAATCATCCGGCAAGTCGTCGAACAATTCAATTACCCTCCCCCTAACAATAGGGGTCGAGATAACTATAGAAAGTGAGCCATTTTAGATGCCACAAGTTACCCATGTGATCGATACCTAAAAGGATCTCACATTTAGTTAAGAAGTTATGTTACAAACTTTTAATCTTCGGAGTTCCAATTTTATAGATATTTCTCTATATAATTATGACCTAGAAACGTCTATTGCCTTATACATAGACAAGGATATATGGTCAACCATATTAGGTGACCAATACATCAGAACACTTAATGAGACTTTCAATATAGACAGGTCCATAATTCTATTGTTACAAAAACATGGACGTTTAATTACAATATGTACAGTACAACAATATTTTATTTATTGATATTTGTGATCTCCATGAAAGTGATGCCTGATACACCTAATATCTACCCCGGCCATTCCCTATATCAGGCAGATGTTAAGTGAATGTGACATCCTCTCTATTAGTGAGCACTGGCTCCATAGTAATCGTCTGGGTATACTCGAGGAGATTTCTACTACTCATAACTGTTTCGCCCGCTCAAGCAGAGCTTCTGAAGCAGCCAATTATGGCTCACATAGAGGCCAAGGTGGGGTTGCCATCTTTTGGCATAAGAATTTAAAAGGAATCTCCATTGTGTCTGATGTTATTCATGATCGTGTATGTATTGTTAGGTTCCACAGGGTACAATAATTTATCTCATGTCAGTCTACTTACCTGCGCAAGGTTGCGGTGAGGATTTAAAGACCTGCTTGGATGAATTAGCTGAGATAATCGAGAGTAGGGAGGATAACTCCTGCTGTTATATTATGGGGGACTTTAACGGTGATGTAGGTAATTCCTTTGGCGGTAGAGGTATTTACCAAGCTACACACCAGGGTGCGCTTATAGCTAGTTTCCTTAAGAAGTATAATTTAGTACCTTGTAATATGCTATCCGATGCACAGGGTCCTATACATACTTTCGAATCACATAATGCCATGACTACCCTCGATTATATAGCTATTCCATCCAACATGATCGGGTGTATTATTGAATCTCGCGTCTATGATGATCATGTGCTCAACAATTCTGACCATCTTTCAGTGAGTTTAACTCTAGACATAGGACAAATCTCGGTTCACCCTTTAGTCAACAATGAATCACCACGCATCAGATGGGACAAAATGACTGTTCATGAAAGAGTCCTTAGGTATACGGATAGGATTGAATCCAAGGTTGACACTATAACTGAGGGCTTTTTTGTAAATGGAACTTCTCCTCAGAAGGTGGACTTGGCTTTAAGTGCAATTACGCATGAGATGATGTCTGTTTCGGCAGATCTTCCCCACTCTACCTTTAAGAAGCACTTAAAGCCATATTGGAACCCTGACCTGTCTAGGTTGAAATATTTAAAGGTGGCTGCTTACCGAAGGTGGGTTGCTGCCGATCGTCCTAGAGACCCAGGTAACCTTCAGTATGCAGCTTATAAAAAGTCAAAGAAGGATTTTATGAAAACTCTTGTTAAGCTGGCAAAGCAATACGAAAATGAAGAAATCCTAGAGGCCGTTAAACTTGCTGAGTTGAACAGAAACAGTTTTTGGCGGCTTATCCAAAAAAGTAGAAAGTCTTCTGGTGGTCGACAGACAGCCATAAGGCGGTCGGATGGGGTTGTCGTGCATGAGTTAGAAGATGTTCTTGAAGTATGGAGGAGTCATTTTGCTTCCCTGGGGCAGGAAAGTGACTCCCCCACTTTCGATGATGCCCATTACGATGAGGTATCCCAGTTTGCTAGGGAGTACAATCTGTCACAGGTTGTTGATGACCACTTCCTTGCAAACCCTATCCTTGTCAGTGAGATTCGGACTGCTGTTAGTAACCTTAATCACGGTAAATCCCCTGGTTTCAATAAGGTATCCTCGGAACATATCCACTATGGAGGTCCAAAGCTGATGAAATTTTTATGTGACATTTTTAATATGATAATTGACTTGGAATATATTCCGGAATGTTTTCGCTATGGTGTTCAGGTGCCTCTCTTCAAAGGGAAGGACCTATGCAATTTAGATCCAAATAATTATAGGGGCATTACCCTTCTGTCTACCTACAATAAACTTTTTGAGATTGTTCTTTGGAACAGACTTAAAGTGTGGTGGGTAGACAGTGGGGTGATATCAGAACTACAGGGCGCCTGCAAAACCGGATTATCGTGCATCCATACGGCATTCACTTTACAGGAGACTATAGCCACGTCATTGGAGGACAATAGCAAATGCTATGTGGCCTTCTATGACGTGTCTAAAGCCTTTGATGGCGTCTGGATAGATGGACTCTTTAAACAAGTCTACGAATCTGGAATAACGGGTAAAACCTGGCGACTGCTGTATCGTTCCTATATTGATTTTAAATGTTGCGCAAAGGTCCAAGGACATCTGTCTGACACGTATACCCTCCACAGCGGAATTCATCAGGGAGGTTATATGTCGTTAATAAAATATACCGTTTTTATTAATTCTTTGTTAGTTTACTTAAAGAACTCAGGATTTTGCTGCAAATTATATGATATGCCAAGTACACCCGTGGGGTATGCTGACGACTTAGCTACGGGATGTCCTAATAATCGCAAACTAGAAAGAGTCATGGAAACAGTATATCAGCACGGGTGTACTTGGCGTTATGAATTTAATGCAAAGAAAAGTGGGGTACTTGTGTATGGCGAAAGTCGCGCCGAACAGAAACGCAACAGACAGAATAGGGCTTTTCGTCTAGGCCCAGCCAAGGTAGACGAAAGAGAAAACTATGACCACGTTGGTATACATGCAATTATAGATAGTGCAGATATTATGGGTATCGAAGAACGCCTCTCAAAAGCAAGGCGCACCTTTAATGCTGTTGCAGGGGTTGGTATTCGGAGTAATCGACTCACTATGGGGACGTGTAGTGTCATTTTGTGGACTGTAGTGGTCCCTGCGGCACTCTATGGTTCGGAGGCATGGATATTGAACGCCAAGTCCCTAGCTGCAATTGAATCTTTTCAGATGTATATATGTAAAAGGGTACAAAGGTTTTATAGTAGAGTCCCTAATGCGCCGGCCCTCTACGCACTCGGCTGGATGCGACTCGAACGGTACATAGAAGTAAAGAAGCTACTTTTCATTAGATCAATTATGATGCTAGACGACCAGACTTTATCCAAAATAGTGTTCTGTAGACGCGCTAGAGTTATTTTCTGGAACCCTATGGTTCATAACATTGATCCTGATCATAGCATCGTACTCGATCTATTAAGAGTCGCCTCTCTATTCAACCTATATGACGATATTAGAAACATGGTAGAACGCGACCATACATATGGTAAGAGCATCTGGAAAGATAAAGTGTGGTCCAGAGCCTGGGAATTAGAGAATGTCTATTGGAGTGTTGAAGCTAACCTACACCGAAACCTAGATCTAGTACGTATGTTATCACATGAAAATAGATACCTAACCTGGTGGTTCATCTCTGATAGATTCCCTAAGCTAACCCCTATGTGTGAATCCCTTGCAAAATTATTCTGCCAAGCGAGTCTTTTGAAAGTAGACGATGCCCGCCTTAAAGGCTCCTCGCTGGCTTCAAAATTTTGCTCACTCTGTGAGCTTGGCATTGTAGAAGACGCTAGGCATTTGGTCTTACAGTGCCCAGTTTTCCAAGATGAACGCGCCGCTATGTTTAGTGAAATTCGTCGGTTACCTAATAACCTTGGTGCAAATGCACTAGATAATGATGCTGATATTCTGGGGACTCTCCTCGGCAGGTCAATTGATGGATACACGATAGAGCAAATGGAGATGGTCTGGTCGATATCTGGCAGATACATCGATACTATGTATAGAAGAAATCTAAGGGTTAAGAAAGGTGAAGGTTAAGCATGAGATACCTTGCTAGCCGGACCCACTAGAAACAACCTGCGACCAGATCAATACACCCTCCTGCCTAATGATTTTGTTTACTTTGTATAATCTATATCTATGCTTAATTATATTAGTCTGCGAGTGTTTAGGGCCTGTTTAAGTTTATACAGTCCCCACCTTCATATCACTTGCATATGTTGTATCACATTTTGTCTTTTCATATGTTCTATATATGTTTTTTGTAGTTTACCTACAGTCAATAAACAATATATATATATATTGACCTCAGAGGACGTTTACCCCTTTTTATTCAAAACTTTTTAATCTGAAAGGAAATTTCGAGTCGGAGTAGGGACAACCGTATTGGATTTTTGTGACAAAGAAATGGCTGTCCGCTAAGGGTAGAATTTTATCTGTGACCCTATTTATAGTTAGAATCAACAGCATGACCAGCAGTATAGGTAATGGTGCAGACAAATCTCTGTTAGTTGATGACTTTGGTGTCTCATATTGATCGAAACAATAATGGTTGGTCATAATGGCTTTAAATATTTTCCCAATCAAAGACTGTCTGTGTCCATTCATGTAGGACTAGGGGTCTTCACCCAGATCCATATTTGATTCTTTATAATAAACCTATTCCTGTCAGAAAGAAAAAGTTCCTTGGTATTACACTGGATTCATAACTGATATGTGTCCCTTTTATCAATTTAAGGTCTTAAGGGAAAGTGTGCCAAGGCTTTGAGTTTGTTGACAGTTATTTCCAACACTCAATGGGAAGGGGATTGTAGTTCCTTTACGGCTGTATAGGGCCCATGTTAGTTATAAGCTATACTATGGGCGTTTTATTTATGGAACAGCATGAAAATCTTATATTTCTTTGCTGGATCTGATCCAGGGGGCCGTTTCTCGTACGATCGTAAACTACGGACATTGTTGAAATCCGTATTTTACGATATTTCCGTTTCTTGAAGGCCCTGTTTGTTCTGTATGATACGACAGGTCCGTTTCTTCAAGCCTGTCGTATCGTAACATACGGCAAAAATCGTTGATTTTCAACGACACCTCCGGAGGTGTCGTTGAAATACGATTTCTCTGGGTTCTCTGACATTTTACGTAATTTTGCCGCCATCGATAACTTTTTTGAGACTAATTTTTAAAGTAAGATGGACCAAGTGAGAAAGAGCAAATAAAAAACTTTATATTTTCACTACAGTTTTTGGGGAAAGAAAAAAGAAATTTATTTTTTCCAGATCACTCTAGAGGGAGGTTAAATAAAACTTTATTTTTTCACGACCATCTGAGAGCTAAAATAAAAAAAACAACTTTATTTTCACAACCTGGCGAAGCCTATCAGGACCACTGAAAAAATAGTTTTCATTTCTTATTTTTTTTCCTTAGAAATCCGAAGATCTCAAAAAAAAAAAATTCTACCGCTTATAGGAGGTCCACGGAATTAAAAAAAAATCTTCCCTTAGAAATCCAAAAATCTCAAAAGACATCTCAGTCCTGGCGCAAATACAAAAGAAAAATCGCTCCAGGCGCAAATACAAAAATAATCTCACTCCAGGCTTTAATAGGTCTATGTATGACGACTGGCAAATTACTTTTTATTTTCTTATTTATACCCATTCAAATATTTTTAAAAAGATCTGTATCCAAAAGAAGAAAAAACAATTGTTGCTTCAAGATCCTCGTTCACAATTTGAGATTTTCGGATTTAAGGAAAAAGATATAAATAAGAAATATTTTCTTAGTGGTCCTAATAGGCTTCCGTAACAACCGTTTTGGGAGAGAGAGAAAATAAAACTTCTTTCCCGACCGCTCCAGAGGGAGGGTAAATAAAACGTTATTTATCCTGGGGGCCGTTTCTCGTACGATCGTAAAATACGGACATTGTTGAAATCCGTATTTTACGATATTTCCGTTTCTTGAAGGCCCTGTTTGTTCCGTATGATACGACAGGTCCGTTTCTTCAAGCCTGTCGTATCGTAACATACGGCAAAAATCGTTGATTTTCAACGACACCTCCAGAGGTGTCGTTGAAATACGATTTCTCTGGTTTCCCTGACATTTTACGTAATTTTGCCGCCATTGATAACTTTTTTGAGATTAATTTTTAAAGTAAGATGGACCAAGTGAGAAAGAGCAAATAAAAAACTTTATATTTTCACTACAGTTTTTGGGGAAAGAAATTTTATTTTTATTTTTTTCAGATCACTCTAGAGGGAGGTTAAATAAAACTTTATTTTTTCACGACCATCTGAGAGCTAAAAAAAAAAAAAAAAACTTTATTTTCACAACATGCTGAAGCCTATCAGGACCACTGAAAAAAATAGTTTTCATTTCTTATTTTTTTCCTTAGAAATCCGAAGATCTCAAAAAAATAATAATTCTATGACCGCTTTTAGGAGGTCCACGGAATTTAAAAAAATTCTTCCCTTAGAAATCCAAAAATCTCAAAAGACATCTCAGTCCTGGCGCAAATACAAAAGAAAAATCGCTCCAGGCGCAAATACAAAAAAATCTCACTCCAGGCTTTAATTTTCTTATTTATACCCATTCAAATATTTTTAAAAAAGATCTGTATCCAAAAGAAGAAAAAACAATTGTTGCTTCACGATCCTTGTTCACAATTTGAGATTTTCGGATTTAAGGAAAAAGATACAAATAAGAAATATTTTCTTAGTGGTCCTAATAGGCTTCCGTAACAACCGTTTTGGGAGAGAGAGAAAATAAAACTTCTTTCCCGACCGCTCTAGAGGGAGGGTAAATAAAACGTTATTTATCCTGCCTCTACAGAAGGAATATATCTAACATCTAACGTTAACATGTATCTACCTGTCTGTCTGTCTGTGTTTCTACCGATCTAACAATCTATGTGTGAGCGCATTCACAAACACATACATACATACATACATACAGATAGATAGGTAGATAGATAGATGGATAGACAGATAGATAGATGATGCAGTTTATAAAATATGTCATGATGCAGTCAATAGTTTCATTTAACCACCCAAAAGGACGGTCGTGAAACAAAAATGTGTTTTTTTTCATTTTCTCCCCCCCCCCCCCCAAAAAAAAAAAGGGTAGTGAACATTAAAAAGTCTTTTATTTTCTCTCCCCCCAAAACGTTCGTGAAAATAAAGAAGTTTTTTATTTTCTATTCCCACAACAAGGTCGTGAAAATAACAAGTTTTTTTATTATCTTTTTCGCATGGTCGGGAAGAAATAAAGTTTTATTCTCTTTCTCCCCAAAACGGTCGTGAAAATAAAAAAGTTATGTATTTGCTATTTCACACTTGGTCCACCCTAATATATATGTATATATATATATATATATATATATAAATATAAATATATATATATATATATATATATATATATACATATACATATACATATATATATATATATATATATATATATATATATATATATATATATATATATATATATATATATATATTAATATACTGTTAAGTTCGAAATATTAACGTGGTAGTAATATTGGCGACTTTAACGATTGGGTCCGATTCGCTAATATTACGATCCGTTAATATTTGTTCTTTTTAGTATTCAAATTGCGTATCTAGTCACAATTACACATGTTCAGTTGATAACCATACGCACATACATGTAGACACATGTACGTGCGTGCTGTGATATATACATGTTGCATGGTGTTCAACCAAATTTGAATGATGTTCGTAAATCACGGTGGATCTGAGTTTCTTTATTGCAATTTTTACCAATCAGGACGAACCTTCATTGGCATGTGAGTTTGATAAACAGCCGTGTGGCAATACTAGTCGCATATACTAGATCTAGTGATCCGTGTGGTCGCGCGAAATTACGATTGCAATAGACCCATTTCACTCGTACCGTTCATAAGCCCGATCTGATTACTGTATCTTGAACCCTTAATTTACAATTCTATCACAATTCTCAGTATTTATAAATGATTTCCCTGTATTTATAAATCATTTTCTAGTATCTATAAGTCATTTTCTTGTATTTGTAAATGCAGTATTTACAAATATTAGAAAATGATTTATAAATACTAGAAATGATTTATGAATACTAGGAAATGGTTTATTTGTATTTAGGAATGTGCATGGTTCTCTAATACTAATAAATCATTTTTTAGTATTGATAAATGATTTTCTAGTATTTATAAATCATTTTCTACTATTTGTAAATGTGAATAGCTGCTCATTGTACAAGTGGCCATGATAATAATATAATAATAATAATAATATAATAATAATAATAATAATAATAATATATTTATTGTCTGTAACGCAAATAGTTACAAAAAATCACACATATAAATACAAATACAAATATAACCATTTACAAAAAGAATACTCTCCAATACACCAGTTAGTCTGGTAGATAGCATATAGTATTGGGTGTGAGAGTTATGCCATTGACAGGTTCAAAGCGTCTAGGTATACATGGTATAACAATCAGTACATAGTAACATAAATATCTCCTGTGTAACGGGACGGATAATACAGGATACTAGATAATTTAATATAAGAAGAATCGATTAACTGCTTACGCTACACCGAATAAACAGATTTACATTATGTGCGCACTGTCTGTGCAGAATACAATTTGTTAAGTTATACAGGTACTACAAATACAGGTAGTAGGGGCTCAAACAAAGGTTTCTTTAGGTCTCCTTCAGACCACAATAAACGGAGAGAATGCGTTATAAATAACCTGTCTAGCCAACGCACCCTTTTATAGCGTGGCTGTACCGCACATGGTTGACCCTGTTTTGTTGACCTACTCGGTCATCTTAGGGATGTCATTTAGATGTCCTGTCAGGAAATTCGCATAATCTTAGATGGACATTTTTTTAAATTTATCTATGGTATTACCAATTTGCATTGGGATATTTCTATGGATATAGTCTGTCTGACTTTTTCCTCTTTTTCCCTACTCAGAGGTTTGCCAGGTTTGGATGGCAAAAACGAATTTTTTGTGTGAAAAAGAGGAAAAAGCGGTTAGCCCAACTCAACTAAATTCAGATAGACTATCGTCAGCATTTTGCTTGGTCCGTTGGGTGTTTTAATCATAAAAAGGATGGCGAGTTCGCAAAAGAAAAGATTCATCCAGCCCTTCGACGATGTCCGTTATCATATTTTGAAAGAAATAGATAAACACTGGTACGAGACCATTATCGAAAAGACGCTTTCAAGACATTTCTTTACGTATCAAGGGGCGCCTACCTTCATGTAGTCATCAATACGATTAAAAACACCTACCAGACCAAACAAAATGCTAACTATCCATAGAAATATCGCAAAGCAACGAAACCCTTTCTTTCCAAGCATACACATTTCTTTCATAACAACTTTCGCTGTATATATGAAAAAACCCTGTTGTTAGACCTGGTTATTGACCTTTTAAGACATTTCTTTTGGTATCAAGGGGCGCCTACATAGTTTCTATTAATACATAACCATCCAGCCGTAAAAAAAACATCGAAACCCGCACATGGTTGACCCCTGGTCAACGTCAACAAAACGGTGTCAACCATGTATATATATATATATATATATATATATATATATATATATATATATATATATATATATATATATATATATATATATATATATATAAAAAATATATATATATATTATATATATATATATATATATATATATATATATATATATATATAAAAACCCTTTCGTATACACACACATATATATATATCTATGCAGTTGAGTTGGGCTAACCGCTTTTTCCTCTTTTTCACACAAAAAATTCGTTTTTTGCCATCCAAACCTGGCAAACCTCTGAGTAGGAAAAAGAGGAAAAAGTCAGACAGACTATATCCATAGAAATATCCCAATGCAAATTGGTAATACCATAGATAAATTTTAAAAAAAATGTCCATCTAAGATTATGCGAATTTCCTGACAGGACATCTAAATGACATCCCTAAGATGACCGAGTAGGTCAACAAAACAGGGTCAACCATGTGCGGTACAGCCACGCTATAAAAGGGTGCGTTGGCTAGACAGGTTATTTATAACGCATTCTCTCCGTTTATTGTGGTCTGAAGGAGACCTAAAGAAACCTTTGTTTGAGCCCCTACTACCTGTATTTGTAGTACCTGTATAACTTAACAAATTGTATTCTGCACAGACAGTGCGCACATAATGTAAATCTGTTTATTCGGTGTAGCGTAAGCAGTTAATCGATTCTTCTTATATTAAATTATCTAGTATCCTGTATTATCCGTCCCGTTACACAGGAGATATTTATGTTACTATGTACTGATTGTTATACCATGTATACCTAGACGCTTTGAACCTGTCAATGGCATAACTCTCACACCCAATACTATATGCTATCTACCAGACTAACTGGTGTATTGGAGAGTATTCTTTTTGTAAATGGTTATATTTGTATTTGTATTTATATGTGTGATTTTTTGTAACTATTTGCGTTACAGACAATAAATATATTATTATTATTATTATTATTATTATATTATTATTATTATTATATTATTATCATGGCCACTTGTACAATGAGCAGCTATTCACATTTACAAATAGTAGAAAATGATTTATAAATACTAGAAAATCATTTATCAATACTAAAAAATGATTTATTAGTATTAGAGAACCATGCACATTCCTAAATACAAATAAACCATTTCCTAGTATTCATAAATCATTTCTAGTATTTATAAATCATTTTCTAATATTTGTAAATACTGCATTTACAAATACAAGAAAATGACTTATAGATACTAGAAAATGATTTATAAATACAGGGAAATCATTTATAAATACTGAGAATTGTGATAGAATTGTAAATTAAGGGTTCAAGATACAGTAATCAGATCGGGCTTATGAACGGTACGAGTGAAATGGGTCTATTGCAATCGTAATTTCGCGCGACCACACGGATCACTAGATCTAGTATATGCGACTAGTATTGCCACACGGCCTGTTTATCAAACTCACATGCCAATGAAGGTTCGTCCTGATTGGTAAAAATTGCAATAAAGAAACTCAGATCCACCGTGATTTACGAACATCATTCAAATTTGGTTGAACACCATGCAACATGTATATATCACAGCACGCACGTACATGTGTCTACATGTATGTGCGTATGGTTATCAACTGAACATGTGTAATTGTGACTAGATACGCAATTTGAATACTAAAAAGAACAAATATTAACGGATCGTAATATTAGCGAATCGGACCCAATCGTTAAAGTCGCCAATATTACTACCACGTTAATATTTCGAACTTAACAGTATATTAATATATATATATATATATTATATATATATATATATATATATATATATATATATATATATATATATATGTATATGTATATGTATATTATATATATATATATATATATATATATTTATATTTATATATATATATATATATATATACATATATATTAGGGTGGACCAAGTGTGAAATAGCAAATACATAACTTTTTTATTTTCACGACCGTTTTGGGGAGAAAGAGAATAAAACTTTATTTCTTCCCGACCATGCGAAAAAGATAATAAAAAAACTTGTTATTTTCACGACCTTGTTGTGGGAATAGAAAATAAAAAACTTCTTTATTTTCACGAACGTTTTGGGGGGAGAGAAAATAAAAGACTTTTTAATGTTCACTACCCTTTTTTTTTTTGGGGGGGGGGGGGGGGAGAAAATGAAAAAAACACATTTTTGTTTCACGACCGTCCTTTTGGGTGGTTAAATGAAACTATTGACTGCATCATGACATATTTTATAAACTGCATCATCTATCTCTGTCTATCCATCTATCTATCTACCTATCTATCTGTATGTATGTATGTATGTATGTATGTGTTTGTGAATGCGCTCACACATAGATTGTTAGATCGGTAGAAACACAGACAGACAGACAGGTAGATACATGTTAACGTTAGATGTTAGATATATTCCTTCTGTAGAGGCAGGATAAATAACGTTTTATTTACCCTCCCTCTAGAGCGGTCGGGAAAGAAGTTTTATTTTCTCTCTCTCCCAAAACGGTTGTTACGGAAGCCTATTAGGACCACTAAGAAAATATTTCTTATTTGTATCTTTTTCCTTAAATCCGAAAATCTCAAATTGTGAACAAGGATCGTGAAGCAACAATTGTTTTTTCTTCTTTTGGATACAGATCTTTTTTAAAAATATTTGAATGGGTATAAATAAGAAAATTAAAGCCTGGAGTGAGATTTTTTTGTATTTGCGCCTGGAGCGATTTTTCTTTTGTATTTGCGCCAGGACTGAGATGTCTTTTGAGATTTTTGGATTTCTAAGGGAAGAATTTTTTTAAATTCCGTGGACCTCCTAAAAGCGGTCATAGAATTATTATTTTTTTGAGATCTTCGGATTTCTAAGGAAAAAAATAAGAAATGAAAACTATTTTTTTCAGTGGTCCTGATAGGCTTCAGCATGTTGTGAAAATAAAGTTTTTTTTTTTTTTTTTAGCTCTCAGATGGTCGTGAAAAAATAAAGTTTTATTTAACCTCCCTCTAGAGTGATCTGAAAAAAATAAAAATAAAATTTCTTTCCCCAAAAACTGTAGTGAAAATATAAAGTTTTTTATTTGCTCTTTCTCACTTGGTCCATCTTACTTTAAAAATTAATCTCAAAAAAGTTATCAATGGCGGCAAAATTACGTAAAATGTCAGGGAAACCAGAGAAATCGTATTTCAACGACACCTCTGGAGGTGTCGTTGAAAATCAACGATTTTTGCCGTATGTTACGATACGACAGGCTTGAAGAAACGGACCTGTCGTATCATACGGAACAAACAGGGCCTTCAAGAAACGGAAATATCGTAAAATACGGATTTCAACAATGTCCGTATTTTACGATCGTACGAGAAACGGCCCCCAGGATAAATAACGTTTTATTTACCCTCCCTCTGGAGCGGTCGGGAAAGAAGTTTTATTTTCTCTCTCTCCCAAAACGGTTGTTACGGAAGCCTATTAGGACCACTAAGAAAATATTTCTTATTTATATCTTTTTCCTTAAATCCGAAAATCTCAAATTGTGAACGAGGATCTTGAAGCAACAATTGTTTTTTCTTCTTTTGGATACAGATCTTTTTAAAAATATTTGAATGGGTATAAATAAGAAAATAAAAAGTAATTTGCCAGTCGTCATACATAGACCTATTAAAGCCTGGAGTGAGATTATTTTTGTATTTGCGCCTGGAGCGATTTTTCTTTTGTATTTGCGCCAGGACTGAGATGTCTTTTGAGATTTTTGGATTTCTAAGGGAAGATTTTTTTTTAATTCCGTGGACCTCCTATAAGCGGTAGAATTTTTTTTTTTTGAGATCTTCGGATTTCTAAGGAAAAAAAATAAGAAATGAAAACTATTTTTTCAGTGGTCCTGATAGGCTTCGCCAGGTTGTGAAAATAAAGTTGTTTTTTTTATTTTAGCTCTCAGATGGTCGTGAAAAAATAAAGTTTTATTTAACCTCCCTCTAGAGTGATCTGGAAAAAATAAATTTCTTTTTTCTTTCCCCAAAAACTGTAGTGAAAATATAAAGTTTTTTATTTGCTCTTTCTCACTTGGTCCATCTTACTTTAAAAATTAGTCTCAAAAAAGTTATCGATGGCGGCAAAATTACGTAAAATGTCAGAGAACCCAGAGAAATCGTATTTCAACGACACCTCCGGAGGTGTCGTTGAAAATCAACGATTTTTGCCGTATGTTACGATACGACAGGCTTGAAGAAACGGACCTGTCGTATCATACAGAACAAACAGGGCCTTCAAGAAACGGAAATATCGTAAAATACGGATTTCAACAATGTCCGTAGTTTACGATCGTACGAGAAACGGCCCCCTGGATCAGATCCAGCAAAGAAATATAAGATTTTCATGCTGTTCCATAAATAAAACGCCCATAGTATAGCTTATAACTAACATGGGCCCTATACAGCCGTAAAGGAACTACAATCCCCTTCCCATTGAGTGTTGGAAATAACTGTCAACAAACTCAAAGCCTTGGCACACTTTCCCTTAAGACCTTAAATTGATAAAAGGGACACATATCAGTTATGAATCCAGTGTAATACCAAGGAACTTTTTCTTTCTGACAGGAATAGGTTTATTATAAAGAATCAAATATGGATCTGGGTGAAGACCCCTAGTCCTACATGAATGGACACAGACAGTCTTTGATTGGGAAAATATTTAAAGCCATTATGACCAACCATTATTGTTTCGATCAATATGAGACACCAAAGTCATCAACTAACAGAGATTTGTCTGCACCATTACCTATACTGCTGGTCATGCTGTTGATTCTAACTATAAATAGGGTCACAGATAAAATTCTACCCTTAGCGGACAGCCATTTCTTTGTCACAAAAATCCAATACGGTTGTCCCTACTCCGACTCGAAATTTCCTTTCAGATTAAAAAGTTTTGAATAAAAAGGGGTAAACGTCCTCTGAGGTCAATATATATATATATTGTTTATTGACTGTAGGTAAACTACAAAAAACATATATAGAACATATGAAAAGACAAAATGTGATACAACATATGCAAGTGATATGAAGGTGGGGACTGTATAAACTTAAACAGGCCCTAAACACTCGCAGACTAATATAATTAAGCATAGATATAGATTATACAAAGTAAACAAAATCATTAGGCAGGAGGGTGTATTGATCTGGTCGCAGGTTGTTTCTAGTGGGTCCGGCTAGCAAGGTATCTCATGCTTAACCTTCACCTTTCTTAACCCTTAGATTTCTTCTATACATAGTATCGATGTATCTGCCAGATATCGACCAGACCATCTCCATTTGCTCTATCGTGTATCCATCAATTGACCTGCCGAGGAGAGTCCCCAGAATATCAGCATCATTATCTAGTGCATTTGCACCAAGGTTATTAGGTAACCGACGAATTTCACTAAACATAGCGGCGCGTTCATCTTGGAAAACTGGGCACTGTAAGACCAAATGCCTAGCGTCTTCTACAATGCCAAGCTCACAGAGTGAGCAAAATTTTGAAGCCAGCGAGGAGCCTTTAAGGCGGGCATCGTCTACTTTCAAAAGACTCGCTTGGCAGAATAATTTTGCAAGGGATTCACACATAGGGGTTAGCTTAGGGAATCTATCAGAGATGAACCACCAGGTTAGGTATCTATTTTCATGTGATAACATACGTACTAGATCTAGGTTTCGGTGTAGGTTAGCTTCAACACTCCAATAGACATTCTCTAATTCCCAGGCTCTGGACCACACTTTATCTTTCCAGATGCTCTTACCATATGTATGGTCGCGTTCTACCATGTTTCTAATATCGTCATATAGGTTGAATAGAGAGGCGACTCTTAATAGATCGAGTACGATGCTATGATCAGGATCAATGTTATGAACCATAGGGTTCCAGAAAATAACTCTAGCGCGTCTACAGAACACTATTTTGGATAAAGTCTGGTCGTCTAGCATCATAATTGATCTAATGAAAAGTAGCTTCTTTACTTCTATGTACCGTTCGAGTCGCATCCAGCCGAGTGCGTAGAGGGCCGGCGCATTAGGGACTCTACTATAAAACCTTTGTACCCTTTTACATATATACATCTGAAAAGATTCAATTGCAGCTAGGGACTTGGCGTTCAATATCCATGCCTCCGAACCATAGAGTGCCGCAGGGACCACTACAGTCCACAAAATGACACTACACGTCCCCATAGTGAGTCGATTACTCCGAATACCAACCCCTGCAACAGCATTAAAGGTGCGCCTTGCTTTTGAGAGGCGTTCTTCGATACCCATAATATCTGCACTATCTATAATTGCATGTATACCAACGTGGTCATAGTTTTCTCTTTCGTCTACCTTGGCTGGGCCTAGACGAAAAGCCCTATTCTGTCTGTTGCGTTTCTGTTCGGCGCGACTTTCGCCATACACAAGTACCCCACTTTTCTTTGCATTAAATTCATAACGCCAAGTACACCCGTGCTGATATACTGTTTCCATGACTCTTTCTAGTTTGCGATTATTAGGACATCCCGTAGCTAAGTCGTCAGCATACCCCACGGGTGTACTTGGCATATCATATAATTTGCAGCAAAATCCTGAGTTCTTTAAGTAAACTAACAAAGAATTAATAAAAACGGTATATTTTATTAACGACAAATAACCTCCCTGATGAATTCCGCTGTGGAGGGTATACGTGTCAGACAGATGTCCTTGGACCTTTGCGCAACATTTAAAATCAATATAGGAACGATACAGCAGTCGCCAGGTTTTACCCGTTATTCCAGATTCGTAGACTTGTTTAAAGAGTCCATCTATCCAGACGCCATCAAAGGCTTTAGACACGTCATAGAAGGCCACATAGCATTTGCTATTGTCCTCCAATGACGTGGCTATAGTCTCCTGTAAAGTGAATGCCGTATGGATGCACGATAATCCGGTTTTGCAGGCGCCCTGTAGTTCTGATATCACCCCACTGTCTACCCACCACACTTTAAGTCTGTTCCAAAGAACAATCTCAAAAAGTTTATTGTAGGTAGACAGAAGGGTAATGCCCCTATAATTATTTGGATCTAAATTGCATAGGTCCTTCCCTTTGAAGAGAGGCACCTGAACACCATAGCGAAAACATTCCGGAATATATTCCAAGTCAATTATCATATTAAAAATGTCACATAAAAATTTCATCAGCTTTGGACCTCCATAGTGGATATGTTCCGAGGATACCTTATTGAAACCAGGGGATTTACCGTGATTAAGGTTACTAACAGCAGTCCGAATCTCACTGACAAGGATAGGGTTTGCAAGGAAGTGGTCATCAACAACCTGTGACAGATTGTACTCCCTAGCAAACTGGGATACCTCATCGTAATGGGCATCATCGAAAGTGGGGGAGTCACTTTCCTGCCCCAGGGAAGCAAAATGACTCCTCCATACTTCAAGAACATCTTCTAACTCATGCACGACAACCCCATCCGACCGCCTTATGGCTGTCTGTCGACCACCAGAAGACTTTCTACTTTTTTGGATAAGCCGCCAAAAACTGTTTCTGTTCAACTCAGCAAGTTTAACGGCCTCTAGGATTTCTTCATTTTCGTATTGCTTTGCCAGCTTAACAAGAGTTTTCATAAAATCCTTCTTTGACTTTTTATAAGCTGCATACTGAAGGTTACCTGGGTCTCTAGGACGATCGGCAGCAACCCACCTTCGGTAAGCAGCCACCTTTAAATATTTCAACCTAGACAGGTCAGGGTTCCAATATGGCTTTAAGTGCTTCTTAAAGGTAGAGTGGGGAAGATCTGCCGAAACAGACATCATCTCATGCGTAATTGCACTTAAAGCCAAGTCCACCTTCTGAGGAGAAGTTCCATTTACAAAAAAGCCCTCAGTTATAGTGTCAACCTTGGATTCAATCCTATCCGTATACCTAAGGACTCTTTCATGAACAGTCATTTTGTCCCATCTGATGCGTGGTGATTCATTGTTGACTAAAGGGTGAACCGAGATTTGTCCTATGTCTAGAGTTAAACTCACTGAAAGATGGTCAGAATTGTTGAGCACATGATCATCATAGACGCGAGATTCAATAATACACCCGATCATGTTGGATGGAATAGCTATATAATCGAGGGTAGTCATGGCATTATGTGATTCGAAAGTATGTATAGGACCCTGTGCATCGGATAGCATATTACAAGGTACTAAATTATACTTCTTAAGGAAACTAGCTATAAGCGCACCCTGGTGTGTAGCTTGGTAAATACCTCTACCGCCAAAGGAATTACCTACATCACCGTTAAAGTCCCCCATAATATAACAGCAGGAGTTATCCTCCCTACTCTCGATTATCTCAGCTAATTCATCCAAGCAGGTCTTTAAATCCTCACCGCAACCTTGCGCAGGTAAGTAGACTGACATGAGATAAATTATTGTACCCTGTGGAACCTAACAATACATACACGATCATGAATAACATCAGACACAATGGAGATTCCTTTTAAATTCTTATGCCAAAAGATGGCAACCCCACCTTGGCCTCTATGTGAGCCATAATTGGCTGCTTCAGAAGCTCTGCTTGAGCGGGCGAAACAGTTATGAGTAGTAGAAATCTCCTCGAGTATACCCAGACGATTACTATGGAGCCAGTGCTCACTAATAGAGAGGATGTCACATTCACTTAACATCTGCCTGATATAGGGAATGGCCGGGGTAGATATTAGGTGTATCAGGCATCACTTTCATGGAGATCACAAATATCAATAAATAAAATATTGTTGTACTGTACATATTGTTTTGTAACACAGCCATACCTTTTACCCAAACGCAACACACAGAAACTGTATATATACAGCAATGTCTGCAAGAATAAATCAATAGACACAGTCCCTAGAATAGAGTGCCAAAACCTGCCAATGTACGCAAAAAGAGCACTGTACCAGTGTGATCTGTACAAAAGAATGTGAAGATTTACAGTAGTGTGGTAAGATAACACCTTACCAAAATGTGACTTTATGTTGAGATCATACCTGAGAGTATAAAGCAAAGACATAAAATGTAACCATGTAACTACTGCTGGTAAATCAATAGATACAATAGAGTGCCAAAACCTGCCAATGTACGCAAAAAGAGCACTGCACCAGTGTGATTTGTACAAAAGAATGTAATGATTTACAGTAGTGTGGTAAGAAAACACCTCACCAAAGTGCGACTTTATGTTGAGATCATACCTGAGAGTATAAAGCAAAAACATAAAATGTAACCATGTAACTACTGCTGGTGTGATCACAGAGCCGCTACGTACCGCGCCAGCTATCAGTATGGGTAGTCTGGCCTCTGCCCGCAACCATTCACTAATCAGACTAGCCCATAGTTGTTGTGTATAGGCTATGTAAACGAAAAAGTCAGTGAGCCGGCAACGATTAGTTTCAACAACAGCCAGTAGGAGACACAGGGCCTGCATAGGCTCCACAGGTGTCCTAGGCTGACGCAGACAATGTAAGGTGTACCAGTCAAACAGGGTCATAACACAATATGTTAAATGCGCTAAGGCAACAACAAAACTGAGGCTGGGTGAGCAAAAATATCCAACCCAGTAACTCACACACAAAAAGGTTAGTATCATAATGACAAACATATCAGCTGCGCCGCCCAGGAAAGTCGGCTGTCTGTTTATATACTTATGTGTATAGATGAACATAGTCATTCAAAATGGTATTCTTTATCACTACCCCAGTCCTGTCTATTTGACTGGTTATATTGGTCCTTTGTTAACCACGGACGGGATTTGACATACTCAGGCCAGAAACCACGGCTTAAGGCCTTATCAACATCAGACTCTTTAAGGGTCACCTTGCAGTTCGCCTGGTGATTGTCATTTGATCTGACATAAGCCCTGGCAAAGATAATTTCTACACCTCTGAGCCGGCAGTGGTGTTAGACGATAAGTTCAAGGTCCTCAGGGTTCCCTCTTTTCCTTCGTTTTGCCTCATAGTCAGTCCAGTCTCCGTCAGCTGCTGAAGCATACGACACAGCATCAGGCGATGTATTCTGGTGATCACTAAGGCCATCGAAACCTCTTTTATCACCAGGGGACGGGCCGACTGCGGTAGACAGTGTCTTAACAGAGGCATGCTCTGACTAGCACGCATCTCCTTCTGCATCAATGTGTTAATCGCATTACGCAGGAGGTTAACCCTAGAAGCAGGATTGCTAGGATCGCGATTACCCCCATTTTTTTCTGGAGGAGCGGCGTTAGCTGAGGATGACGGGCCGCCGCAGGCCGCGTCTGTGATGGCGATTATTTCCACATCTGACACTGGTTCCTCAGCCCAAGAGATGCTGGCAATATCCCTCGTATTATTCGACGGGGGAGACGGTGCGGACGTACTTACAATATCATGTACATTTTCATAATTCAGTATTTCCAAGAGTTGTCATATGCCTTTTCAAGGTCGATAAAGATAGACACCTGCACGTTTTCTATTTTATAATCCCTCTCTTTCATAAGTTCCAAGACTAACAAGGTGATCCATTGTACTGTGTTCTGGAAGCTACTTTTTACTTCTGTGATGAGTGGAGAGGATTCAAGAAACCAAACGACGGTCATTGATCATTCTCTCCATAGCCTTGCAGACAGAACTGGTCAATGCTGTAGGGCGGTAATTATTTGGATTGTTGGAGTCTTTTCTGTCTTGGCAATCGGTATGATGGTGGCTTTTCTCCAGGAAGGTGGAAACTCTTCAGCTTCCCTAAATATTGTTACGAACCCTTACAAGGCAGTGGAAAGATCTTCAGTAAGATGGTACTGTATATGATCCGGTCCAGGAGCTGTGTCATGGGATATCGCAAGCGCAGTCCTGAGTTCATCTAGTGCAAAGGGTTGATTGTATGGTTCTGTAGTGTTGGATTTAAATCTAAATGGGTGTCTCTCTTGTTTGTTTTTGATCCTTTGGAACTTAGCTTAAAAATGTGCAGAGGATGAATTGTAGGATATTTCCTCCCCAATGAGTGTTTTGTTCATGTTGTGTTGACCTGTTTTCATGCCCGCTTCCGTCTTCGCTCAGGTAAGTGTCACCTACCACAATGATTTTTTGGTTTAAGTCCATTAGATCCATTACTTTACCTCTGCAATTCTTTCCTCTGGGATATTTCCGATTCTCTGATCAATCTTAGTAGATGTTCAGACATAAGATTTCTGTAGCTCTGTTAAGACACTGTCTAGCTATTGAATCATGCCATCACCATCTCCCTTTGACTTATTTTATCCTACACGAAATTGGTCTGTTTTACCAATTGTAAAACCTTTTAAGAATTTATAGTTTCTTTTGAAACAACTTGGTGTAGGAAAATTATATTTTGAAGTTGTTCGTCATTTTGTGATGATTTTCATCTATGTATTGCTTTGTTATTGTTTTCAACAACTTACATAAATTTACACAAACATACATGCATGCATGTATTTTATTTCCATGTGCTGTCATATGCCTTCGGAAGGGCAAAAAAATATCCCATTTATAAGTCCCTCTGTAAACGTTTTTTTAAACACAGACGGTATTCCATATTGCTTCTCTTGGACAAGGGACTATATACAAGCAAGCTGGAGACTTCGTACCCAAATTGTTTAGTAACCAAGATACTGTGTACCCAACAGCTTTCGTCACCACAATATCGTACACAAAGGAAATTCATTTAATTGGATAATGGCCAATAAATCACATATTTTAAAATTGAATTGGCAATATTCAAAGGATAATATGACCTTTGCTATTTCTTTAAGTGAAAATAACAATAAGCTCAGTATTCGGAAATGTGTACTATATAATCTATCTATCAATCCATATATATGCAGTCTATATAGACGGACCAGCTCTTCTGTGAGCATAAACACACTAAAACATATGTTGTGGTTAAGGGGTCGGTTTTTGCACTGGATCTTGGTTAATTAGTTTGTCACTAAGACATTTCATATTAGTTTAGAGGAGCCAAAACCACAGGAAATGTGTTGTTGTTGTAATGGCCGTTATGGTCACAAAAGGTTAAAGTAACTCACGACTGTGACTGTGATATATAGCAGATGAACCCGTTAGGGACAGCGGCCTTGAAGAGGTGTTGCCTTCTAGCTGCTGGTCTGGGTCCTGCCCTGGGTGTTGACGACTCTCGCCAGACATTACCTCGCTGTACGAGAATGTGCGAGATCATGGCTGGCAAGAGGCACAACACACCACAACATTCCTCCCCCGTTTGGAAAACGAGGCACTATACAAAAAATACAAAAACGTGTCCCCCGAGACTCGGGGAGACCTATACATATTTACATATACTCCCAAGTGGGCAGCGAACCAATCTTAATCTATGTGTCTGCCAAAAACTCAGGGCGACCTGTACAAGGATGTTCCCTGAAACTAAATGGGGCAGCAATCCAAAACTATTTACAAAGCTGTTCTGATCTTCTGTAGTCTAAAGAGATTTTCCTTGTGTTTTCGTCGCAGATCCTTAGAACCTCCACCAGGGTCACTTTCTGCACTTTTGAATGATATCTTGCAACTTGCAGCACCATCTGTGGATCACAATATTGAATCTTCCTGGGACACCCGTGTGGTTTGAAATATGGGCTGTCGGTTATCATGGCTATATTCCGGAGAGGGACTATCCAAGCCATCTCCTGCGCGACTTGGTTTCTCGGATCGGTGCAGGCAGCAGTGGCTCTGATGAACAGAAACAGTTATGGAAACGTCTGATCCATGGCAAGATGTTTTCCCATTTCTCTATACAGCAATGATGATTAATGGGTGTGTCTTCTGGCACCACTTCTTGACGATCCGGTAGCAATCCAACCCGGCGTCATGGAATGGAGGACTATGGGTTTTTGGACCCGGACCGCTATTCCCAACTGGATCCTCAACACGTCTTTCTGCCACTGACGATCCTTCGTTGAAAGTCTGTGGTTCAAAAAGTCAAGGCCCATCTCCTCGACAGCGACAAACTTCTTGCGTTGTTGGAAGCTGACCATAGCCTCCTCTACATTTGCCGAAAACTGGTCAGCTTTCTTGGAATGGCACCCGATTGCAGCGTAAACACCTTCGACGATCCGTTCCAACTGTAGTAGCTGTGGCTATATCGTCTGCATATCCCAGCGGGTATACTGGGATATAATACAGTACACAACATAACCCACTATTCTTGAGTGTTGCGAGGAGGGAATTAATGAAGGCGAGGTACTTGACTAATGAGAGGTAGCCCCCCTGATGAATCCCGCAACCTAGGGTGTACCAGTTTGATAGTTTGTTTTGTATTCTTGTTCGGCATTTAAAGTCAATGAAAGATTTGTAGAGGAGTCTCCACATCCTACCGCGGATACCTAACTCCCTTAATCTATGGAATAGGCTATCTATCCACACTCCATCGAAAACTTTAGACATGTTTAGGTTGTTACAAAGACTTTCTTTTTGCTTTCGCGGAGTGTGGATATTGTCTCCTGCAATAGCATTGCTGTATGTATGCAGGAGATTCCTTTTCTGAATGCGCCATGCAGCCACGATAGGATGCCCCCCCACCATTTGGACATACGTTTCCAGATGATTATCTCAAAGAGTTTTATTGAATGTGCTAAGTAACGTAATCCCTGTTGCCACCACCACCATTAACATATAACATACTCATACTTATTAACTTTTTTGCTCAAAACATATGGATCTTTTGGATCAAAACTTTCTTTTAGTTTGAATTTTGTTTATTTTATTTACTGTTCTGCTACATCCTCCCCCTCTTCTGGTGTTGGCCTATCGATCACAGGGGCGTAGATAGTGGTGCACTTCTCAAGCAGTTCCCTGCAATCCAGTGTACGGCTGTACTCATCCCAGGCAGCAAAGACCCTTCCTGATGTTCTCTTTGAGGATCCCCTCTGGTACTGTCGCAGGTTGTTCTCACTCAAGAGGCGCACTTGTAGCTCCACTACCCTCAACTCCTTGTGAAGCACATCTACCAGCTGGTAGAAGGGGAGCTTTCGGTCGTCAGATCGGTGGTTTAGGCGGCGATGCCATCCTTCACAGCCTTTGTTGGTTTGGACCGACTTGTTGAAGACACTCCAGTTGGTCGGTGCCCAGACGCTGCTACGAAGCCAGATGTTCTCTATGTAGTTGCACAGTTCAGTGAGCTTGGGGTTGTCTGAGCCCTGGCGATGGTCCTGGAACACTTCCTCAATATTCGCAAAGGGCAGGAAGGGCAACGCCATCAGGCACCTGATGAAACAGCGTGCTCCCTCCTGGGCCACGTAGGCAGGCTCCAGCCCAAGCTTCTGTGTCTTCGGCCAAAGCGCTTGTGTCCAGTGAAAGACGAAACCCTGCAACTGGGCTCCAGGCCTCACTTCCCGTATGGCCTGCCACATAGCTGAAATGATATGAAAGAAAAAAAAAACATATCAATTAATGTTACAAATAACATATCATTAAAATAAATAGTACAGACTGACACAATTTACACCTCCATAGTGGGTGTATAATAAATACTATATTAATGTTACATATTACATATACTGGGTTTATAATGAATACTTAATATCAATATTCATATATTAATGGTACATATTACATATCATTAAAATAAAAAGTACAGACTGACAAAATTTACACCTCCATAGTGGGTGTATAATAAATACTATATTAATGTTACACATTACATATACTGGGTTTATAATGAATACTTAATATCAATATTCATTTAATAATTATTATTATTTTACCTTACTCAAAGTCTAGTACGAATGCCTCTACATCTGGCTCCCCAGGGATGAGATCCACCACTGCCTGAAGTACAGCCTTATAGTGCAGTTGAGTTCGTCGGACATGAAGACGTATACCAGTGGTACCTGCTTTGTGGTAGTGCCCTTTCTCACGAAGGCATGGATCGAAAACAGCTGTTCGAAGGGCTTGCTGACGACCTTGAATGTGGCATCGATGTACCAGGTTCTAGCACCCCTGAGTAAGCCAAGCTGACACTGAGTTGCAAAAACCAGGTGGCGCTTCGAGTCCACATTCAAGTCCTTCAGAAGAAATCCATCAGGAAGAGCTGATTCGTTTATCTAAAAAGATAGAAAGAGAAAACAAAAATAATGTATTATCATTTATGATATCATGACGATAATCAACAGAATGATTGACTTTTATTGTGGTAGATGAGATACTAGTAAAATGATATGGTAGAAAATAACAATACAATACAATTAAAAGAATAAAATGGAATACCTCAAAGTTCAGGGAGTCAAGTGCTTTTGGACGGTGGGACTCTCGAATGTAGTTCATGGACCTCACAAGGTTGCTCATGATTGGGAGGTTGGAGTCTTCGCCAAGGACGTCGACCATGGCCTCCTCTACCAATGCTGCTGCGGATTGGTGGGGGTTGTTCATGGCCAATATCCTGACTTTAGACTTCACCTGGTGATGTACCACAGTTCCAGGGTCCTCTGGGTGGTCGTGCTCCTTTTTGCCAGGGAAGAACTGGTCTCCCTTCGTGCGGACAGCAGCAGGACACCTGAAACCTTTCATGCGGACACTACAGGCCCAGTACTTAGATCCACTCCGTTCATTCTGAAAAAATACAAAAAGAAAACAAACATGCATAAGACAATGGTCACTTAAATTACATATACATTGATTACATATTTACATATGCATTGATTACATATTGTGGCAACAATATTATTCAATAGTACTTAACATTATAATTAATATTATAATTTAGATATTATTATTAGCAATTCATATTATCATTTTTTAACATTCTATTAAAATGCAAAGATCGGCTTCTTACCTTGAAAGCAAAACTATAACCACGAGAACTTATCACCTTGTCTTTGCCCCTTGCAGAAGAGGCTGGGACAACCTGAAAAGTCTCAGGACTGATATCCTCTACCAGGATGTCAGGGACAGGGACATCCTACAATGTCTGCTCTAGGACGAACAGGCACACGGGCCTGAACAGGTACTGGGACATTGTTGTCAGACACAGTTCTGAACAGGGACTTGGACATTGTTGTCAGGCACACGGGCCTGAACAGGTGCTGGGACATTGTTGTCAGGCACACGATCCTGAACAGGGACATGGACATTGTCAGGCACATGGGCCTCAACAGGTGCATAGACATTTTCAGGCACACGGGCCTGAACAGGTGCATAGACATTTTCAGGCACACAGGCCTGAACAGGTGCATAGACATTTTCAGGCACACGGGCCTGAACAGGTGCATAGACATGGTCAGGCATATGATCCTGACTAAGGGGCGACATGACAAGTGAATCTAGCACTGGGGCTGGATTAATCGACAACATCTGCGTACTCTCAGAATTTGGCAGCCAGAAGTCTATGTCCATCAAGGACTCTTCATCCAGCATACAAAACACTTGAGTTGCAGGATCAGGCACACAGTCCTGAACGGGGACTTGGACATTGTTGTCAGGCACACGGGCCTGAACAGGGACTTGGACATTGTTGTCAGGCACACGGGCCTGAACAGGGACTTGGACATTGTTTTCAGGCACACGGGCCTGAACAGGGACTTGGACATTGTTTTCAGGCACACGGGCCTGAACAGGGACTTGGACATTGTTGTCAGGCACACGGGCCTGAACAGGGACTTGGACATTGTTGTCAGGCACACGGGCCTGAACAGGGAGTTGGACAATGTTGTCAGGCACACGGGCCTGAACAGGGACTTGGACAATTGGTGCACAATTAGCGCAGAACCATGAGAAATCCTGCACTTAACCCTTGCACACCTTCCTGTAAAAGGATAGAGTGTTGCTTGGGATGCATCTGACATGTTGCCAGTGATCACATTTATCACATGATATGGCATTGTCTGAGTGCAGCACTTCCTTCTTGCATTTCAAGCAAGGAAAGGCAGCCACTAAAGGCAAATCCTCTCCAAACCTCCTCTTACCTACTCTGACTCTACTAGAGCGTCTAGAAGTCTTAGTGTAAACTAAATGCAAAAGAAGAAATTATTGGTAACTCTGCTGAGAAGGTGTCTGAACAGACTAGACCCTTTGCAAGCTGAGGGCTGCTTTTATGGAAGTGGGTTAAGTGAAAAGTACTCAAAATGAAGTGTTATATACATTAATTGAAGAAGAAGAAGTTCAAAGAAGAAGTTCAAAGTATGGTCAAAGATCAAAGATTAAAGGATGTAATATATTGATGTTTACTGGATCAAAGGGTTAATTGCTATTTATTTTGATGGACTAATCAAAATGAATTTACAAAAAGATGAAAGTGGTAAGGTATAATAACAACAACAATTTCATTAATGTGTTTTATTCAGTTGTTTTTATTGATAAAGTGTGTATTATCCAATCAAGATGGTTGATGTGAGTTGGCTGCACAGGACAATAACATTGTCAACCATTTCCACGAATAGGTGAGCAAATTCATTGCCCCCTGAATGAACTCATATGAACTGAATGAACTCTGTTGTGCAGCTTGATTCCTTGATGCTACTTCCTGATGCTTACTTCATCTGTTGAGGTTGATAGGAGTTGTCTGCAAAGGACAATAAAAATGTCACCTATTTCCATGAAAAGGTGAGCAAATTCATTGCCCCCTGAATAAACTTAAATCTGATTCCTAATTTTGTGATGTTGATTTTCCTGTAATAAAATGAAAATGATTAAATACAATATTTCAAGCATCAATTTCAATTCAAATAATTGTCATTGAGTAACTGATTGCAATGTTCAAGGATTTATTATCACAGGACTTCAGGAGTGAATATAGTGAAACTTAAAAACATCAATAGACATAAAACCTACCCCTAGCCTTAGATCTATTTTAGATATAGATGAGCATATATCACTTTAATTTGATTAGAAATATGAAAAATCACAATCTAAATCTATCAGAGAGAGAGAGAGAGAAGTTTGTTTACATCTGGCCGTGACCTATTTTTTCCATTCTTCAATGGCCGCCGTACTTCTCCCACAATGCAATGTATATTTTCTCACATATTTTCGCTAAAAACAAACACATTTCGAGTACATTTATTTCAGAATAAGTTATTTATTGTCCACAATATAATGATGTATGTAAATACTGAGAATTAAGGGAGGAAAGTGATGCAGAGGAGTTGAGAAAAAACGACTACAAACACGTAAGGTAAGTGCTCAAAAACTTAGTTGATTTTGATAAATCAATGCTCTATTGTACTTTAAAAACCTTATCGACATATTTATACACATGCATATTCGAAATCATAGGACTATTTATTGTTTTAGAGGGTTTTATTATGCATTGGTAACGAAATCGTTTCGGGACGAAGATACTTGGGTACGAACGAGTTTGGTTACGAAGTCTCCTGATTTCATATTTATCTACCGTATATCTGGTTATTTTGGCTGTGTGAAATTTTGGCTCTTTTGGGCCAAAACGGGGGTAAGGAAATTATGGCTCATATTAATTTTGGCTCTCCCAGGGTTTGAGCCAAAATTACCTTACTTTTGAAATTATCTTACTACCTAAAATGACAAAATGTCTGTCGCTGCATAGCATGTATTCTAGTTCAATCTGTTAAAAGTAACTCTGTACAGAAATAGTTTTGTTTAAATTACAATTTGATTGGGGTAGGCTTGATGAGTTCTCACTGTGTAAAATGCACTTATTACGTACTCATTGGGAGTACCTGATCAAGTGGTCAACTTGTAATTGAGTTTACCATGGTGAATAGAACTCAGGAGGTGCGTAGTGGCACCCCTTGTTATTACAAACAAAGGGATCTTGCAAGGGAGTATGATCATAAGACAACTGTACATGTGTTTTCTAAACAAACTATACATAACATGCTGCTGAGATTTTTGATTGTAATCATGAAGCATGCCACTTAGGCCAGTGATTACCTCACATTACTTGCCATGCAGTGACTGACATCTGGTGTCCACACTAGAAACTAAGCTCAACACAACCTGAGCTCAGGGTTGAAGTCGGGGTGTTCGAGGTATGCATTCTTGGCTTTTTATTAATTTTGGCTCTTTAAGATGGAGAGCCAAAATAGGCCAAAATTAGATTACCTCCAAAAAAACCAGATATACGGTAATCCCTGAGATCTTGGTGTTTCAAACTTTAAATTTTCTTTAACTTAGCTGCTTGAGCTGACCTGGATATGAACACAGTTTCTATTTTAAAGTGTTTTACCTCAAATGAGGTAAAGTCTTACTTCAGTAAGTAAATAAATGTTTATGTTAGAAATCTACATAAACATTAATATATTGCTGGCTCCCTTGAGAAATTGACCGCCCAAAGATTTAGTAATAGCTCATTTTGGACATCCAGTTTCTAAATCATGGCTAAGACCCTGTTAATCGCCCCTACCGACAAAGTTGTGTGGCCGATATCTAATGAAATTTCAAACACTGAATACATACTTTTAAAATACATTTTTCTATTCATGATATTTGTTTCCTTTGAATGTGCTTTGAAAGATATCAAAAGTATTATGTTTTGTACATCTTCATGGCCCTTAACTAACAGGCAAGGATGCTCTGTCGTCTGAATCTGGTTGATCCGTAAATGAGTGTGCGTGTGTCACTTTTTGTGTGGGTGATTTCTTGAAAACTGAAAGCCTGATTGTAACCAGGTTTGGTATGCCAAATTCTTGAATTCTTATAAGGAGCCTTTTTTATGAATCGGCCATCTTGACCTGATTGATGGAGTCTAGCCATTTTCATGAAAAATATTATTTTGCCTAAATCTGGAGAACTGCTTGTCAGATTTCAGTCTGATTTGGCATGCAACTACTTAATATGAAAGGATGTGTATTTTTTGTAAATTGGTCATTGTCACCAGCTATTTCAAAAGGAGGCTGGCACAGCAGGGGAGCCTACCATGCTTGAAAATCATGCCTCGCCAGTCATACTGTATGTTATGGAGGTTATAGGTAGCTGCATTATGCTATGTTCACTACTTAGTACTGTCACATTTGTCATGGTGGGGACATTCTCCCTGTAAAGGGGGGGGGGTTATATTGAATTCTAAGATGTTTCTTAACCTTAACAAAAATTGGGTATAATTTGTTTACATTATGTCACAACCTCTTTCAGAATTTCAGGGAGGCTTTTGGATATTGTTGTCACAAACCTATTTGCCTTTCACAACCTAGGTATCTTTGTCAGAGATTCATTGTAACTGGCATAATCATGCAGATGATTTTCACTATAAAATGGTGAAACTGCTCTGTCATAAGGGCTACTTTTTACTTTAAAAGATTACTCCCTATTCATTTATAGCCCTTTACACATATTTCTAGCAATAGAGAAAAGAATCCAGGAGACCTACTATGATCAAATATGATTTGCACCAGAGTGAACTTCAAGGCTGATGATACATCTGATGGTATCTAAAGTGATCTGAAGTTTTTGGCAATACCTTTTCCTCCAGTACCATGTTTAGGCACTTGTAACAAAGTTTTTATGTAGCTCACATATTGAACAAAGAACAAAAATGTATATGGTAATCATTGTTTTATTTTCACAAAATAGGGTATTCACAAAAGTTCAAAACATCTTCATTAGCAACATAGAGAAAGTACAAATTCAATTAAATCTCAAAAATGTCATATCTGGTATTATTCTGCAAAATGACCCCGGAATACATTTAATGTTTTCATTTGTTTATGATGTTATTACAATGTGGTAGTTGAGGTTTTAGAACTACTTCTGATAAGCTCTTAGAAGTTGTTTCTGGCCACAAGTTACTTTCATTCCGTTTGCTTTAGAATGGCTTGTGACAAAATTGAACAAAGAAATAAATACTAATTATCATTACATTTATCATATTTACATCTGTGCCTTCTGTCCTCTTCAGTGCCTCCTTACTGCATGTCAGTCTGGAAATATAAAGAATAAATCTGTCACAAGCAGGCATTGACAAGTATCATTGCATAAGGTTTATTGTATAAGTATCTTTTTTATGACAATAAACTGCTCAGAATAACATGCTATAATTAGGTCATATGATATACAATTGCCCGGTCAGAGCATGGTTGGGTGGTGGTCAGAAAATGGCGATAAGAGGGAAAGAGAGTTATAAGTTGATTCGGTGAGTTAACCACCCTGCTATTGAGGTAAGCCCAACTGAGAAAGAGACAGAGTTGATTAAGTTTGTCCCCTCTAAGAAACAAATCAAGAATGCTGGTTTCCTTATCATTTTGGTATGTAACTAAATGTATCTGGAAAATTGCCTGGTCAGGTGGTGGTCAGAACTTGTACCGGTCAGTCGAGACACGGCTCCGCCACGTCTTGACCACATGACACTGTCAATATAGAATATACTAATAGATGAGTAAAGGGTGTCCTTTCTTAGTGATAGGAGGGTAAAAGATAGAAGTTGTTTTGGTAAGCTTAGGGCACCCAGCTAGTGGGGCAGCCCCAACAGAGAAAGTTGGCACTGGTATTATGGATATCTGCCTATATCATATGAATTCCATATCTTCTAGAAAGAAAAGGAAATGACAGTAATCTTGAATATTACCCAGTCGGGGGAAAATAGAGGAAAACCTTTCGTAGTGAGAAAATAAAAGAGAAGTTGAGTGGGTATGAATGGACCACTTGGGTATTGGGGAATGCCCAACAGTTCCACTTATACTGGTCACTATCTATGTCATAGCATTTTGCAGTAAGATTTAGTCAACCATACCTGTGAAGTTGGAATCTTAGCTTTTTTCCCTCTGGTCGGGCGATAGCTTTCTCAGAATTTTTCTGCAATGATTTGTTGATCAGGGCCTCACAATATGAAGCAGGAAGATGCAGGGCACACACTTCTGTAAATCAAAAGAAGAGATATACATTTATAAAACCCTAAGACAATTTAGCTAAATTAATAAATGAATTAGATAAATAAACAAAAATAATAGAAAAACAAACTAAACATACATACATACACACATATATATATATATATATATATATATATATATATATATATATATATATATATATATATATATATATATATAACCACTCTCTTATTAACTTGCATATACCTTAAGCCTTTACATTTATAATGAAAGTGACAATAAACTAGGTAAACATAGTTGTACTATTAATTAGGATTGTATTGATACTTAGGGTTAATCATATTTCTCCTCTGGAAAGAGATGGGTATGGCATTCTCTGACCCAATTGCTCTGCCGCTTACTCGCATCACCCTCATCTCATCTCTACTGAAGAGGCCGGAACTCAGTTTACGAACAAATCTTTTTAAGTTGTCTTTAGTGTTCCCGATTGTTGCCAATTGACTAACCGCAATAGTCAAGTGATGTGGCAGTTCCTGCAAAAGAAAACAGAATCAAAATGAAACAAACTAGTATGCAGCCTCATGTGGAATATTTGTATTAATGGTATTCTGGCTGTCTGACACATTTTCTTTTGCGTGAATGGAGCATTAAGAAATTTACAGAAATCTTTTTAAAATTTAGTGAGCATGCCCTGATGGTCAAGTGGTCTTAGGAGTCATTGTCACAGAATGCTTGCCCTTTCACCACTGCATGCCATCTTAGGCTAAATCATAACTAGTTGCAAGTGAAATAAGAAATCCTAGTAACCAGCTAAAACTACCTTTAAACCCCTACTGGCCCTGCCCAGGATGTATAAACTAGTAATTGGTGGGCAAACTTGCATGCCCCAAATATAAAAGCGCTTCATTTCCTTAAAACATCCTATAGTTCTTGTGTATTTAGCTCGAGTAATAGCCAGGCTGAAGATATTATAATCATATATTCTAGCCTTATAATGAAAGAAATGTAACTTACCATTATCGTTTCATCTGGTCTCACAAATTGGTGAGATGACGACAGGCTTGTTGTTGAAGCACCTACAAAAGAAGGAATTTTTTTACATATTTTGTTTCATGAATATGTAGATATTATGATTTTCTATTCAAGAATATGGGTGTGACATCCTTAATTAACCATAAAAGTATGTGTTTAGATTCCAAGATAAATGGTATCTAAGCATCCAAAGTAAATGGTATGTACTTACTGAAAGTAGAGTGTCAAGCATTCTGAACTCTATTTTCTCCAATCTACCATCTGTAAAACACAAAAAGAAATTCTGATTTTCTTCCATGCTATCATTATTTATATACCATGCAAGATTAATGTCTAAGCATACAAGGGTGTTTACAGAAATATCTATTTCCGAAATATATTTGAAATAAATTATGATCCTTACTATTTCTAAGTTTTAGGATCTCATATGATGAGGGTAGGAATAGAAGTATTTTTGTTAATGACTTCTTGAGCTTTTCGAAAGTGAATATATATGCAATTGTTCTTGATGTAAGTAATTGCAAATTTATAAGAGAAATATCAAATCATTTAGTCTTACCTATCTTGTTAAGTTTCTCTAAGATTGTAGTGTTGGGGTCTTTTCTTTTGGCCATTGGTGTGCTCTGGTCCCATGGTGATATTTCTGATAGGGTATCTATGTAAAAATGAAATAAAAATGTTTGAAAGCATTATAGAATGTGATTCATTGCAACAAATGGTTGCTCAATCTAAACATTCTTTAGACAAACATACAATGCCATTGGAAATGAATTCAAGCAAAACTGTATCTCATATGGTCATAAAAATGTCAACAGAAATAAATTTCCTGATCTTTTGGTGGAGAACCAACAGAAACCCCTCACAATTCATCTAAGTGTCGAACTAGTAGCTATTGCAGATCCCTTCCCAAATGTGCTGTACTGGTAGGTCATGTGGGTTTTACTTGTAAAATACTCCTAAACTAATAAGCTGTCTGATTTGAGCATGCAAATTCCTGTGAGCTCAATAATTTTAACCAGTTTTTTCCTCTCATTTAGTGTCAATGTCAACTTTCTTTTATTTGACAAGTTTTCTAATTACTTCAGAGCAACTTGTATAAGGTTACTTAAACAGATAAGGCTTATATATTGCAAGAAATATTTTACCTTGGATTGGTGTAGATGTCGATGGCACAGGCGAGAGCATTGGTGGGGACAGAAATGGTGGTGAGGAGGGAGTAGCTGGCAGCAATGGTTTTGGCAAAGGTCTTGGTAGTATAGAAGATGGCAGTGATGAGGGCATGTGCGACTGAAATGGTGGTGATGATGGCAAAGGTATTGGGATACCTGAAAAAATATAATACTGATAATTATAATAGTAATGAGAATAATATGATAATGATGATAATAATAATAATGAGCAACTTATATAAAGACAATATATTTTCTAAGTATGTTTTAAAGTTACTTTTTATATGGACCATGAAACAAGTTAAATTGACTTATTTTACCGATACTACTCTCAACAAATTCAAAGCCTTGACACACTTCTTCTTCAGGCCCTTGATATGAGGGACAAATGTCAATTTTGAATCGAGTAAAATGCCAAGGAACTTTGTTTCCTTCTTTACAGGAATGGGGTTATCATAAAGTACTAAGTAGGGATCTGGATGAAGACCCCTCCTTCAACAAAAAATGGACACAGACAGTCTTTGATTGGGAGAATTTAAAACCATTATTCTCAGCCCAATCCTCAATTCTGTTTAGATGAAGTTGGAGTTGCCTTTCTATAGAGTGCATATGTTTTGATCAATATGAGACACCAAAGTCATCAACAAACAGAGAGTTGTCAACATCATTTCTAATACAACTGGTGATGCTGTTGATTTTGACAATAAAAAGGGTGACAGATAAAATGCTCCACTGAGGAACTCCCATTTCTTGATCATAAAAGTCAGAGAGGGATGTCCCCACTCTGATGCGAAATTTCCTCTCAGATAAAAGGATCTGTATAAAAAGGAGTAAACGTCCCCTAAGGTCCATGTCATGTAAATTTTTCATAATTCCATATTTCCAAGTGGTGTCATATGCCTTTGTGCGCCGATGTGCCTTTAAGAAATCATTCATTCATTCATATGCCTTTTCAAGGTCGAAAAAGATAGACACCACATGTTCCCTATTTAAAAATCCCTCTCTTACAAAAGTCTCAAATCGCACAAGATGATCAATTGTGCTTCGTGTTTTCCGAAAGCCACTTAGGGCTTCCGTAATGAGTGAAGAAGATTCAAGATACCAAACAAGACGATCATTGATCATACGTTCCATGGTTTTACATACACAACTTGTCAAAGCTATTGTGCGGTAATTATTTGGATCTTTTCCTGGTTTGGCAATGGGTATGATGGTGGCTTCTCTCCATGAAGGGGGAAACTCTCCAGTTTCTCAAATATTATTAAAAACCTTTAAAAGGCACTGGAGAGAAGCTTCAGGGAGATGCTTCAAAATCTGATAATGTATTTGGTCAAGGCCAGGAGCTGTGTCATGGGCTTTGCCAAGCGCAGTCCTGAGCTCATCTATTGAAAAGGGTTGATTATATGGTCGGTATTGTCAGATTAGAATATAAGGGGGTGTCTCTCTTGTTTATTTTTGATACGTTGGAATTTAGGAGAATAATGTGCAGAGGATGAATTGAATGGTATTGCCTCCCCAATGGTTTTGGCAATATTCCTTGGTTGCATTATTTTTTGGCCATTATTTTCAATATGTTTTACGGATGGACCGCCCCCCTTGCCCTTAATTTTACGGACCATGTCCCAGCATTTCTTCATAGACGTTCTGGCATTTAGTTTGGACACATATTCATGCCAACTATTCTTTTTGTTGGCACGAATGACCTGTCTTGCCTTAGCTCTTTTTATACGATATTCCTGTAAATTTGTATTTGTTGGAGATCTTTTAAAAACTCTTAAGAGATCTCTTTCGTTCTAATATAGCTTCTTTATACTCATTAGAGAACCATGGCTTCTGTGGCTTCTTGGGGTTGGGATTTGATTTTGGGATTGTTTCGTTGGCAATTTCACAAAGCTTGTCCATAAATGTTTCCAGCTGGAGACTTCCATCAAGATCATCTTGAGGAAAGGCCTCCAAACACAGGTCTTTAAAAATATTCCAATCAGCTTTGTGAAACTGCCACTTTGGTGGTCTGTCGTGTGAAGGATGATAACGACTTTTTAAGATGATAGGAAAATGGTCACTGCCATGAAGATCTTCCTCCACCCTCCATGTAAAATCCATGAAAAGTGAGATCTATTGATGTAAGAGAACCAGTTGCTGGATGCAGATAAGTCGGGGTGTCATCATTAAAGAGGCAGATATTACTTTTAGTCATGAACCTCTCCATGACCTAAACCTTGGTGTCATTTTTATTCCCTCCCCACAAGTAATTGTGAGAATTAAAATCCCCAACAAATACAAATGGTTTAGGTAATTGGTCTTCTATGTTTGGAAGGTCTTTGAGATGAAGAGCGGTACTAGGAGGAATATAAAGATTGCAGAAGGTAATTGTAGTGTGGAGAGTCACCTTTGCAACAATCGCTTGCAAAGGTGAGGTCACATCTACAAAACTCTGAGGTAGATTGCTTTTGATAAATATTGAAACACCACCATGTGCTCTATCCATATCATCTTTTGTTCCAGATTTATGGTAGGCAACATAACCTTTTAAAGTCATTTGATTATCTTTTAGGTTTGTTTCTTGGAGACAAATGACAGGAGCATTATATTTTTGAGCTATTAGTTCAAATTCCTGCCGATTTGCTGCAAGTCCTCGACAGTTCCACTGAATAATAAAGCCACTAGCCATGGTGAGAAAAAGGAGGAAAGAAAGAGATATGTGGGTCGAAATCAATAAAAGTGTCATTTTGATGGTATGAGGTGTACTCTCGCCTTTGGTTGGTGTGGCTTTGGTTCATCCTCACAGTCCATTGTTTCAAATGACCTCTCTGCAGATTTGAGAGAGAGGATCAGGTGAAGCTTTGGATGGTCTGGAGCCAAAGGAATTTCTCCTAGGCTCCTGACTGCCACCCTGAGGGGCAGTGATGGGTTTGCGTGTATAAGATGTAGTATTTTGTGATGGCTTTGGTATGGCATGCCAAAATGATATTTATTAAACTCACAAAATATCATGCAACTTTCAAAATATCGTTCAACTTTGTTAAATATATCATGCAACTCTCAAAATAACACGCAGCTCAGGAAGGGTGTATATTTTTTGGGAACATGTATAATGAACTCAGAAAAGTTATGGGTGTTGTGACCATGTCATGCACTTCTAGTGGGGAACGTCGCTGGTACAGGAGAAAACCTACTGGTCTGATAGTCATTTTGTGTTGACCACTATGCTGCTGCTGACTAATTTGGCCAATACAAACTAATTCAAAAAACCTGAAAAATGGCCAAAATCCTAGCACATGGGTACTCATCTGAGAATACTCTGTGAGAGCTATCCAATGAATACCAACATCTTGTATGTATATATATATATATATATATATATATATATATATATATATATATATATATATATATATATATATATGAACATATATATATACATGTATATATATATATATATATATATATATATATATATATATATATATATATATATATATGTATATATATATATATACAGGTGAACTTGGATATGACGGACCACTGTATGGCGGATTTTTGCATATGACGGACGATATGCTTGGTCCCAGTTCGATGCATATCACGTATTCGTCATATGTATACGACTGATTTTGCATATGAGGGACCAATTTTCCTGGTCCCATTGAGTACGTCATATCCAAGTTCACCTGTATACATATATATATATATATATATATATATATATATATATATATATATATATATATATATATATATATATATGTATATATATATATATATATATATAAATACATACATACAATTATACATACAATTAACATACATATATATATATATATATATATATATATATATATATATATATATATATATATATATATATATATATATATATATATATATATATATATATATGTTACAGTAAGAGTGTCAAACCAAGGATTTAGTCAAATCCCTAAAACATTCAGGGAATCTGTCAAATTCCTGTTTCACTCAAGGATTCGGTCCCTAAATGTCTACGGATATGACTAAACCACTGAAAATAGGTGAGTCATTTTTGACTTGTTTACTGGAGACCTTTTTAGAGGGATTGTTGAATGACAATTACCTTTGTTTTATGCTTAGTTGAGCGCTACTTATGATTCCTGATTATCAAAGTAATGAGGTACAAAGTAATTCTGAATAATCAATGCTCAGCCAAAAATTATTGCTTGATGATGATGATAATTAGTATCTCAGTCAACGTTTATCAATTTCATCATTCTGACCCTCCTATTCTCAAGGATTTAGTCAAATCTCTAGACATTTAGGGACCAAATCCGTGAGTGAAACAAGAATTTGACAGATTCCCTGAAAGTTTTAGGGATTTGACTAAATCCCTGGTTTGACACTCTTACTGTAACATATATATAGCAAACTCTGAGAGTAGTGTGAGAAAAGTACCCTCATCATCTACATGTACTATTTTAAAAAGCCCTTGTGTACGCAAGTTGTCATAATTAGCATTTAATGATTCCCTTAGCTTAGACTGACTGTGTCTGTTGTCACAGGATTATTCATTGATAATTACTTGAAGGGTTGTTGCCTGGAGTTAATAGGTTACGGTCAAGCTGATCACAGAGCTAGATATGTAAATGACCACCCCAGCTTGAGTGCCACCCACTTGGCCATGGTAATTTGCATTCATAATGGTTTGGAGGGCTGAATGTATCTCAACCTGGTCAACTAAATAGGCCTCTATATATTTAAAGGTAGGAGGTCCAGTGAGGCGCAGGTTAACCATTCTAATGCTGAGGTCCAAATCACAAGGATGAAAAGATTTTTGAAAACTATCTAGATCCTGTGATGTTGGTATTCATTGGAGTACTCTCAGATGAGTACCCATGTGCTAGGATTTTGGCCATTTTTCAGTTTTTTAAAAATTAGTTTGTATTGGCTAAATTAGTCAGCAGCAGCATAGTGGTTAACACAAAATGACTATCAGACCAGTAGGTTTTCCCCTTTACCAGCGACCTTCCCCACTACAAGTGCATGACCTGGTCACAACACCCATAACTTTTCTGAGTTCATTATACATGTTCCCCAAAAATATACACCCTTCCTGAGCTGCATGTTATTTTGAGAGTTGCATGATATTTTTAACAAAGTTGAACGATATTTTGAAAGTTGCATGATATTTTGTGAGTTGAATGAATATCATTTTGGCATGCCATACTTTGGAGGGATTTTTGCTTTTGCAGTGGTAGGTTCAATGATATTTAAAGGTTGTTGTGATGGTTCATCTACTGTTTGTGTAGACATTGTTGCATGAGATGGAGTTGGAGTGATGTATTTTTCAAGTGTAGGAAGAAGTGTATAGTCTGTTGCATTGATTGGCCAGGTGATGTCGGTTTGGGTCTGAATGGAAGAGTATTTTGGTTTGTTGACTGTTGCTGCAAGAGCATATGATATCTTTTCAGTACTGGATTGGTTCTGGAATATTTTCCTAGCTTCTGGGAAAGGCACTTGCCTTTTACATTTAACAGATTGAACCTCCTTCTCAAAAATCCATTTAGAGCAGGTTCTACTGTATGCGGGATGGTCACCAGAACAGTTGACACATTTTATGGGATGATCACAAGGAGTATCTCCATGGTCATCAATGGAGCATTTTGGGCATTTGGAGGGATTTTTGCAAGTGTTTTTGTGATGTCCAAACTGTTGGCAACCGAAACATCTCAGAGGGTTGGGGATGAATGGGGAAACTTTAACTTTCAGAAAGCCTACATTGATTTCGGAAGGAACTGTACTCCCATGGAAAGTGAGGATGATGGTTGCAGTTGTAATTTTGTTTCCATCTTTTGTGATTATAATTTTCTGTGCCTCACTAACACCTTGCTCTTTAAGATTATCAACTATGTCTTCCATGGCAGTAAACTTCAGTTCGCTGCACCGGATGACACCCTTGATGGTATTCAGTGTCCTATGGGGGGATATTTTAACTGGAACATTGACTAGCATTGACGTCTTTATAAGATTTTTGTAATGTGATTCCTTTTCAACCTCCACCAAGATATCGCCTGATCTGAGATGTTTCACTTGTTTTGGTGTACCTGCTAAGCCTTGGATGCTTTTGGCAATGGCAAAGGGAGATAAAGAGGTGAGTAGTTTTTCTTGAGATGCGGGCTAGATAACTAAAAAGTGTGGCCAGAAATTCTTTGTTGAGGTATTGTCATCATCGGATAGATAATCTTCTAATGTTCTTTTTTGGGTTTTGGAAGAAGCCATATGAGAGATGCATTTTTTGTCCGCTGTGGTCCCCAGCCTTACTTCGACTCCAACAAGGGTTATACAGAGGTGCGGGGCAGTGCCATCAGCGCACATGTAAACAGGGATACACTGGATATACTCACAATTTATACAGATAAAAAGACATGTACAGACCCTGATTGGCCCATGAGCAATCACCTTCTAGGAAGAGATCAAGATGGTCATTAACAACAGCTAAGTTGAACGACCATGTCACCTCTCCCTAGGGCATGGTATTACCAGCCGATTGATCTAGACCGAGCCAAATCAGACCTCCTGTCTAGATGAAATAAGGGCCAAAGTGGTGTGTTGGAGAGAATAGATCCGTAGAGCCTCCAACCGAGAGGTACGGGGACTACATCTTAGTCTGACCTCTCCCCATCAACCTGTCTGGTATGGTTGAACCTACCAGGGATTGGAAGTCCCAACCAGCATAGCTCTCAGGATCCTAAAGTCACACAAGCCTCTCCATCACAACAAGGTGGTAGCCCAACGGAGAGGATTTCAGGGATGTCAGAAATAAGCAGACAACTAAGACTTACTTGAATTTATTTGATTAGATTTTTAATTGTGAGCATTTATGGCAAAATTGTTAAAATAGAAGGTTTTTGGAGTGTTTACCCTATCTGGTAAGAGTAATCAATGATTGCTAAAATGTACCTGGTTAAGTATGATGATCACATACATTAGGGGATTTTGACTTGAACTGGCCTGTTCAGTGTTTTTTTCTGACATAACCTTTTAATCATTATCAAGCCCAATACAGGCATTGGTTTGCATTGTTTTAATATATATTTTCATGGTACAAGTGTTGTTATAATTATAATCTAGGAGGACTTAAGAGAATATCATTTGCTTTGTTGTTGTTGATGAGAAAGGGTTTAATGGCGAAGGTAACACTTGGATGTCAGGGAGGTGCTCAGACATGTCCTAAGTGTGTTATACTATTTACAGTGCAAATGCTGTTATTATTTGTGATAGTAATTGCTTCTATTATTAATATATCATTAAATGATAATAATAAGGAAATGTGGATAGGTTTGTTATCTAGCTCTAAAGGCTATGTTTTACTTAATTCAAAACTGAAGCATGTAAAGACTAATTCTTTAGTAGAGGATGAAATAGAACATTGATTGAGAATGACATAACATGTATTTATCATATACACATATATTTTGTAAAACAGCTGATGAGGTTCTCTCTCCTTAAATCCTTATCTAGCTTGTTCATTATTAACATAGTTAAAAAGGAGTAATAAATGTATGAAATGTGTTTTTCTCTGTGATGCGTTTTCTTTTATTCCAATATGCTTTGTAACTCTGACTTCAAATTACCAAACATGCACACAAACATATATATATATATATATATATATATATATATATATATATATATATATATACTAACAGACATATTTCTAAGGTGTAAAGAAATTGTGTATGACCTCATTAAATTCTTGCCTGAACCCTTGTTCATGACATATAAAGGTATTCATAGTAAGGTAACATTCTAGTTTTAGACCTTAGCATTCTGACTCTATTTGTGTTTAGTATTTGAGTTTAGTCTGTGGGAAGAAATACCTTTCCTTTAATGGGTATCGAATTCCACCTGAGGCGTCATGTGAGAAAGTTGCCAGTGATATGGGATTAGGGGTTGGATTTCACTTGCTTGGTACTCCAGTTTTCTCAGATACCAGTTATAACTACCTAACCATGACTTAAAAAGGCTGAAAAAATGACAAAAACAAAATTCCAAATTCTCAGTGTTCAGTTATCTATGGCAGCATGGTCAATGCTCCATATCACTCCCAGTGTGTTCAGTGATCCGAAAACTTCTACTAGCCTGTTCAGTGATCCGTATACTGCATGCTCATAATACACACTTCATTACTACTTCCCACCCAATCTGGATCTGACCACATCTACATACATTAAATACTTATTACTCTGTTAATGGTTACCATTTTGTTTTGCAGAGTAAAGTGACAAATATTCTAGCCTGTACTGCGAGCATTGATAAGTAGCTCCAGAGGCATGTATACATAGGCAATATAAAAGCAAGGGATGCGTTTTAAAAATGATTATTACTTGTGCAGAACTAGAAATCAATATTTCTATTGGAACAAGCCCTGCGGGGAGTCGGCCGGCAGTTAAATTGCACTCAGAGAACAGAGTTATATTGAATGGAAAATATGAAATACTAATATCACTGATTCTTCAGTGGCAGGACAACCCTAGAAAAACGATGCAAAACCAATCATCTTTAATCATTGGTTAATGTGGGTAAACAATCAAACATGATGCTCTGGACATGTCAAAGCTTTCACAGTAGTCACAAAAAGGCCCTACCATCCAGGTGCATGTAATATCTGCCTTATAAAGGCATACTTTGGGCTAATTTGAAATGGTGAAAATGCAAATGAATGAATGAATGAATGATTGCTTAAAGGCACATCGGCACACAAAGGCCATTTAGTGCCATAAAATTTGTATAAAACAATGGTCCTTTGTTATTGTTGAAAACAATAACAAAGCAATGGATGAATAATAATATTCACAAAATAATGAACAACTTCAAAATATAATTTCCGTATAACATTGTGGAGGATCTTCCCCTTTTAAAAGGAAGCAGTGAGTCAAATGAGTGTGACCAATTCGGATTCTTGTTAAAACACTCTCCTCACGCCTAATGATTCGAGAACCTCCAGGCCAAAGACCCAACTGTGGATGAATTTCATGTAGTTTGTTGTTTACAGCCTCATCCCACTGAGACTGCCATTTGCATTTTAAAAGGACATTGATGTGTTTTTTAAAATGACCATAAGGAATTGGAACATTTGCGACTCTTCTCGAAAGACCAGCCTTGGCAGCAGCATCTGCCTTTTCATTACCCCTAATGCCAACATGACTGGGAATCCAGTAAAATATTATTCTTTTATCTTGGTACTGTACTAGCCAGTTGAGGCGTTCCAGTATGTAAAGGACAAGAGGATGTGTCCAGTCTTGGCCCGAAATGGCCTGAAGAGCAGACTTTGAATCTGAGAAAATAATAAAATTCCTTTCATCATCATCTGCCGTCTCAACCCGATCAAGAGCAAGGAACAGAGCATGCAACTCTGCAGAGAATATAGAAGACTTGTCTGGAAGACGTTCAATGGAAGAATAATTATCAATGACTGCTGCTGCAGCAGCCTTGTCATCTGAAACAGAGCCGTCAGTGTAGATAAAATCATAGTCTCGAAAGACATCCTTCACCTCATTATGTAAACTAATGTATTTTGAAGGATCTGTTTGATCCTTCTTGGCATACGAGAGAGTGAGGTTGATCATAGCAGTTGGATATGTCCAAGGAGGAGTTTCAGGAAATTCAAATTTTGCGATGATGTCAGGATTAAAATCTAACTCTTCCAATGATTCCTTCATTGGAAGAGTTAGATTTTAATCCTGACATCATCGCAAAATTTGAATTTCCTGAAACTCCTCCATGGACATATCCAACTGCTATGGTCAACCTCACTCAGTACATAAGTTTGCACAATGAGGTGAAGGATGTCTTTCGAGACTATGATTTCATCTACACTGATGGCTCTGTTGCAGATGACAAGGCTGCAGCAGCAGCAGTCATTGATAATTATTCTTCCATTGAACGTCTTCCAGATAAGTCCTCTATATTTTCTGCCGAGTTGCATGCTCTCTATCTAGCTCTTGATAGGGTGGAGACGGCAGATGATGATGAAAGGAATTTTATTATTTTCTCTGATTCAAAGTCTGCTCTTCAAGCCATTTCGGGCCAAGACTGGACACATCCTCTTGTCCTCTACATACTGGAACGCCTCAATTGGCTAGTACAGTACCAAGATAAAAGAATATTATTTTACTGGATTCCCAGTCATGTTGGCATTAGGGGTAATGAAAAGGCAGATGCTGCTGCCAAGGCTGGTCTTTCAAGAAGAGTCACAGATGTTCCAATTCCTTATGGTGATTTTAAAAAACACATCAATGTCCTTTTAAAACGCAAATGGCAGTCTCAGTGGGATGAGGCTGTAAACAACAAACTACATGCAATTCATCCACAGCTGGGTCTTTGGCCTGGAGGTTCTCGAATCATTAGGCGTGAGGAGAGTGTTTTAACAAGAATCCGAATTGGTCACACTCATTTGACTCACTGCTTCCTTTTAAAAGGGGAAGATCCTCCACAATGTACAGCGTGTGATTGTCAATTGACTGTCAAGCATATTTTATTTAAGTGTGTTGATTTTATTGAATCTAGAAATAGACATTTTAGTGTAAATAGCGTTAGGGAACTCTTTGAAAAGGTTCCCCCAGACAGCATTTTATCTTATTTACATGAGATTGGTCTGTTTTACCGATTGTAAAACCTTTTAAGAATTTGTAGTTTCTTTTGAAACAACCTGTTATGCGGAAATTATATTTTGAAGTTGTTCATTGTTTTGTGATCATTTTTATTCATTTTATATTTTGAAGTTGTTCATTGTTTTGTGATCATTTTTATTCATCTATTGCTTTGTTATTGTTTTCAACAATAACAAAGGACCATTGTTTTACACAATTTTTATGGCACTAAATGGCCTTTGTGCGCCAATGTGCCTTTAAGAAATCATTCATTCATTCATTCATTCCAATGATTTCTTAATACGAATACCAAAAGTTGGAATGACTCTTGGTTTTCTAGCAAAAAGGTCCACATATCGAGGGTTAAAAATAGTTTCGTAAACAGGGTTATTTGGGTTAGCAGCTATTTTAGTTGCAAATTGGAGAGCAAGCTTTCTCTTCTGAGGTGAAGAGGGAGCTCATTCGCCTCAACACAAAGACTATGTGCAGGAGAGGTTCTAAAGGCTCCAAGACAAAGCCTCAAACCCTGGTTTTGAATAGGATCCAGCAAAGAGATATAAGATTTACATGCTGCTCCATAAATAAAACATCCATAGTCTAGCTTCGAACGAATAAGGGCTCTATACAGTTGTAAAAGAACTATACGATCCCCACCCCAGTCGGTACTGGAAACAACACGCAACAAATTCAAAGCCTTGACACATTTTTTCTTCAGGCCCTTGATATGAGGGACAAATGTCAATTTTGAATCAAGTAAAATGCCAAGGAACTTTGTTTCCTTTTTTACAGGAATGGGGTTATCATAAAGCACCAAGTAGGGATCCGGATGAAGACCCCTCCTTCGACAAAAATGGACACAAACAGTCTTTGATTGGGAGAATTTAAATCATTATTGTCAGCCCAATCTTCTATTCTATTTAGATGAAGTTGGAGCTGCCTTTCTATAGCGTGCATATGTTTTGATCGATATGAGACACCAAAGTCATCCACAAATAGAGACTTGTCAACACCATTTCTTATACAGCTGGTGATGCTGTTGATTTTGACAATAAAAAGGGTGACAGATAAAATGCTACCCTGAGCAACTCCCATTTCTTGATCATAAAAGTCGGAGAGGGATGTCCCTTCTCTGACTCGAAATTTCCTTTCAGATAAAAAGTTTTTAATAAAAAGGGGCAAACGTCCCCTGAGGTCCATACTATGTAAATCCTTCATAATTCCATATTTCCAAGTGGTGTCATATGCCTTTTCTAGGTCAAAAAAGACAGACACCACATGTTCTCCTTTTAAAAATCCCTCTCTCACAAAGGTTTCAAAGCGCACAAGGTGATCCATTGTGCTTCTTGTTTTCCGGAAGCCACTTTGGGCTTCCGTGATAAGTGAAAAAGATTCAAGATACCAAACAAGACGATCGTTTATCATTCGTTCCATGGTCTTACAGACACAACTGGTCAAAGCTATCGGGCGGTAATTATTTGGATCTTTGGAGTCTTTTCCTGGCTTGGCAATGGGTATGATAGTGGCTTCTCTCCAGGAAGGCGGAAACTCTCCATTTTCCCAAATATTATTAAAAACCTTTAAGGTGGCCGTAAACGTTTCGTCCTCAGGGAAGCCTGTTTTGAGATATATGTATTATGTTAATGAACCGGGTCTTACCCTCCTTATGAAAAACACCCCATAGCTCTACTCCAATCCTAAGTTCATAATTTGTGCAAAATTTGGATTTGACAGGTATGAATAGACAGACAGGACAGAGAGCATGCTGCAGTGTTATGGTCATGTGACCCCAGTTAGCTGATAAGCCCCTCCCACCTCCTTATCATAGCTACAGGAAATGGATGTGTATTTGGATTGGTAACTGATTAGAGCTGGTATTTAAGGGGTAATGAAAAGGCAGATGCTGCTGCCAAGGCTGGTCTTTCAAGAAGAGTCACAGATGTTCCAATTCCTTATGGTGATTTTAAAAAACACATCAATGTCCTTTTAAAACGCAAATGGCAGTCTCAGTGGGATGAGGCTGTAAACAACAAACTACATGAAATTCATCCACAGCTGGGTCTTTGGCCTGGAGGTTCTCGAATCATTAGGCGTGAGGAGAGTGTTTTAACAAGAATCCGAATTGGTCACACTCATTTGACTCACTGCTTCCTTTTAAAAGGGGAAGATCCTCCACAATGTACAGCGTGTGATTGTCAATTGACTGTCAAGCATATTTTATTTGAGTGTGTTGATTTTATTGAATCTAGAAATAGACATTTTAGTGTAAATAGCTTCAGGGAACTCTTTGAAAAGGTTCCCCCAGACAGCATTTCATCTTATTTACATGAGATTGGTCTGTTTTACCGATTGTAAAACCTTTTAAGAATTTGTAGTTTCTTTTGAAACAACCTGTTATGCAGAAATTATATTTTGAAGTTGTTCATTGTTTTGTGATCATTTTTATTCATTTATTGCTTTGTTATTGTTTTCAACAATAACAAAGGACCATTGTTTTACACAATTTTTATGGCACTAAATGGCCTTTGTGCGCCGATGTGCCTTTAAGAAATCATTCATTCATTCATTCTTTTTACAGACAGGACAGAGAGTCATGCTGCAGTGTTATGGTCATGTGACCCCAGTTAGCTGATAAGCCCCTCCCACCTCCTTATCAAAGCTACAGGAAATGGATGTGTATTTGGATTGGTAGAGCTGGCATTTAAGGTCAGCCAGTCTTTTCTTTGTATGCATGTGTTGGTTAGAAAGGATGTCTGTTGGGTAAGGTGGGCCACTTTAGCACCACAGACAATGATGTTTTAATCAATTCAAAAATAGTGTATTAGGGATTAGTCTTAATCAAAATGTGGCTCCGGCTGTCTGAGAAAAACAGGAAACATCCCAGTTTTGGGGCTTCAAGTAAAAAAATGTGTGTATTTGATGGGAAAACCTGGACTTTTGTGAGGATTTTGGGTCAATCCGTCTCATACCTTCAGCTGGAACAGACACTCTATGCTCTATGGATAACTAACAATACTTTAGTATTTATCAACTTGGTTTCATTTCCAAACACATGTTTTTCTCAAACAATAATACAGCAATCATGATATAGTTACCCAAAGTACAATTACACCCATATAATTCAGCTATTAACTAATTAAAGCCTGTATTGTATTTTTCACAACAATTGTTGTCAATTCAGTTGGAGACACAAAGGAGATTGAAATTGCAGGTGAATAATTGGGTTTATTGATTGATTATCACTGTGGCCTCAGCTCTGAGGAAATAGGTACAGGTATGTGTGGTGTCATAATCCCCCCAGGACTCCCCATTCTAGAACAATGAGTGTGGTGTCACTCATAATCCCCTCAAGGATTATGGGAGTCAGGAACCAATGTCTAAAAATAAGATTTGCTATAGGTATAGAAAGGTCACTTCCTCTAAACATGTCAAGCAGTGTAGTAGTGAATGTACAGTCTACTCATATGGGATTCATTAGTCAGACCTCAGGGAAAGTTTTTTTTATTTTTTTTAAATAACTTTTTTTTATTCAAGCAGTGTCATAAACAGTGTATACAGATGCCGACACCGGGTGTCGGAAAGGCATAGAATTACATTGGTGTACAATCATCATTAGTTCTGGTTGTCATAATACAAATTTAGAAGGTTGTATTGCTTATCGAACTGTACTCTTCTACCCTTGATGTATTGACGATACTTTTCCTGATAATAAAAGTTTTTGACCTCGTGTTTAACATTTATAATACTTGGTTTTTGTTCTTTCTTTTTTGCATTATAAATCACTTTTTTGGTATGTAAAATGATGCTATTAATTGCAATAGCATTTTCGCGGTCACCAATTATTATTCGAGGAGCAGTCAAATTGTAATCTTGCATACCCAATTCTCTTATCCATATAGAGACATTTTCCCATAAAGACCTTGAGTGCTGACATTCAAGTAACATGTGTTCAATAGAATCAACTTCAGATTTACACATACTACACAACTCCGATTGGACTAGTCCCATTACTAAGAGTTTTTCATTAGTGTAGAATCTGTGATGAAGGGTTCTAAATTGTAAGTATTTTAAATAAGTATCTTTGTAATGAATATGGTGTTTGCTGAAAGATCTACTGAGGCTCAGTGGGTCTGTATCGATAGCACTCCATTTTTCCACTATTGAATCAAGGATGTTTGAGTTTGAACCTTTTATCTTGGAATATAGTCTAGAACATCCCTTCGTATTCAAATTCACGAGCATATTCAAAGTGCTGTTTCTAGGCAAAGTTTCAAATCGTAACGGAACTTCTTTCCATTCCAGAATTTTTTTAATTTTGAAACAAATGTTGTTATATTCCAAGAAATTGGTTTTTACTCCATGATGTTCAACAAACTCATCCATTGTCAAAGTGACCTTAGTTGGACCTAAGAAGTCCGCTATAGAATTAATACCCTTATCTAACCATTCTCTTTTAATTGGAGTTTTGAAAGATTCGTGTAGCCATAAAGGGGTATTACATATTACCTCTCTGTCGTTAATCGCATTTGATTGCCATAGCATCTGGGTGCTCTTGATTACATCAATCCAAAATTTGTTACTGGTAGTTTCGATTATGCGATCTAGATACAGAGGACCAAATTTGAAGGCTTCACTTAATTCAAAGTGGGAGGGAATAACTGTCCATTTGCCATTGGAAGTCAGGTATCTTCGCAACCAGCTTAATTTGAGTGTTTGGTCAAACAGAGAGATATTATGTAATTTAAGGCCACCATGATGAATTTCCCCTTCCAAGATTTCTTTTCTCCATTTTGGAGGCTTGCCGCACCATAGAAATTGTGAGAAGGTATTGTAAAGCTCTTTCAAGCAGAGTACACTAGGGCTTGGCAGAGACAGCAGCATGTGGGTTATTTTTGACATTAGAAGTGATTTTATAATACTAACCTTACCGTAAGGGGTTAGATTTCTCGAACCCCAAACTCTGATTAGTGAACGAATTTCTCCCATTTTTCGATTAATGTTAAGATCCGTGATTTCCCCCATTTTTGTAATATCATAATGTATCCCCAAAATTTCAAAAGTTGTTGTCCATTTAAAACCGAAATTGCCCTGCCACGAAATGCTGCTGTCTCTTGAAGCCCCGATTTTGACCACTTTGGTCTTGTCATTATTAATTTCCAGACCTGATAACGTCTTAAACCAACGCAAAACTTTTATAATGTTCCTCAGGGAAAGTTGCCATTTCTGCTGCAAAATATGTATGGATTACTCATTCTGGATTATGTAACTTGGATCACTGGAGTGGAGATACAGCAATAGAGGTTTGTGAAATTATCTTTCTTTCAAGGCCCAGAATCTAAAAGCCACCTTGTCAGAAAGCTATGCTTTGGAAGTTTGGATAGCTTCAGAATTGGCCCTGCAACATGTTTGTCTTAGATAAATGAAGCTAAAAACCCCATATAGAGCATTACAAGCTCTTATTTGCCAAATCAATATACTTGCAGTCAAAGAGTCTGCCAGCATAACACACTGAAAATTGATTTTGATGGCACAGTTCTTTGAATTATTAAGAATTCAAGAGCTATGATGCATTACATTTAGCATGCAAACAAGATGCCAGTCTACTAAGTAGGCGGGGCTTGCGTGATGTCATATGCCCATATAGGGAATCCAGTTGACAGGGATGTTAGGCAGGTTGCAGAAATGTACTCATTTATACTTTTTTTTGAGGTAATTGAGAAGAAAAAATGTTGACAGTTGTGAAATACAATGGAAGGTTACTTTATCTTTCCACTTAGACAAAAACAAATACATTAAAGTAGTAGCAAAAAGTTGCACAGTAACTTTAACTGGGAAATACACAAAACTGGCATTTTCTCAGCTTAGTTTTCTATAGTTTTACTCTCACGGCTGACGTGAATTTAGACACAAATCTTAATCAATTAGCTTTAAACTTTGTATATAGATTCTAAAACATGTTCTCTTCAAATCTAGACGGGGATATTGCAATATCTTATCTGGTCAAAAATCAAGAAACCAAAAAAGCATTTTTTTCCTAAAATGTTGTTAGATAAATGGCCATAAAAATAGTTAGGGGCCATATTTGACAAAACCCCCGTCTCGTTTTCAAGAGACAAAGGTTTTTTTCAACGTTTTAAAAAAATCAGGTTATTATCTTAGACCCTGCTCTTAGATTTGCGTCAGCCGTGACATATGTACTGAAAATTGATTAGTCAAAGTTTTGACCCCAATTTCTTCAAAATAATTGGAGCACATACAACCTATCCATATCCTATGTATTCCTTAGAATCTCAGCTTTCTAAAAATATATAGTTTGCTAGGGGTTTAGTGTACAAATAATGAGAAATCAGCCATTATTTGAGGGAAAGTCTGCTCTCCACCGGAAACGTTTACAGCCACCTTAAAAGGCACTGGAGAGAAGCTTGATGAAGATGATTCAAAATCTGATAATGTATTTGGTCAGGGCCAGGAGCTGTGTAATTGGCTTTTCCAAGCGCAGTCCTGAGCTCATCTATTGAAAAGGGTTGATTATATGATTCGGTATTGTCAGATTGGAACATAAGGGGGTGTCTCTCTTGTCTATTTATGATACGTTGGAATTTAGGAGAATAATGTGCAGAGGATGAATTGAATGATATTGCCTCCCCAATGGTATCGGCAATATCCCTTGGTTGCGTTATTTTTTGGCCATTCTTTTCAATATGTTTTACGGATGGACCGCCCCCCTTGCCCTTAATTTTACGGACCATGTCCCAGCATTTCTTCATAGACGTTCTGGCATTTAGTTTGGACACATTCGTGCCAACTATTCTTTTTGTTGGCACGAATGACCTGTCTTGCTTTAGCTCTTTTTATACGATATTCTTGTAAATTTGTATTTGTTGGAGATCTTTTAAAAACTCTAAGAGATCTCTTTCGTTCTAATATAGCTTTTTTATACTCATTAGAGAACCATGGCTTCTTGGGGTTGGGATTTGATTTTGGGATTGTTTCGTTGGCAATTTCACAAAGCTTGTCAATAAATGTTTCCAGCTGGAGACCTCCATCAAAATCATCTTGAGGAAAGGCCTCCAAACACAGGTCTTTAAAAAGATTCCAATCAGCTTTGTGAAACTGCCACTTTGGTGGTCTGTCGTCTGGAGGATGATAATGACTTTTTAAGATGATAGGAAAATGGTCACTGCCATGAAGATCTTCCTCCACCCTCCATGTGAAATCCATGAAAAGTGAAGGAGTGCACATAGTGAGATCTATTGATGTAAGAGAACCAGTTGCTGGATGCAGATAAGTTGGGGTGTCATCATTGAAAAGGCAGATATTACTTTTAGTCATGAATCTCTCCATGACCTTACCCTTGGCGTCATTTTTATTCCCTCCCCACAAGTAATTGTGAGAATTGAAATCGCCAACAATCACAAATGGCTTAGGTAATTGGGTTTCTATGTGTGCAAGGTCACGGAGATGAAGTGTAGTGCTAGGAGGGATATATAGATTACAGAAGGTAATTGTAGTGTGGAGAGTCACCTTTACAACAATCGCTTGCAAAGGTGAGGTCACATCTACAACACTCTGAGGTAGATTGCTTTTGATAAATGTTGAGACACCACCATGTGCTCTATCCATATCTATTCTTCCAGATTTATGGTGAGCAACATAACCTTTTAAAGTCATTTGATCATCTTGGAGACAAATGACAGGAGCATCATATTTTTGAGCTAAAAGTTCAAGTTCCTGCCGATTTGCTGCAAGTCCTCGACAGTTCCACTGAATAATAAAGCCACTAGCCATGGTGAGAAAAAGGAGGTAAGAAAGAGATATGTTGGTTAAAATCAATAAAAGTGTCATTTTGATGGTATGAGGTGTACTCTCGCCTTTGGTTGGTGTGGCTTTGGTACATCCTCACAGTCCATTGTTTCAAATGACCTCTCTCTGCGGATTTGAGAGAGAGGATCAAGTGAACCTTTGGATGGTTTGGAGCCTAAGGAATTTCTCTTAGGCTCCTGACTGCCACCCTGAGGGGCAGTGATGGGTTTGCGTGTATACGATTTAGTATTTTGTGATGGCTTTGGAGGGATTTTTGCTTTTGCAGTGGTAGGTTCAATGATATTTATAGGTTGTTGTGATGGTTCATTTACTGTTTGTGTAGACATTGTTGCATGAGATGGAGTTGGAGTGATGTGATTTTCAGGTGTAGGAAGAAGTGTGAAGTCTGTTGCATTGATTGGCCAGGTGATGTCGGTTTGGGTCTGAATGGATGAGAACTGAGGTTTGTCAACTGTTGCTGCCCGAGCAAGGATTTCTTTTCAGTGCTGGATTTATTTTGAACTATTTTCCTAGCTTCTGGAAAAGGCACTTGCTGTTTACATTTAACAGATTGAACCTCCTTCTCAAAAATCCATTTAGAGCAGGTTCTACTGTATGCGGGATGATCACCAGAACAGTTGACACATTTTATGGATAATCACAAGGAGTATCTCCATGGTCATCCATGAAACATTTTGGGCATTTGGAGGGATTTTTGCAAGTGTTTTTGTGATGTCCAAACTGTTGGCAACCGAAACATCTCAGAGGGTTGGGGATGAATGGGGAAACGTTAACTTTCAAAAAGCCTACATTGATTTTGGAAGGAACTGTACTCCCATGGAAAGTGAGGATGATGGTTGCAGTTGTAATTTTGTTTCCATCTTTTGTGATTATAATTTTCTGTGCCTCACTTACACCTTGATCTTTAAGATTGTCAACTATGTCTTCCACAGGAGGAAACTTCAGTTCGCTGCACCGGATGACACCCTTGATGGTATTCAGTGTCCTATGGGGGGATATTTTAACTGGAACATTGACTAGCATTGACGTCTTTATAAGATTTTTGTAATGTGATTCCTTTTCAACCTCCACCAAGATATCGCCTGATCTGAGATGTTTCACTTGTTTTGGTGTACCTGCTAAGCCTTGGATGCTTTTGGCAATGGCAAAGGGAGATAAAGAGGTGAGTAGTTTTTCTGGAGATGCGGGCTGCATAACTAAAAAGTGTGGCCAGAAATTCTTTGTTGAGGTATTGTCATCATCGGATAGATAATCTTCTAATGTTCTTTTTGGTTTTTTTGATGAAGCCATATGAGAGATGTATTGTTCGTCCGCTGTGGTCCCCAGCCTTACTTCGACTCCAACAAGGGGTATACAGAGGTGCGGGGCAGTGCCATCAGCGCACATGTAAACAGGGATACACACTGGATATACTCACAATTTATACAAATAAAAAGACATGTACAAACCCTGATTGGCCCATGAGCAATCGCCTTCTAGGAAGAGATCAAGATGGTCATTAACAATGGCTAAGTTGAACGACCACGTCAACCTCTCCCTAGGGCATGGCATTACCAGTCGATTGATCTAGACCGAGCCAAATCAGACCGCCTGTCTAGATGATAAGGGCCAAAGTGGCGTGTTGGAGATAATAGATCCGTAGATCCATCACCCCTCAACCACCAGGATCCCGTCTTCCAATTTCACAGGCCGCAGCCCACGGCAAACAAGCTACCTCCAACCGGGAGGTACGGGGACTACATCTTAGTCTGACCTCTCCCCATCGACCTATCTGGTATGGTTGAACCTACCAGGGATTAGAAATCCCAACTAGCATAGCTCTCAGGATCTTAAAGGCACACAAGCCTCTCGACCACGACAAGGTGGTAGCCCAACGGAGAGGTGTGAAAATGCAAAAATAAAAACAAAACAACAACTACTAGTATTGATTTATAAATTTGTACTTAACTAGAAAGTACCCGCCTTGCAGATAGTAACCATGACATTTTTCAAATTGACAAAAAAGATAAGAGCACTTAGATATCCGATTGCAACATCACTCATGATTAATTCTGGGCGTCTTCGCTTTAGATCCCAGTCAGATTTGAGCGTTCCCGGCAGGCTTTGCAGTCTAGTGACGTCACTGTCAATATAGGTGCTCGTCATGTCCTCGATGTAGTTCTACCTAGTCCTTTCAGATGAATTTCGCGATTAAATGGCTATCGTTCACTATAAACTCAAATATTATCCGTGGCAGCGATATATACGTATATTCTCCACAAACTTTGGTCATTCAGTAAAATTTACATATTTGTTCGTAATTTCATAATGCTATTCAGTTGAAACAGTGTCGAGAGACAGCTAGTAGTCATTGGCAATGCCGTGGACCACAACGGCAGGCCACGTAGGACGCGGTCAAAGTGTGTAGAGGGTATAGGGGCTAACCAACGATACCCCTCACTTAAAATTAACGCTCCCCTCGCGCTCCCGACCTGATGACAGATCGAGAGGGAGATGGGGAGGGCGCAACAATCATCGACTGTGCTCGCCGTCAATAAGCCAATGATGCTACTTATAGGTAGAGAATGATCACAGTAATATGCTTCGAGTAGTTGACCAAATTTTGACTTTTGAAAGTTATTTGATTGAATAAAACTGTTCAACTATAACTTTATCGAAATCATAAATAGTTTAAAATATTTCTATTGAAAGAAATATTCTTTATTTTGGCACATTGCAGAATTAGGTACCTTTTAATACACCTCTATTGGTATCTTTGGATCTTGTTTTATCGCCGCTCATATAGATATTTATAGACCACAGTTCCGCATTTGTCATTCGTCGACCATGATTGGGTCACATTTTCGAAAATTATTTACTTTGCGTATGCCACGATATAAAACACATTTGGAGTTAGTGGTATACTATTTTTATCTATCTATTAAAGTGTTGATAACTCTTCTAATGTAATACTTTTGTTGGGAAATGTTAAGAGCTGGTTCTTCATCTCATTTCAAGCATAACTAAAATGACTGGAGAAGAGTCAGCAGGAACCACTGACTTCTCCTGAAAATGTGTTTTTAATATAGAGGGTAAACAGAAAGTTTGAGTATCTTAAGTTGCCTCATATTCCACTAGAATGTTGCTTTTTATTGACCCCTGGTGGTGTTTTCAGAAATCATTGTTAGTGGCGCCACCGGTGTTACTTTTCTGAACTAAACTGACCCCCCCCCCCCCCCCCCCCCCGCCCCTTCTCGAATCCTGGACCGCAAACGGCATCCGAAGTGCGCGAGCATGCTACTTCCCGTAGGGTGTAATAAGGTCAGGATTCTGCCATAGAGCCCAGATGGCATTTTACTAGGTGTATAGAGAGAATTGCCTGTACTAAATTCGTCGCAAATGACGGTTTATGGCAGCGAGTTTATTGATGAAACAGAGCTACCAAAAAACAAAGTCATGCGTGCGATTGAAAGCTTGTCTTAAGATTATATATGGGAAAACTTTTGGGATATTTTCGCGCCCGTGTACATTTAGCTAATATGTCGAAAAAGGGGAACGGTAATCCAGGGACTTTGTCTAACATCTAGACGTACACATCTATACGATAGTCTACGCGGCGGAGATGCCTCATGCTGAGAATATCGTTAAACTGGCCATACGTTCCTAAATCATGGTACGTGTGTGTTATGAAATGTTCAATTGATATTGTGCACGTACGTTGGCATACCTGTCAGCTTTCAACAATCCAAAATCAGAAGATACCAGGCGATTTACTATACTGCGGCGTCTTTAGTTTCGGTTTCATTTTGTTTAGTTCCAATTCTGACCACGATGGACCAGGTTAGTACTTATGCTTAAGGAGTGGGCCCTTAGAGTTGATAATCATGGAAACATATGTTAATAGGATAACTTTAATTTCAGTTTATGTAGCAGATCACAATTGCTGCATGATAGTATACACACAGTTCTCAAAAACACGCAGATAGCTTTGGAACTGAAAATGTCGCCATCAACAACATTTACATTGTGTGATCTTTCCAGACATTGTGTGATCTTTCAAGATCAAATAGTTACTATGTTCAGCATATTATGAAATTCTTGGCTCTTAGCTAGAAAATAAAATTATTCTTGGGGAATGGTGGATTATTTTTGAAAGTTGGCAATTTAGTAGCTAATCTGAAGATTTCTGACCAAGTTATATAATTCATAGATGTTTACATTTAACCATCCAGAATCAGGAGATTGCGCGGTTACAATCCTGGCCACCAGGGGTCTGGTTAGTTTATTAGTTTAGGAGTGGGCTAATATATTTTACAGGTGTTGGCAAATTGATAACCATACAAGTATGATTGTGAAATAACTTTAATTTTATGTAGAAGATCACACTTGCAGCATGATGACAGATTCCCAGTTATGAAAAACACACAGAGATTGCTTTTGAACTGAAAATATCACAATAGTCCATGACCCAGAGGGTTGGTCAGTATCATATTGGGGGGGGGGGGGGGGGGGGGCAAATTCTGATGTAATTTTTTTTGAATTTACCATATTCTCTGCTTCATGGTATTTCAGTAACAAATATTTTCCAAATCAGACCCTTTTTTTCTTTTCCCAGGTAAACTTAGCTTTACATATTTACACGATCACTAAATTGCTTTTACTCACTACCCATATTCCTCATATTTCATAACTATTACATCTCTATCCATTCCCCTTGAGACATGGATCCATGCGCCTGCCTACATATTTTGGCGCACAGATCCATTCCTCTACCATACCTGCCTAACCTTTGCGCTGTGTTGCGCCTAGCGCCACTAGCTTCATACTACTTTTCATTCCTTTCATCTCCACTCCTATCACCTTGTATCGGACATTCTCTGGACGTAAGCGGCTTTCCGAAGGGCCCCGCCCTGTTTTATTACCGAGAGGTTATCATTAGTATTGGTCTAAGCCACCAGGGCTTCGAGTACACTACACAGAAATCACTGCTACTAACTGCCGGCCGCTCGCCAAATCAAATGTTGCAAACAGCCTGTCTTTGGCAGCGAATTAATCTATGAAACAGAGCGGCCAAAAATCAAAGTTATGCGTGAGATCGATAGTGTGTATTGACATAATATATGGGAAAATTTTCTGGATATTTTCGCGCCCGTGTACTTACATTACAGATGTCGCAATAGGTGAACAGGTTTATTGCATTTCTAACATGTGCTCACATGTTGTGGCTACAGGCTCGACTATACTAATCTACGCGGCCGCGGAGACGTCACCCACTAGAGCCAGTCCTTATGCTGAGAATATCGTTAAACTGGCCATAACTTCTTAAACCAGGGTACGCGTGGGTTATGGAATGTTCAATTGATATTGTGCATGTACGGTGGCAAACCTTTCAACATTCAACAATCCAAAATCAGGAGATTTCAGGCGGTTTAATAATGCGGCCTCTTCAGTTCGGTTTCGTTTTGTTTAGTTCCAATTCCGGCCACTAGGGGCGAGGTTAGTACTTAGGCTTAAGGTTTGCGCCTTTACAATCGATAATCATGTACACGTATGTTAATGGGATAACTTTAATTCTGTGTAGCAGATCACAATTGCTGCATGATGATATACACACAGTTATCAAGAACACACAGATAGCTTTGGAACTGAAAATATCACCATGAACAACACTTACATTGTGTGATCTTTCAAGATCTAATTATACTTCTATGTTCAGCATATTATGACATTTTTGGCTCTTGGCTAGAAAATAAATTTATTTTTGAAGAAGGGTGGATGATTTTTGAAAGATGGCAAATCAGTAGCTAATCTGAAAATTTCTTCAAATCAGGTGCTCTATCAGTGTCAGTACAGAGCATATTTGAGGTCTGAAATCAGGAGAGTATTGTTCAAATTAATGGAGTTGACAGGTATGCGTTGGTTATGTAATTCGGCAAATATCGTCGACTGACCAATTCATACCTGTCAACATTCAACCATCCGAAATCGGGAGATTTCACGCGGTTCACCATTGGGGCTTCTTTCGCGACCAGGGGTCAGGGTTAGAATATTAGCTTAGGAGTGGGCTATTGTATTTCACAGGAGTTAGCACATTGATAACCATAGACATATGAGTATGAAATCACTTTAATTTTATGTAGCAGATCTTATTTACCAGTCTATGACCCAGAGGGTTGCTCAGTACGATATTGGGGGGTAGGGGGGGGGGGGGGGGGGGGAATTCTGATTAATGTTTTTGAATTCCCCATATTCTCAGCTTCATGGTATTTCAGTAAAGAATATGTCCCAATCAGACCTATTCTTTCTTTTCCCAGGTGAACTTATATATTTAAACGATCACTAAATTGCTTTTACTCACTACCCATATTCCTCATATTTCATAACTGTTACATCTCTATCCATTCCCTCTGAGACAAGGATCCGTGCGCCGGCCTCCCTATTTTGGCGCACGGATCCAATCCTCTTCCATACTTGCCTTACCTTTGCGCTGTGTTGCGCCAAGCGCCACTAGCTTCATACTACTTTCCACTACTTTCATCTCCACTCCTATGACCTTGTATCGGACTTTCTCTGGATCCGCCTCTGTCATCCCCGATGATCTGAGGGGATGTGATACAGGTGAGCAATAGCTTTTACTGGAGCTGCACTCACCTCTCACGAACTTGAATGGCTCGAGCATTGGGGCAGGCGAGCCGAGCTCGAGCAGAAGTCGTCAAATCGCGAACTCGTCTATGTTTGGAACACAAACGTAACTCAGAAAGTCTAACACAAACTTTCTTATTACTGCTTATCGCTGTCATGTTTTGTTCTCAATCCCCAATGTATACAAGCAGTGTTGAGCATTGTACTGGCCTTTGTACCGCTCTATAGAAAGCAATATGTAAATATAGATATGTATTCTTCTGTGCAGGCACATTTTGAAATGAGATAACCATGTAAATGGTAGCACTTCTCCAAATATTTATTTCTTAATTGGTGGGCTGAATAATGAATATTTATTTTTAAAAAACACACGCCCACGAGCTCATGAGTCAAAATGATGGTGAGCTCATGAGTTGATCTCCCTCTGTGAGTGGAGCTCTAGCTTTTACTTCATAGACTCCTAATGGATTGTGACACGTTCCTAATATATGATTAATTACGTGTAATCGGTTGTGTAGCCATGGGGTGTAAATAGACACGATTGATGAAAGATTAATGGTTCTGACAGTTCAACCCCTTTCAGACAAAAAGGGTGTAATTGTTCTACACTGACTCTGGTTTGAGTTGATCCAGAAATGCCGTAATTCCGCGTGTATACGACGCACTTTTTATACGAAATTTACAATCACCGCCGGGGTGCGTCTTAAACACAAAGCTAGAAATCTAGCGTGTTTTACATCGAGCCCACATGCCACCGTGCGCAATGCATTATGAGCGCACGGAAATTGGAGCCAAAATGGTTGCCGGTTTAGACAATGTATGTGATAGAATTTTGAATATTTTCTTTAAATATAGTTGCCTGAAACATTAAAACCAAGGCCTTTTTGCTGGTGAATAGGTAGTTTTTTTCATTAAGGGTTGTCAGAATTATGCCAATCTTAACCTATTTACGCTAGTCCGCCCCGCGAAAAGGTTAAACCTGACAATATACACCAAACTATCGGGTCACTCCATGAAGCCGAAAATGGGGGTGCACACTATACACAAAGTTAAGGTTTATACATTATTATAAAGCATGAACATTACGGTAGGTATCGCCAATTTGTTTTCTAAAGCGCACACCAATAGAAAGTGGCTAAATTTAGTCGAGAATCGTGGCCAGTGATCACTACTCTTGTGTAAATCTTTGTTTTGATATCCATACTTCAGGGTCAACTGAGAACAGCCGACAGCGCCCCCTTCTAGATTTCCACCTTAGATGATTTCTTAGCAGCAATATTTAGTGGTGACAAAACAGAATCCTAGGTCACTCGTTCATGACTACCTACAGTTATATGACATTCAGGTTGAGACGGTAGATGATGATGATGAAAGGAACATTATCATATTTTTCGATTTAAAATTTGCTCTTCAGGCCATTTGGCTCCACGACTGGACGCATCCCTTTTTCCTTAAGGTGCTAGAATGCCTGTATTGACTAGAAACGTAGCATGCGAAATGATAATAATATTACTGGACGTGCGTGCGCCAATTCTTTGATTGTTGCGGCTGACGGCCGCTATCTCAGGTTTCTCTTCTGCGCTTCTTTTCTTCCTGTTTTGGATACTTAGGTTAAACTGGGGACAGCTGGTGATCACGTGACAACACAGATAACCATACACTGCGTTTTTTCACACTTAAATTCATTCTATTACGATCGTCTGCCAGTGGATTGTTGAATCCGTGGCATTGTCAGTGTCGATGCGCGCTGTCTGTTGTTAATGGCCGTGATAAGGAAGGTACTATTTTCATGAAAATGAAAGGTTACCCCTCGTGTTCTTATGCTACCTCTTTGCTTGGTTATGCACAGGGATAAGAATTTCGATTGGTTCACAAGGGTCACGTGGGAAGGTGCTCGTACAAACTCACATGACCTCGTCAAGATCTCCAGCTGGGGAAATTAGTTCATGAAGAAGCCAATAGATGTAGCTGACAGGTGGGCACGTTCAAAAGCATACTGAACACTGAACTGTTCCACAATTTTTTATCTTCTTTCGATAACAACTTGGGGTGGGGGGGGACCACCCTTTGTCTCTAGAATTTAGTGAGATTGATTTATTTCTTCTCCACCTGACGATTTCTTCTCCATCTGACGTGCGGTCGCGGGCGCCCTGTCTCCGCACAATTTCGTGTGTCCTACCAAAACATTACACCCTCAATCCCAAATTTCACCTCTTGAATTGATTTCCAGTCATGTAGGCATTAGGAGTTATGAGAGCTGCTGCAGACAACGCATGTGATTATTTTATGCAGATTGTATGGCATTTAATGACCTCTATATGCCTTTAAGCAGCCATTCATTGAATCATTCATTCAGCTGGGTTCCTATTGGCGGGTTAGCCTGGTCGCTATAGTAATGTGTGTCATTGTGTGGGACTGTCAATGGTGCTCCTGCAAGTGATAGCTTTCATGTGTGTCTAGTATATTTGGAGATCATACAGGACATATAATCCGACTCTGTTTGTACGAAGTCTATATGTAGATATATTAGGTATTACCGATATGAACCTGTGCGGCTAAATAAATTCCTAATGTCGTATGTGCCCACTGTATGTACCTTCTAAGTGGTAGAAAAACCTCAGGCGGTACGCCTAACGTCTATAGTGACCTTAAGTCCCTCAGTGGTATCCAGCGTAAATTCCTGTTTATGTATTATAGAGACCCTAATGCACTCTGTGTTTATCCAGTTATCCACTAAATGGGTAGACGTATCCAGTTTTCATGTTCAAACTGTGCAGTAACCTTAATTCCTAATGACATCTCTTCTCTTCCAATCCCACTTAATTAACAGAAGCTAGAATTATAGTTATACTTAGCAAATACAAGAAAATGAACTAAGAGTTATAATGGCGCTTTACTCATATCCTAAGACAAGTCCTGGAAACTTATTCTGGTCATAGTCGCCCGTGTTGTCGAAATTATTAGTCTCTTAGGGGATTATCCTATCCCGGGCTTAAGTACAAGATTCTCTCTGTACATGCCATGGATATATATACCTGCTACAATCCAAAGTTCTTCCATTTGTTCAAATAAGTAACCTATCTTACATTTCCCTAGCAGTATTGGGAGGATCTCCTCCGGATTTTCGTTTATCCTAGGCTCTAGGCTAACCGCGCATTGCTCAAGATCGGAGAACATGTTTCTTCTTCTCCGTTCTGAGGATGGGCATTGTAAGGCAAGGTGGTTCATGACAAAGCATAAACTAGATAATATATGCAAAATAATAGGATCGAATGAATGGTCATACAAGACGTTTTCTTATGTTATGTATAAACTTCGAAATAGGACATTTACTGAAGCTTTGGTATATTTCATTTGGAAATTGGAATTTCAATTATCGTCAGAGTTTCTTCCCTATTTAGGTTCATTTGTGACCAGCCAGTTGTAAGGAAACCGGAGTACCCGCCAAAAATTACCGCCTGACCCCAGGTCACTTGCATTTTTCTCACATGCCCCGGCCAAGATTCGAACCTGGCCAGTGAGAGAGACAGCTAGCAGTCAGTGGCAATACCTTAGACCAACCATTCATCAGGGCAGATCTGTGCTATAACATACTAATTAGACGCTTATGTGTGCATTCTAAAACTATTGGACATTTCAAGAAGTCTAAGAACCAGAAAACAAGAACAGAACGTTTTAAATGTTTAATTGCCATTACCACTCACCCAAGGTATAAAACAACGAGGAAAAAATGACGTATACAACAAAAAAGCTACTTTGTCAAGTTAGGTTATTCGGTTGGCTAAATGTTTCTCCCTCTATTACCTCAATATGCACATTTTAATCACAGAGAATGAATTACATATGTCCAATCCATCCGAATGTAAAGATATGTGTATAATCTATGCGACTGATACGATTCAAACATTTCATTCCTTACGTGTTTTAATGCAGATAGCCTTAGCATGATGTACAGCATTTTCGCAGTAGATCATTTTGCCTCTTCATTTATTATTTGTTATTCTCTTATAGTGCCAATATATTATGGAATTGAAAGTAGAGATCCTTTCATGTAATTTACATATTGAATCATGTTGTCAGCATGATGTCTGATGTCAGACTTAGATAACAACAATGTAGCTTATACGTGTACAATATTTCAGGAATTGGTAAGAAGTTAAAATGATTGGGATCATGTAACTCGAAAGACGTATAGTTATAAATACTATGTTATTTATATCATAAATGCATGTGAAGACGTTATTGTTAAGCGCATTTCTATCATTTGACTGGATCACTAAAACAATTGCAATTGATTTCAGACCATACCTGCCCAAGATTATCCATCTTTTCAAGCAAACATAACAATCGCAAATAAAATCCATGTCAGTATGACATTAAGTTTGTACTGCCTGACTGAATTATGTTGGTGGTTTTCTGGTGGCCATACTGCTACAAGACGTACGGGAGCACCACTGCCACCACCGATTTTCATAGGGAAGGCATGAAGAGTTGTGTTCTTATGAGGGAGTTGTCCAATATTATGCACCATCTGCACATTCCAGATATTTGCCTTTGCTGTCTCCACTAGGCAGGGTAGTTCTGTGCTAGGCCCATTGTCGATTGATGCTGTGTCACTTCCTATTCCAATGACTTTACGAGAAATAAGCAGTTCGCATGCATCTATATGATAACCAGGATGATGATTACCACTTCCATTTAGATTTTCTGTGCCAAAAAATGCAGTCGTGTTGAAGTAGTGTTTTTCCCAGCCGGAATTCATTAGAAAAATAGAACCCGACTCGATCTTTCCATGTGTCCGTTCCCATAACAAGATGTCCTCTCGTGTGACTGCATAATCACGATTTGTAGCAGCTTTGCCAGTTACATCAATAACAAGAGCAGGTCCAATGAGTTTCTCTACTGGAATTTCATCTATGTTCCAGATGTGATCATTTTTCGATGTATCAGCAGCGTGAGAAGGCGCACCCATGTGAGTTCCACCATGTTCCGATGATACTCCAAATGAATTGTAATACACCCTGCAAAAAGACAGACCATACGTTTTGGTAAGACTGCATAAAGGGAGAGCGTATTTCGTACGAAACAAAACATACATATCAGGAAGGTAATAGGTAAAATGCTTAGATTTGGAGAACTAAAAACAATACTATCATTATTTCATTTACAAGTTGTAATTAAACATATTTAATATCATCATACTTCATCTATGCAACGTTAGATCCTGACTTAATGGCAAAGTGGTCTAAGGGGTTGCCATTGAGGATTTGCTGTCTCTCGCCACTAGCCGGGTTCAAATTCTGTCCAGGGCATTTGTGAATGTTACCAGTGACTTCGAGTTAGATATGTAGTGATTCTTTGTTGAGAACGTTTTCTTCACCACTTAGAACTGGCTAGTCACAAATGGCAGAAAAAGTTAGGATAATCAACAGTCCAAATTCTTTTACCACATTAATTGATTGTAACACTATTGCAATCCTATCCAATTTATTATCTCAATGCATATATAAAGGACTTTTTAAAAAATGCAAGAAATGTATGTTGTAACTGGTGGAGAAAACCGGAGTACCCTTTGAAAACCACCGCCTAGCCCCAAGTCACTGGTATCTTTCTCACATGCCCCAGGTGGGATCCGAACCCAGACAGTGGTGAGAGACAGTTAACAGTTAATGGCAAAGCCTTAGACCTCACGGCCAACAGGGCATGCCCTGCAAGATATGTAACCTCCCAAATAGCTAACCCCTGGAGGAATAATCGATGTTGAAATACTACTTTAATTGAAGTGTACTTAATTGGGGTTTCAAAAAATAATGTCTATCCATGAGATAGAAGAAAGGCAGGACATTTACAGGAAATAGTAATTGAAATAACTTGTAAATAGTGGTTTCACAAAGATCAGATGTCTAGAATCTTACCAAGGACCTTTTCCATTCCGTTGGCCTTTCATGCGCTGGTGTAGTTTCCAACCGTCTTTCCTGTAGCTAGGTGCATACTGAGTGTGCTCATCGAACCTCCAGCTCAGATCTACCATTTTGGTATAATGATCATGACAATGAACATTGACAAAAACTATCAATGTGAGAAGTGAGGTAAAAGCCAACATAGTCGAAAGGTACGGAACTTATGAACACTTTCTCTCTCTAGTGCTGCGATGCTTCTGAGAGTCCAGATCATTCAGAATTCCTCTTAAATGGATATCAAATGAAATGTATGTGATCTTGAATAAAACAATTGGTTAAGTTCAACTAATTGATCCAAACGTTTAAGAGGGCTCATGTGCAGTCGGGATATTTGATGGATTGTGTACCTAATGAGTCATGTTATTTATGAGTGGGTGAAAGACTCCCTTTTTATGGGTAAACCGGGGTTCATGTTGAGGTAGGTATTAACCACAGCGAGGATTTGGAATTTGGAAATTGATTTTTTGTCACTTTTTCTGCCACATTGTGGCTTATTCGTGACTAGCCAGTTGTAACTAGTGGAGGAAACCGGAGTACGCGGCGAAAAACCACTGCCTAACCCCAAGTCACTGGAAAATTTCCCACATGCCCTGGCCGAGATTCGAATCCAGGCAGTGGTGAGAGACAGCTAGCAGTCAGTGGCAACGCCTTAGACCACACCGCCATCAGGGCGGGCTTTTTAGTACTTTGGAGAAACTGACACTGACAGTTAAAATTTGGTATGACTATCCATTGCTGTATGTATAGGTTTCAAATCAAGCTGCTAGCACGTAAGCTAAGTGCTAGAGACTTTTGGTTAGGTGGCGGTACTTCCAGGGTACTCTAGTATAAATCACTTTCCACAAAAATTAATGCTGATAAAAGCAGACGAATACAGATCCAGTGTTTTTTTATATGTGAAGGTATGGTTATTAGGCAGTTAAGTCTGATAACATGTCTGTAACCTGTTATGAATCAAATATAAGAAGGAAAATTCTGAATGTCATAAGAATAAAGGCACACACATCTCAGCAGTATGATGAGTTTCAACACATATTCTCATCATTGTATCAACAACTTTTTTACAATAGACTTTTAAAAGCACATTTCCTGAAATTTTGTTCGCTTTTAGTTTCTATCCTACCATAATCCTTATGAACAGATAGGCCAGGTATTTTATTCATGCAATTAATCTACACGCAATTCCAAATTGGCCAGCACATGGAAGGTGCAGACACCTAGTGGAAATGCATGAGACTAAGATGGTATTCCGCAGCAGTTTAGACCTATACAAGCTTTAACTATCATAAACGGTCCTTTCTATAAAGTACGGTACTTGTTCAATGGCACTGTTGTAGACGAAAGTATGTTTCTTAAACAGTAAAGCAAAGTTCAGGGTATAGCTGTACTAACCAACAGCGTTTTAAACATATTAGGGTAGCTTATGGAGTTAATTTCTCTGACTCTAGCCTATTCCATTTGGCATTTCTGCCTATACAAAGTATACATCATGGTTCAGTCGCCTGATGAGTTGTATACACTATCATTCATTCCACTTAACGGAACACACACACACACATGAATATATATATATATATATATATATATATATATATATATATATATATATATATATATATATATATATATATATATATATATATATATATATATATATATATATGTGTGTGTGTGCGTGTATATATATATATATATATATATATATATATATATATATATATATATATATATATATATATATATATATATATATATATATATATATATATATATATATATATATATATATATATATATATATATATATATATATATATATATATATATGAATTCCATGGGGCCGTCATGATATACTAATGTTCCAGAGACCCTGTGAAGGTTATTGATAGGAAAATTTGAATAATATATCCTGATACTGTACTTACATTCTGGTCAGTTTCATTTGGGTCAACTTGTAAGGATTTCAGATTCCCTTTGAATTGTATGAGCACTGCATTGGAATCTATATTCTCTATTATCATTTTTCCGGTTTATTTTGCTGTCAATGTTTTCAATGGAATCAAAGGAAAGCTGTTTATATTAACTGTATGGCACTACATGTTGATGGTGTTTCTGTGCAAGTATAACATATGTTCTCATTCATCAATTTCAAGGGAGTTATTAAGCAATTGATAACAATCATTTATTGTCTACGGAATGAAGAAGAGGTACATATTCACTGAGTTATTCAATACATATGTTTCTCTCTTTTCTAAATAGAACTAGGACATAATGAACAAAACTAAAATGTCCTCACTGTAAAACAATTACAGCAGATTACTGGTGTGATAATGCGTGGCCACATATCATAAACTTTAAGTGTGACTTGTTTTAAAAATCCCTAAGGGCACTTCATTAACACCTCATGAATAGTCCTTAATTATTCCAACACTGACATTGAACCCTTTGCGTTAAAGGTCAATCGCCCAAATCAATTGTCTGTCTGCACTTTGTTTTTTAAAGTGTGTTTTGTTATTCTTAACCCTTTCGGAATAGGGCAGGTATCGTATTTCGTATAAGTTCAATTGAACCCTTTCCAATCAGGAATGTCTTTCGGTGAATTTGAAAATATGCATAATTTTGATATTTAACATACTCATAAACTATATATTTTTGGACGTTTGATAAGTTGATAACAGTTTGTATATACATGTATATATATCACGCTATTGGGACCTTAGGGTGATAAATTTGTTAACGCAATGCATACTGATTGCATTTGTTGTCACGTAACAGGAAATAGCGAATAAGAGTGACAATCAATACTATTTAAATGATATTCTGTCTGGTAGCTTGATATGCATTGATATACATTGCATTTTAAAAAGGTATTAAGGCAGACATTTTTACAAAATTTAAAAACTGACATTTTTTAATCTACCTAAAACGTAAGGTTCGAGCATGGAAAGCTTGTAAAAGGTTATGATTAAATACACTTAAAAATAGTCCAGTAAGGCAAAGGCTTTGCATCCCACATCATATTAAAAGGAATACATTGAGTAAATAGACTGAGTATCTGAGAGATGTACACTATTTTCCCCGACATAGACGATTATTACCTATGGATATGGAATGGCAATACACATATTAAAAAATCAATGGAGGAGTTTATGTTGTCATATTATATAGGACCTCGTCTAGATATGGATCATTTTTGCAGCATTATAATATACTCTGCCTTTTCACTTTTATAAAGTTGTTGTCGTGATCTAATTGCTCGTGATCTAATTGGGTTAAATATGATGTAAAGTTTTTCTTAAGAAATAATCAAAAAGATTCCCCCCCCCAAAAAAAAAAGTTTCTCCTTCATCCTTATCGTATTTTAAGAGACAAGCAGACACTTTTTGTTACCAAATGCATCAGTGTCTAAGAGAACGGTTGGCTTGGATAGCTCGACAGTAATAACACAACACATACGAAGGTTAATAAACATATTTATTAAGGCTCAGATAAATTACAGCTCATCTAGAAGATGCTTGAGCCATTCCGATGACATATTACATTCACTACATGAACACAAAGAAACAACAAAGTTTCAGTAAGGATATTTCCATCCCACAACAATTCTAGCAAGACAAGTGGCTATGACTTGCCATCCAGTTTACAATTGGTCATAACATTACTGTATAACTGGTATTTTCACAGACATTTACTTTCCGTAATTTTTGATCTTCCCATGATAGCCCCAAAATAACATCATTCAAATACACATCTATGTAGTGATAAATATATAGTGTGTGTGTTTGAATGCGCGAATTTAAAATATCACAAATACCTCCAGCAGGGCTGTAAAGCTAATTTTTTAGCTTATCAAATTAAAGCCGTATACAGTAATAGATATGATAAGAACATATCTTCTATGGTTGGTAAGTACTTAAATGCACTACCAAGAATTGTTATGGGCTAGAAAACCTGTGAAATTTCTTTTCTCTCTGTGGGAGTCATCGATCACTAATTTGATTGGAACTTGTCAAATTTGCCACCTCTATATACTACACCTCCTACACCTCCATCAGTTGAAATATTTCCGACTAATGAAGGTGTATTCCCTAAAACTCAATATCAATACTCTACACATGCATGTGTATTTTTTTTACATTTACAAAGCCTTTTTGGTATTTAGCCCGTCGGATATCACTCTATGTAGTTAGTAATATCCACCAGTATTGCCATTTTCGTTGATTTGTGTGTTTGGGAAATATTTCATGAAAATGAAATATCTAGGTCAAGTTAGGAATAGAAGTAAACACACGAAACGAATATCCTTACTCTGCAGCAAACACATAATTCTATTAGAGAATTTTTGGAATTCGGAATTAGGTCATTGGTAACTTATTTCACATACGTTGAGCCCTTTCAGTTGTTAATGATTGACTATCATCACTAATCATCCGAATACTTTGTGTATAGATGGGCAAGGGAAGTATATTTACATAAGATGGATGAAGTTCATTAAATGCAATGTACTACCTCCATCGCATAGTCTCACTCACTATATTTCACTCTAGCAGTGATATTGACATCTGATTGATATTATTGACTAGAGTGACCTTCTGTCTATTTCATTTTGAATAAAAGTCATACAATAATATCCTGAAATGGTGGGATGCAGCACTTAGTAGCTTAAACATTGCTCCAAACAGTTAACATTCTTGTCATAATCATATCCAACAAATAAACTGATGTTTTGTGAAGCATGTAACTTAAACATTCTAAAACGATAAGTGTGTAAAGAAACGAAAGGATGCTTTAGAGATGTTTATATGAGGCTTTGTTTGCAATTATCAAGGAGTGGGTGGTGTGTGTGTGTAGAAAAGACACGTCATGAATGCGGATGATTTCCACTAAGACTCAAATAAAGGCCTTCACCTGTTACCGGTAATTCATATTGAATATTGCCTTTTTTCGAAAGCTTGCCAATGATTTACATATTTTCCTGATTATAGGAAGATGAATCCCCCCCCCCCCCCCGAAAGAAAAAGGTCAAACATGTATGCTGTATTAATAATAATGAGTGCTGTTTTGAAATGTGATCAATGATATGTTTTATATGTTGCTTATGAGATGATGAACATAAAAGTGAGATGATGAACAAAAATTCAAAATACACAGATTTTGCAGTTAGTAAAATGAAAGAAAAATGGAGTTGGGTAACATTTTAGGACAGAATATTAAAACATGGAGATATCCCAAAATACGTTTACCTCGTGATTTACCGTGTCTCATAATTCCACCCCAATGCATTTTAATATGGATTTAATGAAATAACCGATTGGCGCTAAAGTTTGATTTCCATATACCCAACTATGATTCCAGTGTTTTCTTTATTGAGGTGAATATCTAAACAAAACATGCATCATCCATATTCTACATAGATGGTAACTTATGTTTCGAATGAGATGGTATATGTGAAAAAAAGAAGGAAGGAAAAATGGATTTGTACGTTGCTTTCAACAGCTTCGGTCATACCTGGGACTGGGAATAATTCCTTCTCTTCACAAATAGTCCCATGGTGTCTTACAATCGTAGAAGCACCATGGACAGCCCTCCACAAAGCTGCACATATATGTAGTAACCAGGTCTACCCGCTAATAAAGATCCTGGAACCTCACGCTTGGAAACAGGTACCAGAACCACTAGTCCATGGCGAGTCCCCTGATATATATATATATATATATATGTATATATATATATATATATATATATATATATATATATATATATATATATATATATATATATATATATATATATATATATATATATATATATGTATATATATGTATATATATATATATATATACTAGTATATATATATATATATATATATATATATATATATATATATATATATATATATGTATATATATATATATATATATATATATATATATATATATATATATATATATATATATATGTATATATATATATATGTATATATATATATATATATATATATGTATATATATATATATGTATATATATATATATATATATATATATATATATATATATATATATATATATATATATATATATATATATATATATATATATAGTTGGTGAAATTAAGTTAATTTCAAGCAATACACCCAAAATGTGTATCAAAATTAAAATTGAGAAGTCAGCATGGAATAGATATATTGCTATATAACTAAACTATCCAACATTGGTACAGACTCATGAGATTTTCATTGATTCTTAATGATATATTTGTCATTTTAATGCCATTGTAGGACGTTATAGGTCTACCAAATGCTGTTAGTGTGGAATCTGGAATTCAATTTATTGTTATTTTTCTTTTATAGTAAATCTTGAACAAGTTGACGTATTAAGAACATCAACAACTTAGCAATCGTTTTGCTATTATAGTCTGAACATATACTGATGAGGTAATAAGATAGGTTGTAAGGTGTGTCCAATACCTTCAACCATGGCTTTTTATATGTACTACTCTGCCATTTCCCACAGAGGTTAGTAATTACATGTAAGCTCAATTTTATGACAGGCTAATTTTCCAAGTCTCATGTTAATATGCATATGAAAGACACAAAAGACATCCTGGCAGTAGGAATTAGTAGATCACGCCTGTTTTATGTCTAGTGAAGCCTGTTTAGCACATACTGCATAGGTGGAAATTTACAATGTGTAAAGCAGTATCATCACCTTTCTGGAAGTGTTAATTGAAATCAATAATATGATATCACAAGCTCCTTTCAACCAACACTTGGTGGGATAGAAATTCCTCAACTGCTAACGGTAATCGTCCTACACATACAGGGATGATGGTATTTCCAATCTCTGTTTAAAAGTTATGATTCAATTAAAAGGCGTTTTCATTTGATGCTTCAATGCTTCTACAGTGTCCATTAATGTGATGATGGCTATGAAAGTGCTGTTGTTGATGCTAATGAAAGGATTATACCAAGGGTACTGTAGGTTAAGTCTTATCAATATGAACAAGTGTGTTGGTAAATGGCAACTTATTTAATGATAACATATAGTATTTTGATCAAATTTGTCTTTTATCTGCAAGCCCAGGGATACATGTGGGTATGTGTTTATATATGTAATGTATGTGTTTTGTATGCATGTGTGTGAGTGTATATGCATGTGTGTGTAACGATATTTATATATATATATATATATATATATATATATATATATATATATATATATATATATATATATATATATATATATATATATATATATATATATATATATATATATATATATATATATATATATATATATATATATATATATATATATATATATATATATATATATATATATATATATATATATATATATGTATATATAAATATATATGTATATATAAATATATATAGGTGTAGGACTGAATATAATGTGGAATTGATTTCAGGATACCCATTTGCATGACAATGATTACTTCAGAATTGGAGTGATGTGATGTATGTGTTATAATATTGCTGACGCGATTTTAGAGATTGAGTGGTATGGTGATGGTATATTTGGTATAATTGCTTCCAATGGAATTGTTCACTGAGTTGAGGATAATGGCAATGTGCTACAGCCTATGCCAGTGAACTACCAGAAGCGTATATATCAAATATATAACAATGATGAAATGGTTCAATGACGAATACATATTTATATGCACTGCAGAAATGTGTGATAAATGTTAGGGAAATGGTGTGGAAAGTGACAGTTACAGTGGGATGAAGATGTCAATAATGAATTGCATCCGATAGACATTTGCAGAAATAGACATTTTGCTGTAAATACCTCTGAGAAACGTTTTGGAGGAAGGCATCCAAACTGGTATGTTTTATCGATTGTTAAACATTCTAAGATTCTAACCAGATACCTTTTAACAACCATTAACTGTGTGTCATGAGCCTTGAGCAAATATTCATAAGATCTTAACTTCCAAAGGTCCATCGGAATATTGAATAAGTGCAATTGATTCACATATATTGTATTTGTTAACATATTGATTTTAAATAATATCATTACGCAAACGTCTGTAGAGCAAGCAATCACATGGATACCTACATCATCAGTTTTATGTAAATCACACTCATATTGTGAGAAAGTCATTAAATGCTAGGTTCTTTTTACCACAAGGAAACAGTAAAAGAACCAGCAGGTCAGAGTCTGTAACTTTGGTGAAGTAAGGACATGACTGCGTAATTGATCGATATACTCATAGGGTAAGTGGTGACGATGCAGTGGTGATGGTGATCGATATGATAATGATATATTAATGATGAACGAATCGCAACTGTGTATATATATGAATATATATATATATATATATATATATATATATATATATATATATATATATATATATATATATATATATATATATATATATATATATATATATGTGTGTGTGTGTGTGTGTGTGTGTGTGTGTGTGTGTGTGTGTGTGTGTTAATGTGCGTGTCTATGTGTATATGTATGTGTGTGTGTTTGGTTGGCTATATGACCAATAGCCGCGATGGCGGAGTGGTTTAGGGTATTGGTGCCAACTGCTCTCTCACTACTTTCCTATTTGAGCTCTAGCCAAAATGTGAGAAAGTTGCTAGTGACTTGGGTCTAGGCTTTGATTTACATCCAATACTCCAATTTCCTCTACTTGACAATGATCTCATGTAGCATGGAGGTTACCTGACAGCCTGTATGGTGGAGCCATCTAGAGTTAACCTGTGAAACCACTGACGGATCGCTAAAGGTTAGTTTACTAGTTGATATGCAAACTTTTGACTCATATTTTACTCATACAACCGAGGTAGATGAGTCAAAATGAACAATACATATTGATATTCTTTACACATTTAATGATCACGTTTATATCCCTTTGCTCACCCCAAATGTGTCCAAAAAGCAGAGACAATATACTAGTTTATAAGATGACTCCAATACATTTTAAAGAAATAGTATCTTGATGGAATTTACTACTTGTGATAATCCCACTGAGAAGGGTATCATCCTTTTTAGAGTTGATTTTGTATAAAGTTCCTTTTCTACAGTGATTTTTAAAAAGATAAAGGTGAAAAGATATTTCAATAGAAAGCAAAATAATCCCTTGTTTAGGTAATGGATGTTGATATATTTTCTTTTTCTTGACCATAAGCACATGATATTGTCAATGTAACTGCACATGAGGTTGTGATGCAAAACATGTTCAATGTACTGTAAGTGCTGCATTTACATACATAAGTATATTATATGAAACAATTACAGAATCAGAAATGTGAGTAATGATTGCAGATGACAAAAGTATATGTTAAGTACCCGTCACTTTTATAGACCTAAATTACCAACGTCTCTAGATTTTACCAGTGCTTTGCTTTACTTAGCCTTTCTAAACATCACTAATGTAAAGTAGATCCTCCATTTCTTTTGAGGTATGGAACATTAATTTAGTTTGTTCCTTTGGCATAAAACAACCTGTTTTTCAGAGTTTCTGACATTTTTGTCATCAAAGGTAAAGTACACTCCGAAAAAGTCGGGTATGGCATTTTCACAAGTTTTATGTGGTCTTATGTATATATGTGTGTGTATATATGTATGTATGTATGTATGTATGTATGTGTGTGTGTGTGTGTATGTATGAATGTAGGAGCGAGGATCTTAAGGTGGTGATGCGATAAATGCAAAGAAATAGATGCATTTATTCAAGTTAATTTCCATTTTGATCACTATTTAGACAAATTATGTACGTATTTTGAAAAAAACAGCAATTATGGGTTAATCAAATGCCCTTATGATGGTTTCTAGTAGTAGCAGAAAAATACAATTCCAGCGAAGGCAGCTCCTGCAGTTATAAGTATGTTTTTCATGGCCATTCCTGCCTTCATCTGTTTAGGTAAGATAAAACAATTTTGATACATTCACATACGGAGAGTAACCAAAATTCTGGCAAGTTTATACATTTTGAAAACAAAGGTTTTGATACTAAATATATATTTGCTTTTTGATAAGGTATGTTCAAAGTTGTTAAACCATGAGTCCTCAAAATGCATATGGGCTAATGAGTTATTCTATTGCCCTTTACTTACGTAACAAGATAGCAATTATTATATCTTAATAACTTTCCATGTAAAATGTAAATGTAATCTTTATTTTAAGTCGGTATATCAATTGCAAGAAACACGAGCTACTAAGCTCTTCCATGTGAATGGAATAATTTGTAACACTATGCACCATCAACTGCTTCTCAATGTTAAACTGTTTTTAATCATTTTCATATAGATAGTTTACTTTAGTACGTAAAGAAAAGACTGCAGTAATGCAAAGCGCACAGATGACGCTGACGCGCCAATTTGCCATGATAACCCAGCTTTTAAATGATAGTAAATTTACTTTATTACCTTCTTCCATCTCAACACAGAATTTCAATACTCTTGTCATTGGTCCATTTCAATATGAGCATCACGAGCTCCCTTCATAGTCCATCGCTGTTGTAGTACACACACTCTAAGAATATACACAATGGTTTAAGAACTCTACAACATGTAACTTGCGCTTGAAAAACTATATTCATGGTGGAATATCGTTTGAAACACCTTCAGATATGTAGATTCATACAAAACTATTCTCTGTGTTGTTATGAATAGTGTGATTATTTTGATGAGGGAGAAGTTTATCCTTTACATCCAACTCGGTTTCAAAGCGTCCCACGCCGTTGACTTTGATGTTGACCAGCTTCCGGGTCGAGTCGTGCATCTTACCACTGGCAGAGCCACCACTATCTGAGCTGTTATTTCCGCACGCATTGTGTTTGTGATACTGGCTCTCGGGCTTGCTAAAGCGCATGCTATGGGAGGTGATTCTTGTGAGATTGGGATGACGTACACAGGCACAGCATTTACAGCAGGGGAACCAGCGACGCCACAGGACTTGCAAATCAGCCTGAAAGAGTGAAAGAAAACATATTTAGCATGACGTATTATTATACCTCACATGAAGATACTGTATTCTGAGTGGTCTAGGGAGATGGTCCAAATATGTTATAGAACTCAATCACTCAACAAAGGAGGTTAAACGTCAAGCTCCCTTCGGTATGATAAAACAAATATGACATTCCTGTGCCCTCGTGGGACAATGCTCATTCGCGGTAGACAATTATGTTAGCCACCACACAGGTATTTCATATTTGTATAATGGTTGTTCTCTTTTTATGCAATGTAACATTCTTTTTGAATCCATCAATGCTCAGGATGGCAAGTTTGATTGAATCAAATTTGATTTGATAGAGTGCATACCACCTTTATTGTACAAATACAATAATATACGTAAGAACATCATGTATAATCTCTATTACACAAGTTGACATGTGAATACTGCTGTATCCTATATATTCATTTGTCTGATTGCAACCAATTTACTATGTACATTTGACCGGCATATATGAAAATATAAATAAAAAAACCTAAAATAAAGGAAAAAGGTAATTAGAGCACCACCAAGAATGCCCCAATAAACTACGGCTTAGATCCTTGCAACTTCTAGGGAAACTCAGAAGGTAGTTTTTTAATATGTTACTGTTTGTGCTACCTTTCACTTGCTAATATGTCCATTATATTGTGTAATGGCTTGTGAGCTTTGCCATTTATCGAGTACTCTGGTAATGATTGGGAGAAAAACAATAGATGATAAAGTAATCTTGACTCACTATAAGGATAATAAGCTTCTGGTATTGTAAATGATTGCATACATCCATAATGTACTCGCAATGCTGATGTAGTAAATGGGCAAATGTCATTAAATCCTTAAGCATGACGCTCCGCAATGCCAACACCACAAACGTGGTGTTTATAAGGCAGTTACGCTATGTAATCATTCATAACACGAGGAAATTAGCGCGACAGTATTTCTGAAATCTACTCTCCCATATCCACTATTTCTTCATTTCCACTCTGTGATGTTTCCCCTTAATGCCAATCAATGAAGATATGTTGGCTGAAGAAATAAACTGTTGTTATTCAAATTAAATAGATGTTCGTCACAGGCGATGTGGCAGTTATGCAGAGGCACTTGCCATGGACTTGATTTCAACGATTTTCATCAATTACAGTCATAACTTCAGCAAAGTGGGTACTCAATAAACACGGTTTATCATAGTTGGGTGGTCATAAATGGAGGCCTGGTAACTAGTGTGTTTCTGGTTTGATTTATTAGGCTCTGATATAAATGGCCTCTACGTCAGATCTAATGAAGCAAGAGAGAGAGAGAGAGAGAGAGAGAGAGAGAGAGAGAGAGAGAGAGAGAGGGGAGGGAGAGAGATTGGCGATGTCGCCAACACCTATAAACGAAGTTGATTGTGTGTTTTGTCGTGCAATTGCTGTTTTGTAATCGTATAAGACTAGATTACATCAAATAAAATTCCTTCCTCGTCGCTTTGCCATTTTCTGAAATCACTACGTAGCTGGACTATGTATGGAATGTATTAGCATGTTGTGATTGTCACGAATTATGACCGCCCTGTAGTAAGCAATCACACCTAAATATCTACAAACAGCAGCGACTATTCGTGGTTAAATATATTAAAGATTTTGGAAAATTCATTTTCCTTTATCAAGTTACTAAACATGTAACTGCAAGGGCTTTGACCGATTAATAAGTTGAAATTGTCGAGTAGATCTTGCATATTGTTGACAACAATTTTGAAATTAAGAAAAATGTTGTTAAATACTTGGGTCGTTGAGGATTCATTTATCAAAAGTTCTCCGTTATATAATATCAATCATGCTTAGGCCTGATTGAGTAAATGATATTAATATTCCCAAATTTTCCGAAGTGGAACAGGTCCGGGGAGAATAAAAAAATATAATTTAAACACAATATATCTTGTTGCTGAGATCTTAAGAACATACCAGTTAGAGTGTGAAATGAATATATTACATAGAAAACACAAGGTAATAATTAAAGCCTGTAACAAAAAATGTGACAGTCCGAAGAAACTGTCTTTTCGATATTTCGCAATAAAGGCAATTTAAAAAAAAACAGTCGATCCGATCTCTAGGAAGCTGGCCGCTACAAGGGCGATGATTAGCATGTCTGCCATGGCTATCCAAGAGAAATGACGTTTTAGGCTGTTTAACCCTCCTGGGGCACTACATGGCGTTGTTCGGGTGATGTTTAATGGTATAGTAAAACCATTTGTCAAAGTCAACATTTGGTACAGGACAGGTTCCTAAGGTAACGGCGGAAAATTAAAAAAACACAGAAAATCACTGAGATTCATCAATTGGGGAGATTTAAGGCTTGGGGAATATAACTGTTCTTCAATGTAGCCTGTGATTATTCATTGACTGTCAAATATATTTCATTTGACTGTGTTGATTTTTCATCAAATCCCGAAATAGACATTTTAATGTTGAAAAGGTTCCTCCAGACGACATTAATCTTATTTACATGAGATTGGTCAGTTTTACCGATTGTGAGACATTCTAGGAATTTATGGTTTCTTTTGAAAGAACTTTACGTGCCTTATACTTTGAAACTGTTCATTATTTTGTGATCAGTTTCATTTATTTATTGCTTTGTTGTTGTTTTCAACAATAACAACGGACCATTTTTACACAGATGTTATGACACTTAACCCTATCAAAGCTGAGGCTAGCGACTTTCGTTCAAAGCACAAGAATGCAAAGCTTTTTGAAAAACTTCTAAACCCTGTCATGCTGGTATTCATTAGATAGCTCTCACTGAGTACTCTCTGATGAGTACCCACGTACCAGGGTTTCAGTGATCTTTCAGGTCCTTTTGATCAATTCGTATTAGCCAACATCAGCATAAGGGTTGAAATGGTCTTTGTGTGCCAATGTGCCTTTGAGCACTCACTCATTCATTTGGGTATTAGGCGTGTGGGTGGGTGGGTGCTATACATACCCTAAAGCTGTCGTTCATGAAGCCGTATATGATGGGGTTGGTGAAGCTGTTGGCCATGGCCAGCCAGTGGACAGAGTAGTAGATGGCATTGAAGAGACTCTCCTGACCCTCTCCGGGAAGGTCATGGTTGAAATCCAGGACTAGGAAAAACACGTGAAGAGGAAGCCAGCAAATTCCAAATAAGGCCACGACCACCACTAACATCTTGATCACCTGAAGAAAAGAATGTGCATTTTAGTATTTATTGTAATACAATCAGTTAATTTTTTTGATTATGATAGTGATTTTCGGTGTTCATTTTGTACAAATACAACTGTGCATTGTTATATTCAATGTATGTAAATCGTGTGTTTTGTAGAATACATAAATTAGATGTTAAACCGTACAAAAGGTATTACCAATTACCTAAACGAGAGATAAAAACCTCTATGTGACTGGTTTTACTAATTGTCAGTCTGCTTTAAAAAATTACTTCTATGTTTACGGAAGGGGAAGCGTCCCTATCTTCTTCACGATACGACACTAATATGTGATTCTTGCACTACATGCGTGGGTTGCCCGGGCATACTAAACAACTGCACATCCGATTGCCACCAGGTTTCCTGGGCATGGATGCATAGATGACTTCACAACTGAACGTAGCTTTGTTTCGCAAGCTACGTGGGTGATTGATGTGTTCGGCTTATTTTTCGACATGCTATCTATGGATGATTGTACAAGCAGGCACTGACAGACGTCAGGTCGACTGGTGCAGGAATTAAATGTCTGTATTGCAGATGTCGATAAAAGCAAGTGTACGCTTGCCACCGATGGGTAATAACTATAAAAATGGTCTGGTGGTAAGCTTAATTCTTTGTCAACCTTTCCGACATGGCAAGTTAGATAACCACAACAGGTCTATTAAAATAAAACATTCCTGCATACCTAATACTTCATCCGTACATCTGCCATATTATTTTGCCTCAGACAATAAAACAAATAGTTTATTTTCCCTGGATACTATAAAGCTTACCCACTCAATTCAATCATCATTATGAACTTATTCATCCGATCCACGCATACATCCTGCAGTCAGGACACTCTTGAGGTAGACCCCACTGGAATTGGAATTGCTTTTAACTAGGGTTTGATTTATCAAATCTTGTTATTAGCTTTTGCAGCGAACTTTTAGTGGAATATGTGGATACTGTAGGAGAGGGCTTATTCCCCTATCCGCTATCAAACATTATATCAAACACTTGTAATTGGAGGTTAGAAATCGTGAACAAGTCAATCTAACAGCTGTATCTAGCCAGACATCTAAATTCGTTTATTTGTTGGGAATAATGTCACATTAAACAGTAAAAATCCTATCGCGAAGAGACAGAAACCCAGCAACTGAAAGAGATTCCCTTCGTTCTAAGGGGTGATTCGGTTGTAAAGGCATTTTCAGTCAACACTTCACAACTCCGAACACGTGTAGCGACTAGGCCAACACGCTACTGAGAATCTAGCGGTTACACTCAACCTGGAGATATACTTCTCTGGCACCGAGTTTAATACAAAAAAATCTTAGTCACTCGAAATTCAGGACACGCACATAGGCTTGATCCAATGAATGAAACTGCCAATCACTATATCCCGATGGATATTCAAACTACAGCCTAAATAATGTACTAAACGTTATGGAACAACGCGTTACTTGTTTAAAATTCCCAGGGAATTTATTTTTATATCAATACGTTAGTGGTTGATCTTGTTTTTTTCTAATCCAATTATTTTGGTCTGCGCTTAGGTCTCATTGGAATATTCAACACCCTTAGGTCTTTCAATATCAAGAAGAAAAGTTGAGCTGGAACTTGGCAACTGCTGGCTCGAATCAAGCTGCTGCCTACCATTTATGTGTATTATATATATATATATATATATATATATATATATATATATATATATATATATATATATATATATATATATATATATATATATATATATATATATATATATATATATATATATATATATGCTGGTTATTTATACATGCAAAATGACTGAAATTCCAAGTAATATTAATGAATGAACCATATGCTCAATCGTTTTATCTTATCAATATTTTCCGTCATTTAAATTGCTGAAAAAAGCCAAATATATATTTCCTACTGTACTGCCTTATTGCAGGCAACAGTTGCAAAAGTCACACTGTTGCGCACTATTTTTTTACTCCTTCAATGCCTTTAGATAAACCACCACTTGGATAAATACCCACCTACGCACAATCACCAATTACTGTACAGTCATCTAGCCAACTTGGCAAACCCTTCTAATTATACTGCCTTCTTTGCGATTTTCTTTTCTATTGCGTTTAATGAAATTAATTTAGTCGGCAACCTAATACAGCATGATATGTCGGCCTTAGTGACGCAATTTAGAAATTCCTGTCAAGGTTGCGCAGAGAACAGCGAAGCAGGTAAAAACTTCCAACAATTACTAAACAACTAGAAAGATGTTTGGAACAGTTATTTTGTTTTCAGATTACGATTTTATGCACAACAGACCATCCTCTTAAGTGTACTACCTCATAATCTATATGGGTTGGTCCAAATGATGTTTCGAAGATATTGAATGTTGAATATCTGACCTAGTTCTTTAATCCGTTGGCCTCTAGTGCTTGAACGAGGAAGTATTTAAAAATGTTTTCTTAAACTCAATAAGAACAGCATCTTTCAGTCTTATTTCTCATAATATGGTTTTGATTTAAATAATATGCATAATTGTCAAGTACATTCCGGTGGGGAATCGGTAAAGAAAATAATTAGAAAATCGACACAGACAAGCACATTCAATGACTGCATGAAGGCGTACATTGCAAAATGTTAATGAAAATGTGTAAATATCCCTTTCTACTGTATATCCAGGTTTCAATACGACCCATTCCCCTGGTCAAGCATTAATGAATACAGTCGCCTTGTACTTCACATGCATTTATTCCTAGGGGTATCTGTTCCGAAATGATCACTACATGTTTAGACATTGATTTTCTTCACTTAAAAGGCGTCCCAAAGGTAGAAAATGGACACATAGATGCAATAGAGGAAACATGCTTGAAAATCTATTATCTCATTTTCTACAAATGGTACTTTGAATGCATTGAATGCGAATGCCGGGATTCCAATGACAGCGTTCTTTAGAAAATGGGGCTTTGTCAGGTTCCTCTTTACCTCGACAATACTTGATGCACGGACAGGCGTGTCGCATCGAATGAAGAAAATTTTATCTCTGATATGATTCAGAATAAAGTACCAACCATTAGCACCAAGTACATTGTGTTTTGGTTGATTCCTCCAATTTCAACCTTAAAGTGGTTATCTCTGGGGTCTTTGTTTCTAAAATTACAATTTCTTTAATACTACTACTACTGATAATAATGATGATGATGATAGTATTAATAATGATATTTTATATATGTATATTCATACCTATATATATGTGTGTATATATATATATATATATATATATATATATATATATATATATATATATATATATATATATATATATATATATATATATATATATATATATCGCTTTATCTAGGTAAACCGCTCCAGTTAAATGTGTGTAATAAGCATGTGTCTGCTACGTATACTCAACAAGTACACGGACCGTCAGCATTTGGAGGAGACTATACCCTCCACCGACTCGCACATTAACATGTAGATCTCGTGATCTAGTAATGAGACTGGGACTCGCGGTACTGACAGACAAGCCACAACTGAAATCCTTAATACACTCTTCGAGGGACAAGAATACGTTAGTGAGGATTAAAAACACGTTTGCGATGTTTTTTTCCTTTTTGTGATTAAATGTAGGGAGGTTCATGATTTAAGCAGCTGTGCCGTAGCTTAATTGCCTGGTGGCTGCAGGTCTGCATAGTCTTGACCACACAGAATACACTTACGGAGGAACCTGCATATGCACATACGGGCCCCTTAATGTAGACTATTCCCTCTTTGATCGTAGGAAACCCATGGCGGTTTCAATCGTAGAAGCATCTTCAAGCAAATGTTCTACTTACAGGTGTTTGATCCAACTTATAGTACTTAGAATGATAAGGGATTGTGTTGGTTGTCAATTCTGTTATTCAGTTGTTCTAAACTGTGACTATTTAGAAACCAGAGTACCCGGAGAGCACCAACAATCTCCCTCAGTCAAAGACAATGTTCATATACACTTCAAGTTGGAGTTGCATTCTTTCTTCAGAGGGAACACGGTGAGTTCTCGGCTAGCGATGTGCTAGACCACATGGCCCTAAATTACGGATAATGTATGGACGTCTGGTACCAAAATCCAACTACTAGCATTTTTACAAATACGTATTAAAACTTGTTTGATTGACTTTGGAAACTTGTTAATCATTGCTTCTTTCAACTAACCATTTTCAGTGGCTAGTCAGTAGTATAGAACGGATTCAATTGAAACCGCCTTGGGAACACCACCACCGAGACCAAATCCAAACAAACTCACTAGGACTTTTCCCACTTGCATCAATCAGCACTCGTATTGAGCAACGGTGATGGAAGGGACAAGGGGTAGTTATGGTGTACGCTGCTTTCAAAAACATAGGTCACATTGCAACGAGACGGAAACCTGACACTGGAATGATATTCCCTTTCCTTAAGACTAGTCTTGAAGACTCTTTCAGTTGTCTAGACAGCCATTCATAACTCAACACATATCTGCATAGCGACCAGGCTAGCGAATACTCTACCAATGTCCATCCACTTGTGAGCCGGGCATCTTACGCACTATACCATGGCGGACCATCCTAGCAATGGTGAGGCAAGGCAAGCATTGCGGAAGACAGCTCGCCCATAGGGGCGTTTCTTTACCAGTTATACTTCAGCACCTCGGCGAGTTTCTGTGTCAGAAATTACGTTTGCATTTCATGTTTCGTACCTCCTAGAGAAGTCTCATAATTTCTCACCTGCATTCAAAGACCATCATTAGATTGACTCATGTCACATGGACGCTATTCGATTGCCTTCATCTTTTAAGTAGAGTAAACAAGATCAATCTCTGCCAATTTCTAACAGCATGATCTGTCTGATGTCCCCTACCATTGCTTCCACCTGCCACCTCACAGCTAAGGCCAGTATGAAGTATATCATCAGGATGCATTGAGAAAGACTTAGGGGCGGGCCATTTATTTATTCATTCATTTGGGAAGGGGAGGGTGGGGGTCAGGGCTATTCTATTTGAGGAAAAAATATTCTGGCCCTTAAAGATAAGAACAAATATCCTGGCCCTAAAAGTTGAGAAAATAATACCTGCCTTTATGATGAAAACAGTAGTTCTGTATGCTGTCCAAAACAAGCCTGCCTATACCGTATATTTGTTCCGTAGGAAACAAATCTGTACTGGCTCTGCCAGAGAAGAAAAGAATTCTGACAATGTCAAAGAAGCATAGCCCCTCCCAGGATATCAAATGGACCCAGGCCTGGGGTCAATTACTTTGAAAAGTAATCTATTATATTACTATTACATTTGCAAACAGCCTATTACCTATTATATTACAATTACACCTGATTGGAAAAAGTAATCTATTATATTACTATTACATTTGAAAAGTAATCTATTATATTACATATTACATTTGTGTGCGTTTTCTGAGATAGAAACAAAACGAAAAACATGTTTGAAAATAAACTTGAAATTATCACATATATACTAATACATACAAAAGTTCACGCTTAATAGACAATCATCCAGTATGCCTTAGTATGGTGCCTGATTGTAGAATATAACTTTGACACTTCTGATGCTTTTACTCTATTTCTGGTATATCAAACACAGATGGGGCAAATATAAGGGTATACATATAGCATTGGAATTGTTTAAACATATATTATATATACTTGACAATTATGAGCCTTTCATTATACTTGTTGACTAAGCGCTAAAAGCTTCATTGTAAACATGTATTGACTTTTCAAAAACAGCACCATTGCATACTTAAAAATATATTTACTTGACACTCCTGCCCTTTCCACTTTTATTTTAATGAATAGATATGTAATATTCAGTGTAAATATCAAAGTGTTGGCTATTCAAAAATAGCACCATTATTCACTTGAAAAATCAATTTTACACTTCCATTGTGTAGATTAAGCAGTTGAGGGTACAACATAATGAACATATATACTCTCACCCAATTTTCAAATACGGCATCATTTAATACAGAGGTATAACATTCTGTATTCACTTGAATTGTAGAGTCTGAGGATTCTTTCGCGATACATTGTTTATTTGAGAGCTGTGTGGTTACATTTGATGAACATAAGATTCTCAAATGTATCATCTGCCAAGGCACACCTGTCAGGCCTGAAGATCTTTCCAGCTATACTAAATAGTCTCTCCACTGGTGCTGAAGAAGCTGGTGTTGCCAGGTAGCATTTTGCTAGTTTAGCAAGTGTGGGAAACGAAGATTCCTGTGCGTTTCTATTACATCTGTCAAGTTATCACAAGGTATGCATCTGCTATGGGATGCTCAGAGGCAAGCAGGAACTGGATATGCACATGTAGTGCATATGTACACACTCTTCACATTGAGACTAATTGCTCAACTGCCACAATATCATGAAGATTATCTGCAATACACAGATGTCACGTCTGCACTAGATTATATGTGGACAGGGGTCATGGATATGGAAAGTGCTTTTTAATTGAGGATGCAATGACAGGATGCAAATTGTTGTGTTGTTGAACTGGAGGAGACATGCTGAACCTAAGTGAAATCCAATCAGCTTGAAAACAGACACCCCCTTTTGAAAACAGACCCATGATTCTCAGTGGATCAGTATATCCAAGAGATGTTCCACTGTGCAATGACTTAATCTCATCTAAGAGTACTCAGCGAGAGCTATCTAATGAACACCAACATGACAGGGTTTAGGTTTTCAAAAACTTGATAGTATAGTATCGTTTTTCGAAATATATGTATATACAGCGTTGAGTACTGTGTTATAAGATCTTACTAAAGTATCCAGTTAGAAAAATAACTTTGGTTGATCACCAAGTTGTATAAATACATTTCATGGTTTGAAAACACTTTCATTTAACTAAATGGCTATAATTGCATGGATTTAATCCAGGTTAGGCTAGAGATTCCACATTTATCAACTAGAGTAAAACTAGAAATCTAATCTGATTTCTTTGAAACCTGGTGACCCCAGAAGAGAAGCTAGATATAAGCAAGAAAACTTACTTGAGGTGTGTGCTGAGGTTTGAAGAAGTTTTGAGGGATGCTGAGATAGTTGCACTGCAGTAGTTGCATTTTGCCTTGAAGTTGCTAGTTCTATCTGCTGGTACATTAAAATGTTTAAACACAGACATGTCTGTTTCACTGCTATTCTGGATGCTGATACTGACTTCAGAGACAAGTGAGAGTATTTATATACATGCATCTGTTTGCAGTCTCCTTACCCAAGCTGTGAAACTTAATTTCAATTAGCATTCTAGTTACTCAATGTTTGACATGCTTGACAACCAAAGTACCTCAAACCCTACTTTTGGAGACAAAATGCCATGGATATAATCACCTCTGTAGAGGTATTTTGCCATTTAATCCCATCACAAGTTCTCACAATACACATTTCTCACATGGGAGTCAATGTCACAGCTCAAGGAATCTCATTCTAAGCAAAGGTTTTCCCATGTTTCTCCACAATGAATTTTTTCTAGAATAGCGATTGTAAAAAAGTAAAAAGAAGGAAAATGTAATAGGAAAGTAATAGGGATTACCTATTACATTTTGGGAGAGACTATTACTATTACATATTACTTCCAATTTTCCAGCCGCCTATTACTTATTACTTTCTATTACTGTAATTGATTACATATTACCTATTACTTTTCTATTACATATTACTTATTACCCCAGGCCTGAATGGACCTCCCCTTATAATCAAGCAGTGTTAATTGTTCACTTCACTTTCCAAACATTAGGGATTTAGAATAATGTTACCTTTTGAATTAGCAAATTCACGGTCATTACGGATATTTAAACACAACCATTCCGCCAGTAATATTCCTAAGTGTATAGGAGTTCGACCGACTGATATTTACCACCAACCTTGCTACAACCATCTCGCTTATTACACCCACACAACTCCCATTTACTTAAATATTGATCTTTATTTCCCCCCAACATATAAGTGTATACATACATACACACATACATACGTACATATATACACACATATACACACACATATATACACGCAAAGATAACCAGTATTCCACATTACATAATAAAGCACATACGTAATACTCATTTTCAAGTACCAAGTATAAACATGTAGCTCAAACCAGTCATGTGTTCGATATGCAGTACACAGACATGTATACTGTATATACAAAACATAATACATGTCATGCTTAATCACGCTAATACTTTGCTTTTGTGTGAAAACTTTTCTAGCAAAAAATAAATATGAATGGAACTCGTAGGCTTATCCGTTTAATCCTAGACGATCAGTGGCGATGATAGTTTTATGGATTAATCATTCCAGGGGATATAGGCGCCTACAACGGGCGAATCTAATTCAAAGAGAAATGAATAATTCATTTTATTGTGAGACTGATAATGTGAGAGATTTGCCGTGATCAAAAGAAACTCTTTTTCATTCATTGCTGCAATTCCCCACCTTAATTAGCTTCATCAAATAAAGGTAACGATAGTACCGTGTGAACTTAATTACACTAACCTACTTGATCGTCGAAAAGGTAAATGAAAAAGCTTCGTGCTATCTTAGATCCTCATTTGGTGATATTGCTAAAATGTGATGGAATGACTACAGTTTATATATCAATCCCACATAAGTTGGAATGGGTCTGTTCATACTAAATTTAAGTGTCCGAATCTCGAAATTATATAAACCAATAGTACAACAGTATGCATTTCTTGTATTTTATACTTTTCAAATAAGGCAATACAGTACAGAAATCTAATTCCTGCTCCAGTCGACTGGGCGTCTGACAGTGCCTGGTTGAACAAACACCGATGGATCAAATGTTAATGAAATAAGCCATTAGCACATCAATGGACCATGTAGCTTGCGAATCAAAGCTACGTTCAGTTGTAAGGTCATTCATGCGTCCATGTTCATGAAACCGGGTGGGAATTCGGCGTGCGGTCGTGTATTTTGTCTCGGCTGCCCACGCATTTAGTGCAGGAATTAAATGTACGCACTGTAGTTATGGAGATGTGCAATTATCAGCCAACTTAGTGTCTTTGAATATTTAGATGGAAATAGCGCTACGCAAATGACATATCATCATCATCATCATAATTATAATCCTCCTCATCACCATTCTAACTAGTTGGATGTGAGTGTCTTGTTTGGTTCCGTGTGATTAGGGGGCTGCATCTCGATTTCAGTGGCTAGGCTACTTTGGGTTGTCCCAGGCCAGACACTTCACTTCTCATCGAATGCTTCATCTAATGTACAAACAGGAATCTATCATATGGTCTTTAAGAGATCAGCATAAGATAAGTACGCCAAAATAGCAATAGAAGCTGCGTACTATGCGGAGTAAAACATAATCCTTTGGATATTGACCCTTCTAATGCTGAGGCTTCTTTCGTCCGAATCACAAGGACGCAAATATCTATAAAAAAACATCTTAACATTTTCATGTTGGTATTTATTTAATAGCCCTACCTGAGTTCTGTCAGATGAGTACCCTTATGCCCGGGTTAAAATCATTTTTCAAGTGTTTTGCATCATTTTTTATTGGGCACAGTAGCCAACAGCTGCATAAGGGTTAAGTCCTGCTAGGGAATAAATGTATTTGGTACTCTAGTTATTCATACTGAGGTGAATGTCATCCATATAGATAAAGAACAACTGCTGCAAAAACCACATAAAAGGTTGTAAGTGATGTAATTACTGTAAGAAGTAAACTAATTAGGAACCACAAGGTATTGCCATTTTACAATGTATGTATCGGATATTGGATTTGGGTGTTTCCGAAAAGGTTTGATTTTATCTTTATCCGTTTAACGACATTCTCTACAATATTTTAGCATGTATTTCCTTGCACTGGAATTGTCGGAGACTAGCGGTATGTTGGTATTTTACCAAACAAGTTAGTCTCAACCGTTGATAGATAAATTCATTAAATAACTTAGGTTAACCTTTAACGACATAAGCGAGGAATTTTGAATTTTAAAATTGAAATGTTGGTTATCCTTATCTTTTTTGCTACATTCATGTTAAATCGTGACCAGCCGTTTGGTAATTATGGATGGAGATTGGTATTTCGTGAACACCAATCATTTGAATTCTGACCATATTATAGAGGTAGCCAATCTTTCAAAATATTCCCCTTGGACGTGCGATATCGGAAGACGCTAGTACAACCACAACCTTGCAACGTTTTCCATTCGTTTATGTCTAGCGGCTTGAAAACTACTAACCATTCTAAAGTCAATTGTAACTTTTTCATAGGCCTTAATCCCCATTAGGACCACCAATCGTTGTGAGTTGTAAGACACAGAAGGCAGTCACTGGGCAGCACGAGCTGGCTAAGGAGGTAGCCCAGCACATTTATATTGGACCGACCAACCAAATTGAGTTCAATAGATCCATAGAAGTCATAATATCCGAGTGCCTGTGAATATGATATTCAACGACAAGACAATCAGTTACATAATGATAATTATGTAATATAACATCTAGCACTTGGAGGACAGCCAGGTACGATTAGCGGTAGGACATAAATATATTGAATCCCAATTAGAGCTTGTGAATTCTGTCATACAACGCCAGGTTGAGTTCCAGGAACAAAACACGTACCATACATTTTCTTTCTAATGGTGAAAAAGAAGGTTCTGTATTTTTCGCGATACTTCTCTTTCAATCACTTATCATTTGGAACGTACACGTGTGGTAAAATCTTTATAGCAAATAACAATAAACTGGTATTTGCAATGCCACTTCATGTTAAAGTATTAATCTGTGTGATGAGTTATATTTGTCAGAACATGTCTACACTGCAAAGGCAAATGCGTTAAACGGCTGGGCTGGTAGCAGTTTGTTCGAGTACTCGTTTCGAATAGGTGTTTGGAGTCCAGATCTTTTAAAAAAGGAAGACCCTCACTATTACAGAACCTGTGAATGTCATTTGACCATAAGACAATTTATTTGATTGTGTTGATTTATTGAATCCAGAGATAGACATTTTAATGTAAAAAGATTTTAGGAATTCTTTGAAAAAGTTCCTCCAGACAGCATTTTATCTTAAATACAGGAGGTTGGTCTGATTTAATGATAATGAAACATTTTAAGAAGTGTTTCTTTTGAGACAACCATGCACGTGCTACTAATACTCTAAAACTCTTTATTGTTTTGTGAGCATTTTATTATCTTGTATTGCTTTGTTGTAGTTTTCGACAATAACAAAGGACCATTATTTTACACAGACTTCACATGGCCGACGTGCCTTCAAGCAAACATACATTCATTCATCTTTGTTAAATAAGGACAATTCCACCATAAATAAAACATCGGCCCAAATAGTGTCTTAGGGTATACTCTACTCATATCCAAGACCCCACAACTACCCACCTTCACATTAGAAGTTTATTGGTGTTTAAAGTCAATTTTTGCCATGTATCTGGGGGCGGCCATTTTGAATCTAATCATGATAGATTAGTTGCACAACCTCGGCAGTAGCCAGCAGAGCTCTGCATCTGCATCTAACTAGTTGTTAAAGGGCAGGAAATGGTATTTTGGGTAGATAACAACAATTGCAAGCACTTCCCAGAGTTGAAAACACCCTGGGGACTTCAGGTGCTCAGAAAACAGCCATATCAACGAAATTTTGTTGATTGCTATCACTATTGCAGGAAATGAATCTGGAGAACTACTAATCAATCAGTCATGTAATGCAATTGACCTTGCTAGTACTTTCAATCTAAGGAACACTTTCCCTGATGGGTTTGCAAGTCTAGTTTAAGGATTTTAAAATTATTAAGGGAAATCATTTGATATAAACCTTTCCCAGCTGTCATACAGTTATATGACTCTGATGTTGAGGGTATAGAATAAATAATCAGCAAATATTGCCATCTTTTTTGAGCACTTCTGGACCCATTCTTTTCTCTCTTGTTGAACATGGCTCTGTGAGGGATCAAAATTAAATATTGTAGGCACTGCGCCAAATTTTGGGTGTTTAAACCTCCTAAATCCAAGTCTTGTTTGTAGTTCAGCCTAAAAACAAGATTCCTCAAAGTGTTCATGACAAACTCTTTGGGCTCCACTTTAATGATTAATTTTTCGTTGTCCATTCTGTCCCAATAGTGAATAGCCATCTTCCAGCTAAATCCTTCTTTTCTGGGTTAATCTTTGGGTTTGAAATGGAGAAAAGGGAAATTCCCTTTCCTTTTCCCCTGTCAGATCTGTTGTAGCATCCAATAAACAGCAAAAATCACCATTTTCACAACATTGTTGTCATGGTTTCATGTGTGATGCTGGGTGCTGTACATACAGGAAGTGCAACTATTCCGGCCTGGACTGCCTGTCAGATGTAGAGTGGCAGTGCATTGTGGGATACAATGGCTCCCATGGTCTTAAGCTTAATGGCTGGTTGGGGGGTGGCAATTAAGGGCAATTTCACAGGTAAGGAAGCCAAACAGTGTTCAGGTGAACAGGGACTGTAAAGTATACATACTAAAGTATGTTCTCAGCATATATTAGCCTGAAGGTGTAATTGTCCTTTAACTATACGACTAGAAGTACATATCAATGTGTTAGTGTGTGTATGTGTAGGGTTTACCCTATTCTACCCAATCCCTCCCCAACCACAACAGTGGTGGGCCTCTTTGCGTGCAGCGACCTGGGATTCTGCGGAGGATGTCAACAGTCATCGGCCACGTCATCGGAGGGCTCAATGTGGGTAATTCGCTCTGATTAGATCAAGGGAATCACGAAAGAGTATCACGCAATGATGGCATGGAAGGGAGCACCTCTGTCCTGAAGACTATTGTTGGTAGGACCGGAAGAGCCATTGGCAGACTTCCCTCTCTGCACCCCGTCACCACCTGCTAATTTAATTAGATAATTGAGTGACGTAATTGGGTTAGCTAGGCTTGATAGACACACATGGTACACTCGGGCGCCTGAATGACCCTGTAATTGTGTCCTGGGTACAATCTAAGAGTATAGTATTAGTAATCAGGAAATGTAATCTTTCAGGCATTGTTATGACGCACTGTACTGGGTGGCTATACATGGGTATTAACCCTTTACTTCCAGGTTATTTTGATCTCAAATGTTGGGACGGCAAGTTACATCTAATCATACCTCAGATAGCTGCCTTCCACCAATCACAGATCGCGATGTGTGTAGTATAGGACATACGCCCTTCTTTTGAGCAGTTTATCCCAAGGGAAGATCAAACTAGGGTCGCTTAATACAGGTGGTCCCTCAATGAAGGGTCATTTCACTATAATGTTAGAGCAGGGGAAATGAAAATGTGGTCTCTTAATAGAGGTGGTCCCTATACATTTGGATTAATGTCACTTTTTTGCTTTATGTGGGCTGCTGTGACTTGCCACTGGGAACTTTCGCATATGCACCGGCCGCGATTCGAACATGGGTAGTGGTGAAAGACAAGTAGCAAGCTGGTAGTGACAAAGCCTTAGACCACTCGTCCATCAGGTCAGGGCTCTAATTCTTGACCTCATTATTTTGTTTACAAATTGAGTAAATTGTCCAAAGGGGATGGGTGACATTTATGGGTGTTGGCACTGTGGCATGTGTCAGTCTGCATCTTAACATCATCATTCACCTTCACATGTTGCCCCTACATGTAGTTCAGAGATTGGTATCATATTCACAAAACGTGGTTAGGTATTGCCTTGAGAAAGTGAAACCCTGATCTTAGTGTGAACCATTGAACACAATATAAATGCAATTAGTACAGCAATCAAACCTTTTCCATAGTGGAAAAAACGTCTCAATCCGTATTGCTTTCATAGTATTGGATTACTTACGTACGCATGTATACATCACACCCACAAAGACACACACTTACAAACACCTATATATATATATATATATATATATATATATATATATATATATATATATATATATATATATATATACATATATACATATATAAATATATATACATATATATATATATATATATATATATATATATATATATATATATATATAGATAGATAGATAGATAGATAGATAGATAGATAGATAGATAGATAGATAGATAGATAGATAGATAGATAGATAGATAGATAGATAGATAGATATAGATAGATAGATAGATAGATATACCCTTCGATTGTATTCGCATCATTAATCTATTTAAAAATACACAACCCCTTTGCAATACGGACTGTATTACACCTGGACTAGTCATGAGGAACGATCTAATAGAACTCACTGCTCCGAATTCAACTTTGACAAGGCGAGCACGCATTATTCACCGGGGCTGTGTCACTGACAATCAATACGTTCCGATGCGTGAGGTTCAAAGCGAGTTATAATGACAGATATTGGGGAGATTTCCTTTCCGGAAATTAGCCTAGTTTAGGTATTTCGCAACTACGTCCTAAAAATACCACTGGCTCCCAACGATACGTCTGTACACTTGGCGAATCGATGCAATGTAAGTAACAAACATAATCCGGGTTTACGTGGTGTAGCTATAATCTCTCTCTCTCTCTCTCTCTCTCTCTCTCTCTCTCTCTCTCTCTCTCTATATATATATATATATATATATATATATATATATATATATATATATATATATATATATTCATGTATATATATATACATATTGTCCGTTTTAAACGTTGAAGGAAACCGAACATCCTGATAAGCCCCAACGTCTAACCAAAGGAATTTGTATAACCGCCAAACCTCCTCCAATCAACATTTAGCCTAAAAATTGCAGAAAAATCAAGAAAACCCAAATTCCAACTTCCTTCAATGTCTCTGCAGGCGAGTAAAGCTAATTTTTATTGTTTGTCGTCTTTTCGGAGTTTTCATCATCAACGACAGCTTAGGTCAGATATGTAGTTAAAGTCCCACCACTTCTAAAGAGTGCCCACTCCTGTAAACCTAGTCTTCCGGAATATCTCTTTTTTTCTTTGTTACGTCACAATACGCACTCCCTAAATGTTACTACTGTAAGTGCCATTTTCGAATGTGAAACCTCTTTGGCTACCACAGTAGTACCATGGAATACATTATGAAATTCATTTTAAAGCCCCTATTGATAAGATTTGATGACAGTAGAAGTGCCATAGCGGTTGGCGACTGGCTTTTAGAAGAGGTTTTCACACATCAAGCCCATTCATTTCCACATCCATGCTATTTCTTGTCGATGCCAGGGACATGCAGTGGTGCCAACTACATGTCTACATGTATGGAGAGCAAGCTTTTATTTTAGGTTAAACATATCAAAATCATCGTTACGGATATAGGCTAACCAGGTCGTTAATCACAGTTAATTCACAACTAGTGTATGACAAGTGACTTGATTGCGTTTATGAATAATGTTGACAATAATAATAATAATAATAATAATAATAATAATAATAACAATAATAATAATAATAATAATAATAATAATAATAATAATTATAATAATAATAAAAATAAGTAATAATAATAGTATTCGTAGTAATAATCACAAGGATTACCATTATAGAGACATTTGCATTGCTCTCAAAAGGAACTAGGTGAAATCATTGTGCTATATCATGGCGAATGATAATTATAATTATTGAGTAAATTGTGTCTATATCAAAAACTGAATAAACTGTTTCAGTAGCAAAATACTTTTTTCATCTTATTACTTTTATTTATTCATTTTTGCTAGTGCAGCCATGTAAACGCAATTTTTGTTTTTTCCCTTGAAACATGCCTTTTTGTGCCACCATTTCTATCACGTTGACATGTTATGCACTTCCGTTGAACCTTGTGCAAATAGATCTCTTTGGAGAATTTTCCTATCGGAGTTCCCCCAGTGCAAGTTAATACCAGTAACATGGAGAACAGTTTGCTCAGATCAGTCGTGAGAGACACACACAGAAAGGTTTGTACTTAAAGCTGTTTCAGCTGCCCCTTGCTGTGTTTCCACGCACTTGAGATGCACTTGGCGCCTTAAGCATCAGACGCTCTATCTACTCACCTTGCAATAAGGAAGGATAGGTCAATAAAAGTCTAGTGGAAGAGAGGAAGCAAGGACACACTCTTTGACTGGTAATGGGGTTGTGTTTTGTAAATAAAACAAAATTTGAGAGCATTTGGTAAACTATAAGAGTTTTATGGCTCGGTCTAGAAAAGTATGAGTGTATGTATACATGATGTAACTACCTATCTCTGTCTATCAGTATGCCTGTATATATATATATATATATATATATATATATATATATATATATATATATATATATATATATATATATATATATATACATACATACATACATACATACATACATACATACATACATACATATATATATATATATATATATATATATATATATATATATATATATATATATATATATATATATATACACTCCTTAAAAATGACAACACATTGTCCTTTTAGCCCCCATCTTTTTCGAGTAGCTCAACATAGAGTAAATGGCTATAAATGAATTTCATTTGGAAGGTTTACACATACCGGTACTTTTTCAGAGGTTAATTGTAGGTGAATCGTGTTTATTCGGTCTCAATGTATCGTTGTGGGCCACCCTTCCAGTCACAGGCTGTCATAAACTACTGAGGTAGTCGAACCCATTGTATTTGTGACAGTTTTAGACTTTGTGCAATGTGCTAGACTGCTTGACCATGGGTCAGCCCCTTTACAATGTGGTACAAGCACCCAAATCCAGTTAGCACATTGCGGCCAGGCTTGCCAGATCGATTTCTAGATTTAATTCCTACACTGTACATTCAGCCTGTCAAGCACATGGCAATGATCCACCATCATTACTGACAAATTCCCCTGTAAAAAGTGCCAGTAATTTGATTCTCCCCCGTACCAAAGTGGATCTAGGAGCTAACTATTTGCACCGCAGGATAGCTAAGGGTCTAGAAATATGATTTGTCTGTACGGAGAGTTAAAGGGGGCATAGATACAACATAATGATACATGCTAGACTATCTCAGACAAGAATGAAAATAGACGAGATGTTTATTCGTGCCATTGATCATCTTATTTCATGCATTGTTGACACTAGAATAGGACTTTACAAAAGCATCCGACTCTGTGTAGTATCATTGTATTGGTTTACCGATTAAAAGATGGCCTCCGCAATGACTGTCAGATTGTATTTCCCTCAATCATACTACTTGATAATACTTCTTCTCGGTGAAAACATATGCGCAAAAGATAAGCAAAAAGCATACTCCTGCCATGACAGGTATTGATCTGTATGTGCATTGATTCGCCGCATGGATAGGTAGGTATAGAGGCTTTGTACGTAGAACAAAGTGGTGATACTGCATTCACAGCAAGAGGTAATGATACTGACCCAGCTGTGTAAACTGCTTATCATCTTAGTTTTCAGAAGGAAATGGATACATGATTAGAGCTGGAAATAAGAGCATGTCACAATATGGTAACAGGGAAAAGTCTCCAGGGTTACACAAACATCACTTCCAATCTTTGTTTGATTCCTTGCACTGGGATTGCATGGTCACTTGTCAAACGTGGTGCATTGTGCAGGGCTGCTTTAGTTACCTTTGCAACTGATACACCCTTTGGGAGGAGAAGGGATTTTCCCCAGTACTGTGTATCTGCCTTGCCATGTTATGGCCTTAGGTGCACTTCTTAAGTTACACGTTTGCTAATTACAGTTGCAGCGAAGTCCTGAGTTAGTGGTAGATGAGACTAGAGTACCTGGAGAAACCAGGGCCTAACCACAAAGCATTACCAACTTTCTTACTTGCCCCAATGTCAGTATTGAAAGTGACAAAAAGATCTCTTTAGAAGTGCTAATCTTTAACTTCTTTTGAAATGATAGTAAAGTACATTTTGAAAAGAACTGGGGTACGATGACATTTCACAATGGATACTGTGAACAGCTCTGCTCGTTAATCACATCAGTGCTATTTCGACACCTGGGTCGGTTTCCCCACCAACCAATTGACGAGTTTGATAGCTGTGTGTTAGCGAATAGGATGGCTAAGTGCCTGTGGGATGCATTCGATTCAGCGGCATCAATTTACACGGCTCGCAGCACATTTGAAAGACGCATTCTGATTACTTTTTTCGGCTGCTAAGCCCAAAGCTCCCTATGGAGTTGTTCCTTAAAGACCCGGAAAATATTTTCAGATTGAACATACCTCGAAACGCAAAGAGAATCTTTCACTGGGAAATGAGATGCATCTTGAGGAAGTGATTTACAATTGCATTTTGTGATGTTCTATTGGTAACAGACTTACTTCTGGTATTTGATTCTGCTCTGCATTGTGGGAAATAATTTGTTCCTCCTCGGGCATTGAGTTTGATACTGGGAATTCCCTGTATCATCTTTTTTGTGTGGCATGCCCTTTGCACATTTGTTCCAAGATATGCGAGGGAGAACCAAAACGATAAAGAGAACCAAAAGTGAGAGATTGAGAAACAAACACTTATATGATATCACAATTGATTCCTTTGCGAAAGGTATCATTGTAAAAAAAACTGTACTTTCTTCATCATTTCGGATAGTATCAGTCTCCCTCTAACTTTCTAGTCTGTGCCATAAGGTTAATGCCGATTTCACTGATCTGTAACAAAAAAGTCCATTCAATAACCTGATAAAAGAATATTGATTTCCGTACAGATCTCTCGGGTTTCAATAGGAAAAGTGTTTGCTGACTAGGTTAGTGGCATTTCTATTCATTCCCAGTCAGCCCTCACTTTCAGACTACTTCAAAAGATATCAAATGATTAAGAAAAAAATCTATACCGTTGCCAGTAAGCTATCACTTTTATCTAGATTTGTTTGATGCAAGGTATCAATCTCACTATAATTCCGATATCGCGAAGTGCAAATGTTCCCCAAGCAATTACTGAAAACCTGCTCTATTAAAGGGAAGCGTGTTAGTGGGACAGTAGTACAATCAGATTAAGCCATGCGGCAAGAGTATCGCGAGATACATATTCCTAAGTGTCCCTCTAGGTATTAGTCTTGCTGAACTCTCTGAACGGGACTGAGGAAAAGGAATATGTACGTCACTACATCACTTTCACTATCTTTGGCCAAACAAATTAACATTTTTCTCTGTATTGAATTTCAACCCAGGGTAGCGGAAAAACCTAGTCAAAGAAATTAACCCAAAAAACTACCTTAGCCAACTGAACTTATTGCTAATTTGCTTATTTATTCTTTTAAAGTCCTATGTTGGACATTCTCCATCCCTAGAAAGAAACAAAATCTTAAGTGATCCTCCAAGGGTAAAATAGAACATTCTCTACCTTTCACTAGAAATGATTTCAATTGTCCATTCGGTGAAATCACCCAAGAATGCACACCTTCGAAGAGACTGAAGGGTTTTGCAATATGCAGACATTTGCGTTGGTTCGTTTAATCACTTTAGGCCAATAAGCGTAAGGTTTGCAATGCTAATGCAATGAGCAGCCAACATATGCAGTGAACCCCACGGCAAAGTTTGCAGAACTGTTTCCGTGTGGGTTAACAGGTCGTTCAGATGTTACATCTTGATTAACTCAAACCAGATTTATCTGTGTTTTTTCTGCGTGGAATAATCCCTCCCCTGCCTCCCAGCAAGCTTTCTGTCAACATAACTCGCTACAGAAACATGGCATACTCCAGATGCCTTTGATTTGTGGTTCATGGATCTACAGTGCAAATGTCGATCAAATATTCCATTTGTACTGTGTAATCGATTTGACATTTATCTTTGTGTAGCAAAAATATGTTTTTTAACCTAAAGGCAGTTGGTGCATCTGAGATTGACATGCTGCAGATGATACGAGGATGTCCTGGGGTAACCCAATGATTGAAAACCCTATTCGCACTTTAGGGCAGTAAAGACAAATAATTCATGCACACCATACATTTATATACTTTCAGATATCCTGAGAGTTAGGTACGACATCCATCTTCACATAGCAAATATAAAATTCTTATAAATCATGAACAGGTAATTAAGAACGAGAGGGAGAAACGGAATAACACCTAGACGTAGGTATTCAGAAGGGATATTAAGAAAGTTTATCATTTCCAAAGGACCATTTATCACGCAGGGATAATTGAACATGCACAGAAGAATTCTTTGTTAATATGATCAAAGGAAATTTGTTCCTATGAGTTTTACAACTTATAGACAAATCGATTTATGCAGCATGACCAATTCTGTCAAGTGCCTTAGAGAGCCCCACTTAATGATTTACAGTACAGTCATCATTTTAATGCCAAACTGTTAAAATATCTCACTACATATTTTTAAATAGATATGATGGCATTTTCATTCCAGTGTTGTATACACAAAGCTTCAATCAACATACACGTACTGCACATGTTTAAATTGAAGAATGTGTGATATAATGCATCAAGACTTTTTTTGTTCTTCGTTACTTTTTCTGCCATATTGCGGTCGCAACTAGCCAGTTTTAATTCTCGGAGGACAGTTGAGTACCTAACACCGCCTAAGCCCAAGTCTCTGGCAGTTTCCTCACTTGCTCCAGCATGTTCAATCCTGGGCAGTGGTGAGAGATAGCTTGCAGTCAGCGGCAGTGCCTTAGACAACATGGCCATCAGGGTAGGCCCCTTAATGCATATATATATATATATATATATATATATATATATATATATATATATATATATATATATATATACATATATATATATATATATATATATATATATATATATATATATATATATATATATATATATATATATATATATATATATACAATGGTGCTGTAAAAACTAAATACTTTTGAATGGAATTCAAAGGACATCCCCTTTTCTTCTCGGTAATGCCAATGGGGTTAGAAATCCTGAACTAACAGAATTTAGTGAATGCAGAGACCATGTTTTTTTGGGAATAACCAGTGAAAAATCCCATTTTAAGAAAATGCATCAGCTAGATCGCGTAAGTTAAATTTGCCTGCTATTAAGGAAGTCTCTTATATACCTACATGAACAAGAGTTGAATCAAATGTGTTAATTCTCCCTTAAATCAATTGTCAATATCGCGATGTTTCCCGTAAGAGACATCTTCTTGACAGAATTCGGATCAAAGGACATGCTTTAAATCACGCCAAAACTCACGTGATCAATGTGGAATGTGCTGTTGACGTGTGAATAAACATAGCTGTCCCACAATGAGGGAGAGATTCAGAGGCTCCTATCAAACGGAAAGGCAGTAAAATGACAAGGATGATATCCTATTCCAAAATGGCACAACCAAACCTAATTAGTCTTTCTAGTTATTGCACCAGTCTATCTCAGCCTTAAGCCTCATCAATCGTGGTTTGCATTTGAATTGTTGAGGATCAGGCATGGGCGAGAAAATGCATATCATCAGCCGAGAGTGCATTAAACAGCAATTGAGAGAATATCACATTTCAGTGTCTTGTGCCATTCTAATTATTTCTTGCCGTCTAAAGAAGATTAAGGAGATATGTGTTGGGGAGAAGCTGCGCCAGGGAATGTGTGAATGTGCAGCCTGCAAAATGCATTCATTTTTTCAGTAAAAGCAATGTATTTTAGGGATTGTTGGTAATTTGGTGTCCCTGATTTGCAGCAAAGTTGTATGTTCTATATCTAGATCTTGGTAGGATTGAGACGGCAGATGATGATGAAAGGAATTTTATCATTTTGTCTGATTCAAAGTGTGCCCTTCTAGCCATTTGGGGACGAGACTGGATGCATCCCCTTGTCCTCAGGGTGCTGGAACGCCTTCATTGGCGAGCACAGTATCACGAGAAAAGAATATTATTTTACAGTATCCCCAGTCAAGTTGGTAAAAGCAGACGTATCGAGAAAAGTTGCAAATTTCCCCATTCCATGTGGGGATTTAAAGAATACAGTAATGACCTTTTAAAACGCAAATGGCAATCTGAGTGGGATGAAGCAGTCAACGACAAATTACATAAAAATTCATCCTCAGCTGGGTTTGTGGCCTGGGGTTTTTAGAATCACTAGGCATGAGAAGAGTGTTTAAGCTAGGATGCGGATTGGTCACAGTCACTTGACTCACTCTTTCCTTATAAAAAAGAGGATCCTCCCAAATGCACAGTTTGTGATTGTCGTATGACTGTCAAACATATTTTATTTGATTGTGTTGATTTTATCAAATACAGAGATAGACATTTTAACATTACTAGCTCTCAGGAACTCTTTGAAAAGGTTTTATTGCACTAAATCGCCTTTGTGTGCTGATGTGCTATTAAGCACTAATTCATTCATTCATTGGTTTACCTGCAGATGGGGTACGGTAAGTTATGACATGTTTGATGAGTGTATTTATGGTACTGTAGAAAACCATACGATTCAAAAGATATTTCTCAAATTATCATATGATATATACATTGTAGTGGGTTCTGGGTTACAGTGTGTTAGTGGTAATGGTGATCAAGCATTGTAATGCACATTTTGTGTCAGTGATGTTATGTATCATTATTAACTGTGTTATAGTCACAAAATAAATGCGAGTGCCAATATATTACACAGAAATAGAGATTATGTTGATTAATGCTTAATGTTATTTAAATTTTGGTGTAGATATTGGTCTATAGAGACGAAGCCAGCGCCCATCCATTTAAAAAGTATGCATGTTCCCTTGCATAATGATATTGCATGTATAAATTAATGATTAACACAACACTTCTTCAGTGCCCTGTCACTGATGACGTAATGTTAATGTATCTTATTTGTTTTAAGAAATGCGATTACATACCCGTTGTGTATTTCCATTAATGGAAAAGAATGGTGCATAATCAACTAAATGCATGTTTGAAGGGCAAGAACAAATGCTTTTTAAAGACTATATCCAAAACAACACTAGTCTATAAAAGAACCCTTTTTGTAGATTAACGTGTTAATGATCTGGCAATGTACTTTTACCATCGCTTTTATTAATTAACTGCTGCACGAAGTATGGGAGGTTTGCTCGTTTTGCACAGTAAGAGCATGATTCAAGCCTCAGTCAACACTCTGATTGAGTGTGTAATCAAAAACAATGGATTGAAAAAGGCACTGCTAATCATGAATATAGGTACTTAGGAGCATAGAGATTGGTAAACAGGTATGAAAAGTCGATAAAGTGTAGCCATATAATCATTTATGAGTTTGCTTCATTTTACTTAACATTTACAAATTGACTTTGAATAAGAATAATCAATATCTTGATACTTAGCGAACCGTAATTACAACACTAATTTTTGCCTCTTATCTCTTATGAATTGGCTTACATTATCCATTAAAGTTATATAATTCCACCTTTACGTTTTGTGTGTGCAAATGTGCGTAGTGATAAAGTACCTATTTGTATACGTATACATGTATGTATGTATGTTTGCATGTAAAAGTACATGTATGTATGCATGTATATATGTATCTTTGTATGTATATATGTATCTTTGTATGTATTTAGGTCTGTATGTATGTGTTTATGTATGTATGTATGTGTGTTTGTATGTATATATGTACGTACGTGAATATGTATTAATGTATATATATGTGTGTACTTATGGAAATTTGAAATTTTGATTTTTCGTCCCCTATTCTGCCATGTTGCGACTAACCAGTTGTGAATGAAGGAGGAAAGCAGAGTGCCCGGCAAAACCACCGCCCACCCCAAGTCACATAGCTACATAGCAGTCAGTGGCAATGCCTTAGACCACACTGGGCCATCAGGACAATACCTGTATGTACGTACACTACCTGTTATATACGTGTATGCATGTTTGAAGTATGTGTGTTTGGGTTCGGAATATCTATGGGACTCGCTAGCGCTTAATCCATATTTTTCAAGATTATCATCTGTATAATAAATAAACAATATATTTCATATGAAATTCACTGCCGTAATTTCATACTTTCAATTAAACCTGGCAGTGCTGAAACTGAAGAAACAGATGATTAAGCTCTGATGAGTGTATTGCTTTATTAGCCACGGCCCTTGAGTTAAATCTTTTTCGTGGGCAATAACTGGGAACAACAGATTTGTCAGCAGCTGGTGCGTGCTGCATGACTGGCCACGTGTAAGTATTGTTTAATAGGGTGGTAATAGAGATAAGGAATGATAGCTCTGGCACCCTGCGTACTGATAGTCTTAGGAGGATGTGCACCGAGGATGAACCAGGAGGACCTCAGGCTAAGGGAACAATTCGAAGGTCATGGACTTAAACTGGGTGCTTTCATTTTGATTTTGTAAATGAAAGTTATGAGCAAATAAACATACTACTACTGCTACTACTACTGCTGCTGCTGCTACTGCTGCCGATACTACTTCTACTACTACTACTACTACTGCTGCTGCTGCTGCTGCTGCTGCTGCTGCTGCTGCTGCTGCTGCTGCTGCTGCTGCTGCTGCTACTACTACTACTACTACTACTACTACTACTACTACTACTACTACTACTACTACTAATACTACTACTACTACTTCTACTAAAAGCTACTACTACCACGACTACTACTACTACTACTACAACTACTACTACTACTACTACTGGAACCTTTTCCAAGCACAATAGGAATGTTCTCATAACTGGAGAAACCCGTGGCAAACGACATATTTGTATTCGGTATGTCGTTCATTGTCATATTTAGTGTTGATAGTTGCTTTAAGTGGAGGGGGGGGGGGGGGACTCAATTACCCTTAGAAATCACCGACCGACGCAAATTACTTTCTAGTAAGCCTCAAGAAGTGTTTCAACCTGGAACTTTTGACAGAGATAACCAGGAGGCCATTGGGCGTGCAAAGCGCTATATCATTCAGGCGACGAGGCGACCAACTAAGCATACCAACAAAACATACCTAAATGGTACCATTCCCCATATGAATAAAGAGGAAATCGTATCCCAGATCTACCTGACATGCAACTTATAACTAGCAAGGCGAACGGTGAACATACAATAGTGCAACCACGGGAATCTTGGAGAGATTTTCTCGTTGTCACTGGTCGCTTGGTCAGTACCCTAGGCTAAATAACTCCTCTTATATAGACAGCCTGGCAGACTTATAGTTCTTGCCATATTTTAGGCGTGTGTATGTCACTAATTCAATTGTCATTCGCATCAGCACGGGTAGCTGCTCGAGAGACAATGAGTTTGGGATACATCTAATCCTAGAAATAATAACTAGTGTGAGCTATGCATTGTAGAATTGATCTTACTTTGATATGATTGTGCCGTATTTTCTTCTCATTTTCCGTTGATTCAATCGTAACACCCAGTGGTCTAGGACTGCCAAAACGCGTGTAAATTACACATCACTGCGATATGATTTCAGCGTATCTCTATCCTTTTTCCAATCGATTCCGGTTTTGTCACAAAAAGCACAGGGGAATCAAGTTGTGATCAAATAAGGCAAGTAAATCTGGAAGAAATTGGATTTGTGCAAACTCTCAATTACATGGTGTGAACCACCTCTCGGACGCCGACTCCACACTAAGTGTGCACATTGCGTGTGTCAATTATCAAGAGAAGAAAATAGATTGGATAGATGGGTGCAGATATGAAACAGAAAACACTTCTTTCCAGACAGACACACACATGATGGACCCAGTTATCCCATTTCAATTGAACACTTCCGGAACGGACAGTCCTATATCTTAAGCTGATAATGAAACAACACAAAGCTGTGGTGATGTATTTTCTATTTGTCCAAAAATCATCGAGGCGAAAGACTGACCTATTCTCTGTTGCGACTCGTGTCAATTAATGTATTTTATCAGTAATGTGGATAGTAACCCTAATGCTGCTGGTGGCTAATTTGGCCGATACAAAATAATGCAAAAAAAAATTAAAAAATGATCTCAGAGTACTCAGGGAGAGCTATCCAATTAATACCAATGACAAGGTTTAGGTGGTTTTCAAAATACATGTACATTGCGTCTTTGTGCTTTGGAAGTAAGTAGCCTCAGCATTGGAAGGCTTAATACCACTTGCAACCAAGGTTTAGAGTGAGTAGGAGATCACCAAACAGCAGTAGTTTGACATTTATCACAAACTTAAAAAAGAGTCTTCAACAACTTAATATCATAATAATAATAATTGGAAACTGGACACACATACAGTTAATTTATGAACTTTGTTGTACCTTTCGTAGGTGATACTTTTGGTTACTAGTACTATTGCTCATTATCATAACCTTACTTATGTTATGTGACGTAATCAATTATATTGCTTTGTGTCGTTTCTTATTAATCAATGTAAATAGGTATTCCTTTTTCTTACTCTATATTTGGTAACTCTAACACTTCAGTGCATTGTATCGAATTCTGCATACAGCCACCAACTATTGTAGTGACTGCAACGTGTCACCACCAGATGGATTCTTTCTGCCTAAACATGGACACAGCGACAAACGCTTTTCTATTCCAGCAAATTGTCACTTCTGCCATTTGGTGCTTAACAATGGAAAGAACTGAAATTCCATCTAAGACTGACTGACTGACCCCAAACTACGTGTAACTACTAAAATATACCGCTAGCTAATTAGTCCAGCAGATATGTAACAAAATAAAAGTGAATCGTACACTTTTTGGTAAACGCGCCAAATTTGGCAAAGGTATGTTATTTGGTGTGGCGATCAATTCTAGAAGAATCCGACTCCTCTTAGACCATGTGCAAAGTATAGATTTCTATAAATTTTAGGTGAGTAAGTTTAGCATACTTATTCCATGTTTTGTGCCACTATGGTCTTATAACAACACAAAAAGTAGTGTCCGATTCTCGGTGAACTCTCGCCAAGTCATCTCCTTGATATACGAGAATATACACAGGAGGGGGTTATCTCAACACAGTTATCGTTTCTCTGAGTGGATGGACATATTCTTTGTTAGGATTTAGAAGCCATTCATTGGCTTGAGTCTAGAGTTACAAAACGACCACTCAGCGCATGCCCCCAAGCCTCCCAAACTTGGCAAATGTTTGGTTTGAGTTGGTACGATGGGTGGTGAGGAGAGGGATCCCCCAACTAGTGTAATCAGAGACAGTACTTCCCCATTCTTCAATGACCCTAAGTTCCAGGGACGGCGTCACCTTTAAGCCATAGTTGGTTTTCGTTGTGTTGTGCCGTGTCATTCTAGATAGGGGGTCATATATGCCCATTGTATTATTTGGCCTGTAGTTACTGCCAAAGAGAGGTCGTTGATATGGATTACACGTTTCAGTAAACATGATAGAATCTTTGGATTGTCTTTCCCTTAAGTCATTCAGCGGGCAGCAACACTGGACAATTCTAACACATATCTGGACGACACCTAGATAAACATGATGGAATCTTTGAATTGCCCTTCCCTTAAGTCCTTCACCGGGCATACAGCAAGCTTGGACAATTCTAACACATATCTGGACGACACTTAGATAAACATGATGGAATCTTTGAATTGTCTTTCCCAAAAGTCATTCACCCGGCAGCTACAGTGAACAATTCTAACACACATCTTGGTGACATCTAGCCTGGAAGCTACATGTATGCTGCCATACACATTGACGTTGCATTCATTTTACTCTTGTAAGGCACCATGTGGTCAGGATGGTCAAGGTAGTTTACATTTATATTACCAGCTAGTACGTATTATGCTCTATCTGAGTAAAAAAAACACGAGGGATTGGAGTACCAACTGGTGCCATCTGGCGGCGGTGGGTAGCACTACACAATCCCGTTGGTCAAGTTAGAGAGCAAGGTTAACGTTTCGGGGGCGATGAACGTTGACTAGATAAATATTCAATATTAACAAATAACATCTCGTTTGAAATGAAATTATATTCTTCATGTCCCCTTTCTCATATTTTACCTCTATCATACTCCCTCAAGACCTTTCAAACAATTATCATATCAATGGCGTATATACTACATTAAAAGTGTATGTGAGAAAGTAACCAGTGACTTGGGTATACTTGAAAGACACAGAGATGATAATCGAAATTCCAAATCTACACCCAATGTAAACGTCATTTTACCTATCTATATAAACCTTCAAACACACCTGTATCTGTTTGTAATGATTGCACTCCTGGTGATTTATTTTCTAAGGGGCGTGTCAGTTTTAGTAAATATAGATTAACGAGGTGGATTGAAACAAATTTCAATGTTGAATGGCCAACTTGAGATATAAAGTAACCACATGTCCAGTAGGGATACCCTGCCTCTCCGAAGCACAGTTTTATTTGGACATAGGATGTAAAGATCGAAGTAAACGTGGTGAGTGATTTATTGAAGTTTACCAGAGTGTGTTTTCCACTATAATCTCATTATGTCATATTAGGTATATATTTCGATATAACAGTGGTTTCAACATACAATGCCGGCATTTAATTCCTGCACTAAATGCGTGGGCAGCCCGGGCATAATACACGACCGCACGCCCGATTGCCACCCAGTTGCCTGGCCATGTAAGCGACCATAGGCCCCTGACCTAACAATGGAACGTAGATTTGATTCGTAAGCTACGTGGCACATCTATGTGCTTGGCTGATTTTGTGGACATGTTATTCATTGAATGTTTCTTACAACCAGGCACTGGCAGAAGCACGGTCGACTAGTGCAGAAATTAAATGTCTGTACTATACTGACTCTGCCTCTGAGTGACAGGATATCTCCATTCTCCTGTCGAATTCAATATTCATTTCATTACAAAATCATACGAATCATGCAAATCGCCAATAGGTTGTATTTATAAGAATAACTTCTGACGCAATTTACACAAAATACCGTGTATTAATTTTAAGTGTGCTAAAGTAGACATTTCTTTATATGTAGGAATAATCACACGACTTACCACGTGCTGGGAACACTGCAAGGTGTTTTTGACTTTGCTATGGTCAGCTTGAGTGGTCAAGCGAGTAATGTTTACGCAAGCAGCCAGCCTCTCGATCCATAAACCCAATTTTCCAATATTCACGATAAGTAACCATGAAGAAGATATCAACTTTCTCATTGAGTTGATTGTATTTGTTGAGGTGCTGCTGGAAAACCTCGAAATCCTTTTGGTTATAACTGAAATGTTATCTAGGTACATGAGTTGACCTCATATCTTTATCTGTGGATTTAGTGGAATGGAATCCCTCATCTGGCATGCCAGAAACCGGTGAAGCGTAGTTCCCAGTCGACAGGCAAATGCGTGCACCGATAACAGGTACTGGGAATCCAAGGTCCATCCCTTCTGTCCACTTCACTTTCGTGTTCAACCATTCATACTGCAAGATCCAGTAGTTTGTCTGTCTGTCTATATATTTAATTATCTATCTATCGATATATCTATGTCTGCCTATCTATTTACCTGTCTATCAATCTATCTATCTATCTGTCTACATGTATATCTATCTATATATCATTAGCTCTCTCTCTCTCTCTCTCTCTCTCTCTCTCTCTCTCTCTCTCTCTCTCTCTCTCTCTCTCTCTCTCTCTCTCTCTCTCTTTATATACATATATATATATATATATATATATATATATATATATATATATATATATATATATATATATATATATATATATATATATATATATATATATATATATATATATATATATATATATATTTATATATATATATATATATATATATATATATATATATATATATATCACCATATATATATATATATATATATATATATATATATATATATATATATATCACCGTATATATATATATATATATATATATATATATATATATATATATATATATATATATATATATATATATATATATATATATATATATATATACATATACATATATATATATATATATATATATATATATATATATATATATATATATATATATATATATATATATATATATATATATATATATATATATATATCACCATATATATCACCATATATAAATTTCAGCATTCACAATGTATGTGTTATGATGTGACTGTGAGGTGGATGAACTTATGGATACCCTGGAAGGCATCCGCTTCTGTTAAGTTAGAACAGCTGCAAAGTATCGAGACATATGGTACGAATAAAAAGAGTATCATGCTGTTCTCGAAATGTATCTTATTTACTTGACTCATCTCTTGATTCATCTCTGAATATATGTATGTATGTATGTATGTATGTATGTATGCATATATATATATATATATATATATATATATATATATATATATATATATATATATATATATACGTATATATATATATACTAGTATATATATATATATATATATATATATATATATATATATATATATATATATATATATATATATATATATATATATATATATATATATATATTATTTATTTTAAATTATTTTATTTTATAAAAAATAGGGCTGCACACCGGAAACCGGTTGCAGACCGTAACCGATCATTAGGCTGCCTAATGATAATGATAACCGTCCCAAAATAAACCGGTTTGAAAAACCGATAAAGCAGCTATGAGGAAACTGCCTTACCTTACTGTTGACATCGCTCCGAGCACTTCCTAAGCCGTGATTCAATGAAACAACGGCTCGGCATTGGCATCAATACTTTCGTATTTAATTCTTAATGGATAATTCGTTCAAATTTAATATTCTATGGCAAAATAAAACTCCTAATAATCAAATATAAGATTCTGTTTTATTCAAAGAATTTGAAATCATATTTCATGGGAAATAAACAACAGGTTTTGAATACGAAAGTTTGGCTTTTTTTCAGAATTTCGTCCCACGCGGTATCGTTAAAAAACCGTTAAGAAACCGTATCGTTTCAAAGTTATCAGTATCATATCAAATCGTTAATTCTTAACGGTGTGCAGCCCATATAATATATATATATATATATATATATATATATATATATATATATATATATATATATATATATATATATATATATATATATATATATATATATATATATATATATATATATATATACATATATATATGTACATATATATGCTTAAGCAAGGAAAACACAAAATACATCAGTATCGGATGAACGACCGGACGTTCTGAAAAGCTTATTAGGCCCTGACCATGGAACTATGTACACTACGTGTAACTGGATTCTGAATTCGATCGGCCCCATTAGACATACGTCAAAAATAAAAAAAGTTGACAGCCTGAGTTTCCAACGTGTATTGAGGCGAAAACTTCGCTTAAAACAAGCCAATGAACTTAGTACCCTTACTGAAAGTTTGCTCTCTCGTCATTTGATTTATTAGAGTGGCTATTTAATAAGATGGGGGGACATCTCGCCACTTAGGAACCTAACCAATTCTTCTTGTCGATATAATTACACTATCAATTTCATGTCCGACTTTCCAATCTCTCTCCATTTGGTTTGAATAACATGAGGTCTTAGGCCAAAGCCCCGTTTGACCCATGTGTGCTTAAGATCAAATGCCAATGGTGACTGGCAAATCGTTTGCACCCCACTTTTCGCTCTAAGGAGGAGGACTAGTTTGTTTTAAGTTTCAGTTGGTGTGCGTTAAGATAACACCGCCCTCTTAGTGCAGGCCTTCAGCCAGACGCGGAAGAGGTCGACTCGTGGCATGTCGTTAAAGCCATTAATTCCTAGACCTACTTGTGATTTGACTCCCATTGCCCTCACACGAGAGGAGTTGCCCCATACTTGACTTGTCTAATCAGCATCGGGCAAGGAATTCGATAGTTTTTTGTTAATTCCACTGGTAATTTAATATAATAGTAATATTAGAAATACTAATACACACACACCCACACACACACACATTTTGAAACCAATATGATAAACAGACATGATAGCCCTATCATTGACTTTCTAAGATGTACAATACTGGAAGGACAGGACGGGGAGGTAGGCAAGAGGAAAGAATGGAGTGAATAGGTATGGCACAAGCCTATTGGTCATGTTGCACTAAGGGGACATTGGAGAATAAAAGTTCGGTTGGTTGGGACTATTCCCTAACCTGGTGGTAGTGTGCAATACCCCAGACCAGGCGGCCGTCGGGACAGGTCTTCCTATTGCCAATCAACACTTCACATGTCAGTACTAATGGTCGCGACACTTATGCTGTATATTTAGAGAGCGCTTGAGGTTACCGGGGATGCGAAACATCTCCAATCTTATCTAAGGGCACGTCTATTTGATTATCTGTTTCCCATGTCCCAACCGACCCTATTTTTGGGACCGACCCTAAAAAAAAAAAAAATTTTTTTTTTTTTACTTTCCGACCGACCCTGTCCAGAGGAGCTTTTTTTTCTTCTGAGTACTGCATTTTGAATGAAATAAATAAAAAAAAGTCTGAATAATTTGTTTTTGTTGGAGCCTGCGAATTCAACATTTTCCAAATCTGCACAATTTTCTGTATGAACAAGGTGAAGAATAATACAGAGGGAAATGTGTCTCATGAACATCATGTACACATATTTGTACTTCTTCCCATGGCATTGGCAGCATTTCTGTCACAAATAAAGAAATTTGATACCCTATTATAGGAACTTCTGCCTTTTTTTTTCCTTTTTTTTTTTACCCGACCGACCGACCCTAATTTTCAGTACCTTGGACATGGGAAACAGATAATCAACTAGACGTGCCCTAAGCAAGTGACCTGTCAACAACAATGGCTATTTCGGATCACGAGGTATGTAACTAATTGTTGGTCTCTTGCGAAGCCCTGTCATAAATAATATTTTCACTTTCGATACAAGAACGACCTACTTTACACACATTTAGCTTCGTTGGATACCGATAACCCTATGTGATCCAGAATTCGGACTTTCGTATTTATTCGTCGTTTATGTCATATATAGAGATTGAATTGCAAAAGGCCTGTTAGAAATGGTGGAAGAAGAACTGCAGTAGCCAGAGAAGATCACCAGCTAAGCCCAAGTCACACACATATTGGGACTCCAAAAACAAATGCGCAGCATCGGTTTAAAGTCTATGATTCATTTGTACATGTAGACTGCCTAACAATTTTTTCACTGATCCGTAATAGCTATGCACTATTTAGAGACCCATTTTGTGAATAGATTAAAGTCACAGTTCTTGTCATTTAAAGAATAATTATACGTGGTTAAGGATCTGGAATATTTTGTGAAAACACCGGTACATCACGAGTTTGACGAATGCCTCGCATTGCCTATAGGGAAAGCCAAATTAATTAGAATCCACAATACACAGCCAAACAACTCAACCATTGGCCACGCTAGATCACCCCGAATTTCGGCACAAACGATCATGGTTTGCTAATCAGGCCAAGAAAGAAGGGTACCACATGCTATTCGAAAATCCCTGACTATGATGTTATGCGCTCATAATATAGGTCAGTGTCAGGGTGGCTTGTGTATCTAAACACATTTTATGATACATTGCAATATGCATGTATGATACTGAACGCCTGCATGTTTCCATTAATAGCTAACCGTTCAATTCAATTCACCATGTTGTGAGAGGGGTCAACGGCCTACTTGAATATGGAAAGCGAATAACATGTAGCAGGTGCGAATACTACATCCAGCTGTTTAACCATTTCATGGCCGAAATCCTCCTGGACAATAGTGGTAATAATAGTATACCGACTAGTCCCTTTCAAAGCTCCGGTTCTTTTGATCACAGTTTGATGGTGGTCAGTTAATTGGGTTTCTCTAGAAACTTTAAGGGGTAGCTCTGAGACACGTGAAAAGACTGAGATTTTTGAATAATTAGATAATTTGAAAAAGTGTTTGAAGTAAACATGTTTGTGCGTGCCAGTTGGCATTTTTCTACTTGTCCTTTCCGAAGAGATCCTTCTGTCCGAATGGTATCACAGATGGAAGGAAGGAAGTATGGAATGGGTTTAACGTCGCTTTCAACAGCTTAAGTCAATTATCGCGATAGGAGATAGAAACCCGGAAGAAATTCCCTTCCCTTCATGAAAAGTTTCGGAGGGTCTTTCAGTTGCAGAAGAACCCTAGACAGCCCTCCACAACTCCGCGCATGTATATAGCAACTAGGCCAATCCGCTTATATATATATAATAGATCCAGCGGAGACTCGAACCTGCGAACTCTCAAATTCACAGAAAAGGCCAGGCTCCTTGTAGTACATACATAGACAAGAGGATGAACTCATTCATATCTTTAGAGTATCCAATATCTTGATAACAAAGCAAAATTTTAAGAAATATTTCACTTAAAGTTGCTGTTCCTGGTAGTATCATCAATTCCATTTTAGACCATTGAAAATGTAGTTCTGTCAATTATGTTTCTCTTCGTGTTTATATACTTTTGAACTTGTAATTTCAAACCATAATCATTTGGTCAATAAAGAATGCAATGCAACACAATGCAATTGAGTAACGCCATGCGTACGTTGCATATGCAAAATGCTTATCACATATATGCGGGTTTGTGTTTCGTCCAAATTGAAATGTAGTTAGGAGGTTGAGGTGCGTCCGATACAAGGCAAGGGGCTGTAATGGCCATTGTTTTTCAATTGAGAGTTAAGAACTTTCATCAAACATTCAGAACAATGGCCGGCCCGCTTTTTATATCCAAATATGATTCTTTGGACTGTCAATACAATTGTCACTCTACCGATTTCCAATCTAAGGCTCTTACATTGGTTTCTAGACTGGCTGCTTTTAGATCTCGGAGTGTGTGTACCATTACTGTAGTGTTACGTATCCACACCCAAGTAGTCTTTGATTAACAGGCTGTTAATTACATCCACGTCAGAAAGGCTGATATATGAATTAATGAATACGTAAATGAAGTCTACCTTGCATAATCCTGAATAAACAGGTACTACTAATAGGCCTAATGATTCCGGAGATGGATAGAGGGGGAGTGGCAGTCAGAAATCAGTCATTCCCCCCCCCCCCCTTTAAAAAAACTATAGTAGATATAGTAGGACAATTACTTGATAAATATTCACAATAACAAAATATAACAGAATATAAGTAGATTCCACACTACATGTAGGTGAGTGCATTTTCCAACTAGTAAATTTCTGTGTTGTCTAGAAGTAAGCAACAACTGGAATAATAAAATAAAGGTATACCTTTTCATTTTTCAGATCAAGTATTCTTTACAAATATAATTGTAGAGAACGTAGGTGTACTACACATAAGTGACATATTTTACTGCGATCAAAACTGTTTAACTATAACGATATAACCGCCACCTCACTCGTCATTATATGCCAAATGATTTCAGCCTATTCCATTCTGTTTTCTTACAATTTCCCAGAAAGGCTATTCTCCTGATCAACTTAGGTAAACAACCCAATTGATCTAGGACCAAAAATAACCATCATCTCCAATGACCACTTTTGGATAGTTGCCATAGTGATATTTTTTCACTGTTTCGATTCTACTTCGATCCTGGGTAGACCAAGCAGTCCACGGATATGATCTCAGGAAGATGGCTCTCAAGGCCCAGGAGTGGATAAATAACCCCTTCCTTCCCAAAAACTCGAATGAGCCAACTAAAATATGTGATTGAGCTGGCCTTCGTGAAAAACACGGGTTTATCTCAAAATCATATTCTTTCTGTCCACATTCACTTAGCCATGCACGCCAATCGTGTGGACTTCTGGAAATAGGTGGCGCCACCAGGAACAGTTGAGACACTTTTTTAGAAATGATTAGACGGCGAAATTCCTCAAATCAAAAAAGAAACTTTTGTGTCAATCTTCAGGTCACGGATAAGCTACTCAATGGGACAGCAGGAAGGTTAAATACAAAAGAATTCCACAATCCATATTTACACCACCATGCTCACAAATGTCGCAGACTTTTGAAGATAGATGACGCCACCAACCCTGTGAGGCCCTTTTCTTTCAAGAATATGAACTAACATACCCTAAAACCAGACAAATACCATCTATCAGCCTCAGGGGAGCAACCCATGGCAGCCGTTACATGCAGGATTCGGTAGAGGCCACTGTTATTTTATTACCAAAGGCTCAAAACCTCAGTATTGACACTTAGATGTTTTTGTTTTTGTATTGAGCCCCTCACTTGAGCACATACTCGTCATCGGCCAGCGTGGCCACGAGCACTGAGTGCATGTTAGTTGGTGACGTCAGAGGTGTTCTGTTCCAGACTTCAATATCTGCCATGAATAATTGCTAAGCAAGATTTCTTCTCCGAAAATATCATAGTTAGAACTCCAGAATCAATGCTCTTTCGCCTTACCTTTTTAAACGGGAAGGGGGGGGGGGGTTGTATAAGTTCATGGATATCTATTCCAACGACTGTCCCAACTACTTGGACGCGTGATACTTATATTTGATTTGGTACCGAAAGAGTTAAGCTACTCATGGGTACTACAGGGTTCAAAACAAATGGATAACAAGCAGAAATGAATGAATATATTATGTACGTACGTATGTACGTACGTATGGATGTATATATGTACATATGTATGTATGTACATGTTTGTGTATAGGTGTTTATGTACATATGTGTGTGTACGTGTGTGTGTGTGGGTGTGTGTAATGTTAAACTTTCCTACCTTTCGCTTTGATTTAAGTTGATGCGAGTCACGAACTTGGTCCGCATTGCCCGGCGTAGTCCGCTGCCACAACTTTCTCCCAACGAAGCCATAAGTTATGCTGAGAATTGTCAAAGGCAATCCATAGGTCAATATGAGGAGGAAAAAGGTATAAAATCTCCTATAAGTGTGGTCGGGCCAGATCTCGTCGCAATGTAAAATGGTCTGGTTGCCGTACGGGATCTCGGAGGCCCTCCCGACGAACAGTTGTACGGAGGAGAGACCGACGGCGATAAGCCATATCACAGCTATTACTATTTTCGATCTGGATTTGGTAATCCGTGACTTGAGCGGGAAGGTGACCACCCAGTACCGGTCAATGCCGATGGCCATGTTCGTGCTCACGCTCGCAGTGACGGACATCGTCTGCATGTAGAGAACGACCGGACACATGGGCGCGGAGAAGACCCAATGTCCGAACATGGTGGGCGTAAAGGTGAAAGGCAAACAGAACAATGACATGGTAAGGTCACATATTGCAAGGTTGATGAGAAAGGGTCGTAAATCCGACTTGGATCGTCGTCCGTAAGAAAATACCACAATGACGATAACATTGCCTACGACAGCTAGTATTGTTGTCATCGTGTAGAGAACTATGAGTATGATCTGTGACTGCATTGGTAGCCCCAGGGGCCGGAGATTGTCCTCCGTAGCTGTCAAATTACTATCGTTGAGGTACCCTGTCATGTTAAAGTGGTAATCCCATTGTCCGGGTCCCATTGTTCTCGCGCCGCCTATCCCCAAGGCAGGGGGCGGGGTTACGCCTATAGGTGGCGCCAGGGGAGCGCGGTCCGTGGCCCCCATTTCCAGCATGCCTGGTGGCCGCCCGATCTGCGACGAGACGGTGATGGGCACGAAGTATCCTGCGCTGAGATTAAAATAATTCCACACTGTCATTGTGAATCAGAACTCGTAGTAGTAGTAGTAGTTGCTGCTGCAGAAGTTGAGGTGTCCCCATAATGTCTCCCTCTAACACAATCGCTGTCCGCTCCTTTCTGGAGGAAAGTCTGGAAAGTACAAACGATAGGCATCAATGACAGCATCGAGACTGTACATACATGTAAATAACCTATAGCCCACCTGGTATTTGAAATTTAAATGTAAACATCTAAAGTGAAGTCCATATAATCCCGTACTACTTGCCAGCAGCGCCGATGGAGGTGGACTGGCTGAAAGTGCTTTAAGTGTTGGGTTTAATCAGTTAAGATGCGGATAGCTGGGAGTAGGATCATGCGCTCTGCTGCCGTATCCTGCGAGTGCCTACTGAGTGACTGTGACTGGCTGAGGAGTGGCAGAGTACCTGATGATGCTCCCTACTAGGCGCCCGTGCTGGCTGCGCGCTCAGCGGCGGCGGCGGCGGCGGCGCACTGGTAGCAGTACATGTAGCGGTAGCCGGCAAGAGTGAGTGGGGCGGAGAGAGAGCAAGCACTAACAGGGCTCTCTGCTACTGCAGGCTCACAGGCGGCGATGCGCGGCCGGGCTGCACGTCACTAAACACTCACTCCCCATGCGCGACACGCTGCTACGCGCTATCCATCCGACAACCACTTCAGTACACTACATACGCCTGTCTGCTTCAGAGCTACATGTACATGTAGTTGCGCTAAACATCGATCCAGGACGTGCACCACCTACTCTACCATTTCTACTGCACCAACTCCTCTCCCACACATAAGCCACATCTATTGAACACACGTATATGCACTGATCAGTTTATATACAGTCAATTTTGTCTTTCTGTTTCGATGAAAGGCTTAGCCAAATCTCAGAATACTTCAAGGAAAACCGAAGGAACAGTCGGTCTTGTTTTTTCTGTATGATATATATATATATATATATATATATATATATATATATATATATATATATATATATATATATATATATATATATATATATATACTAGAAAAGTACCCGTCCTACGGACGGTAACCACGAAATTTCCTTTTACTGGGCACCCAGATATCCTTGCAACCACACACTTAGGGCTACCTTACCTATGGATCAATAATTTAAGAGGCTTGGTAAACATATATGCCATTGATAGATAAGTTGTCAAACCGGTATTGGAAAGGTGGTGGTGGTTTGGTGTCCATTTATCATATCACCCAGGACGAATTCTAATCATTTCTACTCAAAACAATTTATTTTCGTTTAGTAAGATCAATATAAAATATGACATACGATATGTCATTTACACCCGTCCTAATTTGGTTCTTCCTGTTGAAAGATATCATTTATGAATTTTTGTCATTCGGTATGATTTACAGACTCGTTTACAACTTTTTAAAGCTAAGATTATTAATGGGGTAGGTTAGAGGAGGAAACACAGATGTATAAACCCCTTACACTTGAATGGTAGACTCTAATGCATTCTACACAAACTGTGATATAACAATTCGTAGCTTTGCTTGCTTTCTCCTCTGCCACTTAGGGATACGTAGTGACGGGTGCCGTAGTAAACGGCGAACACCACCTAAATACCCTTAGCCCTCATTGCCATTCTCATCACGCATCCCAACCTAATTGGAGTTGGAGAATGTCGTGAGAGAAAGCTCGCAATCGTTCACTGCGCTGGATTCTCTCTTTGCAATAATGCAATTTCAATAAAAGTGCAACACAGTAATCTGCTTAGCATAATTGTCCAACTAAACATTTGCAAGTTATTTGATTGAATAAATGTGGTCAGTTCATATATAAATTTGCCAAAATCGTAAATAGTTTAAAACATTTATTGAAAGAAATATTATTTATTTTACCAATTTGCGGAATTTAGTACTCTTTACACGTCTGTTGGTAACTTCCTCTGTTGTTTTAAAGCTGCACATGAATATTAATTGACCTAAGTTCCGCAGGTTAGGTGCTAAATATAATCATATATATATATATATATATATATATATATATATATATATATATATATATATATATATATATACAAATATATATATATATATATATATATATATATATATATATATATATATATATATATATATATATATATATATATATATATATATATATATATATATATATATATATATATATATATATATACCGGGTATATATATGTATATGCTATCAATGAAATATTTTGGGAATAAAGTCCAGATACGAAAAAAAAAAGTGGAAAGAATGTGTATGAGTTGGCTAGTAAGCATTTTGGTATGATTCTACCCACAAAGTATTTCCAAATGATACTTTTATGTGGATATCCTCCCCCTCCCCCCCCCCCCTCCCAAAATGATAAATAGATAATAAGAAAATGGGCTTTTCTTTGAGCTGCTACGCTATGATTGTTAAGGAAATGTAAAAACAATTCTATTTCAATAATTGTTGAAGGAAAACATATTCCAAAGGAGGCACAATCTTCGTTCAAACACGGATTAATTCCAAGCATACCCAAAGTGAGGTATGGGCATGAGGTGGTTCTATAAAATATACATAGACATTAAGTTC